>LR738712.1:497382239-497682201 GCA_902687465.1 Secale cereale
GGCGCCTGGGCCCCCCGAGGCTCCCCCGGTGCCCTACTTTGGCATATATTTAAAGGGTTCCCCGTAACCCTCAGAAAAGGACTTCTTTTCGCGATCCCATCTCTGTTCCGCCGCCGCCGCCGCTTCCAAGATCGGGAGCACCAGGAGAACTCTTCCCGGCACCCTGCCGGAGGGGAGGATCACCACCGGGAGCTTCTCCACCACCATGGACGCCTCCCGGATGACTCGTGAGTAGTCTCCCTTGGACCATGAGTCCATGACCAGTAGCTATGTGATGTTCTCCTCCCGTTCTTGTGCTTCACTAATTAGTCCTCGTGAGCTGCCCTACATGATCGAGGCACCTATGTAATCCTTATGCTGTTGCTATGTTGAGTTTGCTGGGATTCGATGGATTATGAGATTATGTTCAGATTGATCTTGAGTAATATATTTGATTCACCTCTTTTATATTTTAGTTCATAAGTAATTCTTGCATGTTCTCTGTTGTTATTTATTGCTTTGGCCGAGTAATAGGTAGTGACTCCAAGAGGGAACGTTATGCTCGATTGTGGGTTCATGCCCCTCGATGACTAGCTTGAGTGACAGAAACATGAGTCTAGGGGATGTGCTGTTGCCACAAGGGGGAAAACAACGGTGCTTGTGCCCGCGGGTGCAAGGATTGTTTACTTTACGCAAAGTTCTTTTAATGCAGTTGTCTGTTGCATTGAGTTTACACTATGGGTGGGACTCGCAACTTAATACCAGTGGATAGATATCTCAAGGTGGATGATTAGTAGAAGATATTGATGGATTTCGGTCTACTTACTTTGGTGTACTGCCCATGCTTTGAACCTCAACCTTTCTTGCAATGTAGTCAGCATTGGTTTGCGTTCGTGGTCCTCTCAATTGCCCAGCTGTAATTTGTTTACCTCACATAGCTATTTTATCGTCTTTTGGGAGAGAGACATCACTAGTGAACATCATGAGACTCCGGTCCATACCATCATTGATCACATCCGCTATTTACTTTTCGCTATTTACTTACTATTGCAAAACACTATCTATCACTACTATCATATTGCTTTTAACCCTTTGTGAACTACAAGGCCGGAGAGATTGACAACCTCTCTGTACTCGTTGGGAGCAAAGTTATTTGTATCTGTGTGCAGGTCCACGTTGATTGCTAATTGCGCCGTTAGCAATTGACACCTACTTGTTGAACCTAGGAGTCTCTGGGATTCGATCCTTGGCATCTTTGCTAGGGGAAAACACTTCTACTTACTGCATCTTACACCTTCCGCTTGGGGTAACCAACGAGGGGTTCGAGGCCCATCAAGGAGTATTTTCTGGCGCCGTTGCCGGGGACTCCACTCTTCAGGATAGGGGAGTTGCATGCTATCTTTTACCTTTGCTTTTTAGTCTTGTTAGTTTACTTTTTATTTTTGCTTTAGTTCCTTTTATCGAAAATCACAAAAATAGTTATCTTGCTTGCTTGCTACTATGGGTTCCACCGAGAACACCAAGTTGTGTGACTTCACTAGTCACAACAACGATGACTTTATCAGCACACCTATCACTACACCTACCACTTCAGCACCTTCATATGAAATTAAACCTGCTTTACTGAACTTAGTCATGAAAGAACAATTCTCCGGTGCTGGAGATGATGCTGCTTTACACTTGAACAACTTTGTTGAACTTTGTGATATGCAAAAGTACCAAGAAATAGATGGTAATATTGTTAAGCTTAAGCTTTTTCCTTTCTCTTTGAGAGGAGGAGCTAAAATTTGGTTTCAGTCTTTGCATAGAAATAGCATAGATTCATGGGACAAGTTCAAAGATGCTTTTATCGGAAAATACTATCCACCTGCTAAAATTATCCAACTTAGAAGTAACATCATGAATTTTAAACAATTGGATAATGAACACGTTGCCCAAGCTTGGGAACGTATGAAGTCTCTTATCAAAAACTGCCCCACTCACGGTTTGACTACTTGGATGGTTATCCAAACTTTTTATGCAGGCTTGAATTTTACCTCGCGGAACTTGTTAGATTCGGCCGCGGGAGGAACTTGTATGTCAACTACACTTGGTGCTGCCACAAAGCTTCTCGATGAGATGATGACCAACTATTCCCAATGGCACACCGAACGCGCTCCAATAGGTAGGAAGGTAAACTCTGTCGAGGAGATTTCCTCCCTTAATGAAAAAGTTGACTTGATCATGTCTCTACTTTCGAAGCAATCTACTATTGATCCTCGTGATGTTCCTTTGAATTCTTTGATTGCTCAAGAACAAGTAGGTGTGAATTTTATCTCTAGAAACAATTTTAACAACAATGCTTATAGGAGTAACTTTGGTAACAATTCTAGACCGTTCCCCTCTAACTCTTATGGGAACAACAATGCTTATCCTAGTACCAAGAACTCCAATACTGAACTAGAGACCATGCTTAGAGATTTCATCACTACCCAAAAAGCCTTTAATAAGAATATAGAAGAGAAACTACATAAACTGGATGATCTTTCTTTTAAGGTAGATCACTTAGCCAATGAGGTAAAATTGCTAAAAATTGAAACTTCTCCACTTAAGGAGAGGGAAGTCATCCCTATTAATGCTACTCAAGTGCAAATTAATGAAAACATTAGGATGATGGCTAAGCTTAAAGAAAGATGGGCTAGAGAAAGGGAGGAAGAGGAAAGAATTAAGAGCCTTCCTACCCACCACATTGTTCCTACTATCCAAGTTATTGAGGATGTTCACACTCTTAGCACCCAATGTACTCCTGGTCCCAATGGACCTATTAATGGTGATGCCATGACTTTAGAAACTACCAAACAGGTGAGCCTTAAGGACACCACTACCATTTTACTTGATGCTCGTGACCTTGATTTTGATAATTGCACTCTTACAGAAGTTTTTGATTTCCTTCACAAGATGTCTAGAGATCCCCGCACTAGCACGCTTAACCTTGCCTTCATGGAGCATATCACTAATGCTCTCATCAAAGCTA
The DNA here is from genome assembly GCA_902687465.1 of Secale cereale. Lineage (NCBI taxonomy): Eukaryota > Viridiplantae > Streptophyta > Magnoliopsida > Poales > Poaceae > Secale > Secale cereale. Next base: position 497,385,232 of record LR738712.1, read on the forward strand.
GGGAGGAGAAACTTAGAGTAGAAGCCTCCATACCTAGAAAGCTAGAAGATGGTTGGGATCCTATGATAAAAATTTATTTGAATGACTTATCTTGTTATTCATTATGTGATGTTGGTGCTAGTACCTCTGTTATGCCCAAAAGAATATATGATATGCTTAAATTGAAACCTTTTGATTCTTGTTCTTTTGGTGTTCGTCTCGTTGATTCTTCCATAAAGAAACCTTTGGGGAGGATCGACGATGTTCTTATTGTTGTCAATGATAATTATGTGCCCGTTGATTTCACTATCATGGATATTGAATGTGATCCTTCATGTCCAATTATTTTGGGACGTCCCTTTTTGCGCACTGTTGGTGCTGTCATTGACATGAAAGAGGGTAATATAAAATTTCAGTTTCCTCTCAAGAAAGGCCTGGAACACTTCCCTCGTAAGAAGGTCAAGTTACCTTTTGAGTCCGTTGTACGGGCTAGTTATTCTTTTACTCTTGATAAAACTTGATCTATGCATTATGCCTAGCTTAAAGGCATAAAAGAAAGCGCTTTTGGGAGGCAGCCCACATGAATAAATTTTTTGCTTTTGTTGTGTCTTGATGTTGTTTACTGCTGTAGCATCATCATTGTATCTTTGCTTTTCATATTTGTGCCAAGTATAGCCTCTGATTGCTAGAAAGTTCAAAAGTTGTGAGGTGCTGTCCAGGAAACAGATTCTGTCCTTGGATAGAAAAATTCGTATAAAATCGCCAGATCATCTTTTTGGTCTGAATTACTTCGACAGCGTTCTCTATATAATTGTCTTTCGTGCGTCAGTTCTGAGTTTTTTGATTTGAGTTGCAGAAGTATCCCGAACAGGTCAATTACTGCCTGCTGTTCTGTTTTTCACAGATTCTGTCGTGTTTTGCCTTACCTTCACTTTGCAAATTAAGAACTTGCTTTTTCTTTGCAAAAACCTTTTGGCAATCTTGAGAAACAGTAGAACTTCAAGAATATCCTTATTTCCAGCAAGGTATAACTATTTTATTAAGGGTACTAACCTCGCTAATCAGATTATGATGAGTTGTGTATGAAGGGAGTTTTCAAGTGTGCGAGGGAAGATGATAAAAAGATTCAGGAGTGTCAAGCGCTCAAGCTTGGGGATGCCCCCGTGCACCCCCAAGAAATATTCAAGGAGACTCAAGCGTCTAAGCTTGGGGATGCCCCCATGCATCCCCTTCTCCATCAACATTATCAGTTCGTCTTTCGTTCCGCTATATTTTTATCACTTCATGTTTTATGTGCTATGCTTGGAGCGCCTTGCTTTTAGTTTTCTTTTTAGTTTTTCATAACGAGTCGGAACCCAGCATTCCTTTATGTGGGAGAGAAACACGCTCCACCTCTACCTAGAACATTACATAGAATTTTCGTGTCTATCTATGCTGTGTGTGTTCTTTGTCTTTTAATAGCTACTACCATACTCTGCTCTTAGTATACATGCTTATCTTTTCAAGAGCTTTTATTTAGTTGGTTGCTTGAACTCTCTTTAATTACCATGCTCACCTTATTAAGAGAGTTTGCTTCCGTTGCATGGGTTAATGTGTCTATGATAAAGATGCTACTTTCATGATGGTGCTTAGTAGTTCAGGTTTTCTTTTGGTTAATCTCAAATAGCTCGGGGGTAACCAATGTGTTATTGGAGTACCAACTTGGTTTTTTTGCCTATGATGTGGTATGGTTTAGTAATATCTTCCTTCGAGAATTTATTTTGATTGACTTGGCATATGCTCATGCATATTCAAGACTGTAAAGAAAGTCTGTCAAGCCTTGATGATCTTTTGTTTCTAAGTAGCGATATAACTACCATGCCTGATTCAATATTGCTTTGTCGCTCTGCATGATTATGACCGTCATTGCTCTCTTAGTTGGTCGCTCCCAGTCTTTTGCTAACCTCCACCTGCACTAAGCAAATTAACCATGCAATACATAGCTCATGGGAAAGTAGCCTTAAAAACTATTGTGGTAAAGAATATGTTGCCTATGTATCTCATTTCTTATAAGTTGCTTGCTGAGCGGTAACCATGTTTCTGGGGACGCCATCAAGTGTCACACTTTTGTTGAATATCGTGTGAGTTGCTATGCATGTTCGTCTTGTCTGAAGTAAGGGTGATTTACCGTGGGTTGAATTAATATGCATATTGTTAGAGAAGAACATTGGGCCGCCAACCAAAGCCATGCATCATGGTGGAAGTTTTAGCTTGGACCTTAATCCGCAATCTCTCATGAGAATATGCTTATGCATTAAAGAGGAGTCCATCATCTATTTTCTATGTTGTCCCCGTATGGATGTCCTCAAGTTGAGATCTATCAAAAACGAGAAATCAAATGCGATTTATCTCCTTGGACCTTTGTACAGGTGGCATAGAGGTACCCCTTTGTGACACTTGGTTAAAACATATGCAATGCAATGATAACCCATGGGAATCCGAGCTAATTAGGACAAGGAGCAAGCACTATTAGTATTCGATGCATGAGGCTTGCAACTTATAGGATGTTTTATGCATGACACATATGAAGTACTACTACCGTTGACACAATTGCTTCCATGTTTCAAAATAAAAAGCTCTAGCACTTCAAGCACCAACTACTGAGAGCATGATTGTCATTCTGAGTGTAATGTGCATTGTCCCAAAGTAGCATTGTCTTTTGCATGATTGTGATATCGTTTATTCTGAAATGATTGTATCTAGTCATCACTTAAACCTTGAAGGTGCCCTTGCATTTATGTTTTGCATCACTAAAGGGGGCAAGCTAGATATCACTTGATCATATTTGCACATCATGTTCATTGCAAATCTTTTTGATGTTTCAGTTTCATGTTGTAAAACTTTCAGTCATTTGTGATTTTCTCTTGAGACAACTTAATTACTTTAGAATCATTGTCTCAGTAAGCTTTTGTCATATGACTATGAGAAAGTCTTATATGGTTAATAGCATGTCACCACAGAAATTATTCTTGTTATCATTTACCTACTCGAGGACGAGCAGGAATTAAGCTTGGGGATGTTGATACGTCCAAAACGTATCTATAATTTCTGCTTGCTCCATGCCACTTTTGGGTGATATTGCTATGATATTCATACACTTCCATACACTTTTGATCATATTTGGACTAACTTACTAATCCAGTGCACCCCAGTGCCAGTTTTTGTATTTCAGGTTTTCACGTTTCGAGAACTGCCCAGAAAAATCCAGAAAAATTATATAAAAAATCAGCGAACCGGAAACAACACTGCGTCCGAAGGGCATCCTGGGGGGGGGGGGGCACAGGGGCTCCAGGCGCCCTGTGGGCGCGCCCCCCCTGGACCGCGCCTGGGTCCCCCGAGGATCCCCCGGTGCCCTACTTTGGCATATATTTAAAGGGTTCCCCGTTACCCTCAGAAAATGACTTCTTTTCGCGATCCCATCTTTGTTCCGCCACCGCCGCCGCTTCCAAGATCGGGAGCACCAGGAGAACTCTTCCCGGCACCCTGCCGTAGGGGAGGATCACCACCGGGAGCTTCTCCACCACCATGGACGCCTCCCGGATGACTCGTGAGTAGTCTCCCTTGGACCATGAGTCCATGACCAGTAGCTATGTGATGTTCTCCTCCCGTTCTTGTGCTTCACTAATTAGTCCTCGTGAGCTGCCCTACATGATCGAGGCACCTATGTAATCCTTATGCTGTTGCTATGTTGAGTTTGCTAGGATCCGATGGATTATGAGATTATGTTCAGATTGATCTTGAGTAATATATTTGATTCACCTCTTTTATATTTTAGGTCATAAGTAATTCTTGCATGTTCTCCGTTGTTATTTATTGCTTTGGCCGAGTAATAGGTAGTGACTCCAAGAGGGAACGTTATGCTGGATTGTGGGTTCATGCCCCTCGATGACTAGCTTGAGTGACAGAAACATGAGTCTAGGGGATGTGCTGTTGCCACAAGGGGGAAAACAACGGTGCTTGTGCCCGCGGGTGCAAGGATTGTTTACTTTACGCAAAGTTCTTTTAATGCAGTTGTCTGTTGCATTGAGTTTACACTATGGGTGGGACTCGCAACTTAATACCAGCGAGATGTTCTGGATAGATATCTCAAGGTGGATGATTAGTAGTAGATATTGATGGATTTCGGTCTACTTACTTTGGCGTACTGCCCATGCTTTGAACCTCAACCTTTCTTGCAATGTAGTCAGCATTGGTTTGCGTTCGTGGTCCTGTCAATTGCCCAGCTGTAATTTGTTTACCTCACATAGCTGTTTTATCGTCTTTTGGGAGAGAGACATCACTAGTGAACATCATGAGACTCCGGTCCATATTACCATCATTGATCACATCCGCTATTTACTTTTCGCTATTTACTTACTATTGCAAAACACTATCTATCACTACTATCATATTGCTTTTAACCCTTTGTGAACTACAAGGCCGGAGAGATTGACAACCTCTCTGTACTCGTTGGGAGCAAAGTTATTTGTATCTGTGTGCAGGTCCACGTTGATTGCTAATTGCGCCGTTAGCAATTGACACCTACTTGTTGAACCTAGGAGTCTCTGGGGATTCGATCCTTGGCATCTTTGCTAGGGGAAAACACTTCTACTTACTGCATCTTACACCTTCCACTTGGGGTAACCAACGAGGGGTTCGAGGCCCATCAAAGCCTCATGCATCGAATACCAATAGTGCTCGCACCTTGTCCTAATTAGCTCGGATTTCCATGGGTTATCATTGCATTACATATGTTTCAACCAAGTGTCACAAAGGGGTACCTCTATGCCACCTGTACAAAGGTCCAAGGAGATAAATCGCATTTGATTTCTTGTTTTTGATAGATCTCAACTTGAGGACATCCATACCGGGACAACATAAAAATAGATGATGGACTCCTCTTTAATTCATAAGCATATTCTCATAAGAGATTGAGGATTAATGTCCAAGCTAAAACTTCCACCATGATACATGGCTTTGGTTGGCGGCCCAATGTTCTTCTCTAACAATATGCATACTCATTCAACCCATGGCGAATCGCCCTTACTTCAGACAAGACGAACATGCATAGCAACTCACATGATATTCAACAAAAGTGTGACAGTTGATGGCGTCCCCAGAAACATGGTTACCGCTCAGCAAGCAACTTATAAGAAATAAGATACATAAGCAACATATTCTTTACCACAATAGTTTTTAAGCTACTTTCCCATGAGCTATGTATTGCAAGGTTAGTCTGCTTAGTACAGGTGGAGGTTAGCAAAAGACTGGGCGCGACCAACTAAGAGAGCAATGACGGTCATAATCATGCAGAGCGACAAAGCAATATTGAATCAGGCATGGTAGTTATATCGCTACTCAGAAATAAAAGATCATCAAGGCTTGACAGACTTTCTTTACAGTCTTAAATATGCGTGAGCATACGCCAAGTCAATCAAAATAAATTCTCGAAGGAAGATATTACTAAACCATACCACATCATCGGCAAACAAATCAAGTTGGTACTCCAATAACACATTGGGAATCCCCCAGCTATTTGAGACTAACCATAAGAAAACCTGCACTACTAAGCGCCATTATGCACGTACCATCTTTATCATAGACACATTAACCAATGCAACGGAAGCAAACTCTCTTAATTAGATAAGCATGATAATTAAAGAGAGTTCAAGCAACCAACTAAACAAAAGCTCTTTGAAAAGATAAGCATGAATACTAAGAGCAGAGCATGATAGTAGCTATTAATAGACAAAGAACACACACAGCAAAGATAGACATGAAAATTCTATGTTATGTTCTAGGTAGAAGTGGAGCGTGTTTCTCTCCCACATAAAGAACGCTGAGTTCCGACTCGTTATGAAAAACTAAAAAGAAAACTAAAAGCAAGACGCTCCAAGCATAGCACTTAACACATGAAGTGATAAAAATATAGTGGAACGAAAGACGAACTGATAATGTTGATGGAGAAGGGGATGCACGGGGGCATCCCCAAGCTTAGACGCTTGAGTCTCCTTGAATATTTCTTGGGGGTGCACGGGGGCATCCCCAAGCTTGAGCGCTTGACACTCCTGAATCTTTTTATCATCTTCCCTCGCACACTTGAAAACTCCCTTCATACATAACTCATCATAATCTGATTAGCGAGGTTAGTATCCTTAATAAAATAATTATACCTTGCTGGAAATAAAGATATTCTTTAAGGTCTACTGTTTCTCAAGATTGCCGAAAGGTTTTTGCAAAGAAAAAGCAAGCTCTTGGTTTGCAAAATGAAGGAAAGGCAAAACAGGACAGAATCTGTGAAAAACAGAACAGCAGGTAGTAATTGATTTGTTTGGGGTACTTCTGCAACTCAAATAAATAAACTCAGAACAGACGCACGAAAGACAATTATATAGAGAACGCTGTCGAAAAAATTCAGACCAAAAAGATGATCTGGTGATTTTATACGAATTTTTCTATCTAAGGACAGAATCTGTTTCCTCGACAGCACCTCACAACTTTTGAACTTTCTAGCAATCAGAGGCTATACTTGGCACACATATAAAAAGAAAAGATACAATGATGATGCTACTGTACTAAACAACATCAAGACACAACAAAAGCAAAATATAAGAATTTATTCATGTGGGCTGCCTCCCAAAAGCGCTTTCTTTTATGCCTTTAAGCTAGGCATAATGCATATAGATCAAGTTTTATCAAGAGTAAAAGAATAGCTAGCCCGTACAACGGACTCAAAAGGTAACTTGATCTTATTTCGAGGGAAGTGTTCCATCCCTTTCTTGAGAGGAAACTGAAATTTTATATTACCCTCTTTCATGTCAATGATAGCACCAACGGTGCGTAAAAAGGGACGTCCCAAAATAATTGGACATGAAGGATCACATTCAATATCCATAATAGTAAAATCAACGGGAACATAGTTGTCATTGACAATGATAAGAACATCGTCGATCCTCCCCAAAGGTTTCTTTATGGAAGAATCAACGAGACGAACACCAAAAGAACAAGAATCAAAAGGTTTCAATTTAAGCATATCATATATTCTTTTGGGCATAACAGAGGTACTAGCTCCAACATCACATAATGCATAGCAAGAGAAGTCATTCAATTTAATTTTTATCATAGGATCCCAACCATCTTCTAGCTTTCTAGGTATGGAGGCTTCTACTCTAAGTTTCTCCTCCATATCTTTGATGAGAGCATTAGTGATATGCTCTGTGAAGGCAAGGTTAAGCGTGCTAGTGCGGGGATCTCTAGACATCTTGTGAAGGAAATCAATAACTTCGGTAAGAGTGTAATTATCAAAATCAAGGTCATTAGCATCAAGTAAAGTGGTAGTGGTGTCCTTTAGGTTCACTTGTTTGGTAGTTTCTATAGTCATAGCATCACCATTAATGTGTCCATTGGGACCAGGAGTACATTGGGTGCTAAGGGTTTGGACATCTTTAACAACTTGGATAGTAGCAACAGTGTGGTGGGTAGGAAGGCTCTTAATTCTATCCTCTTCCTCCCTTTCTCTAGCCCATCTCTCTTTAAGTTTAGCCATCATCCTAATATTTTCATTAATTTGCACTTGAATAGCATTTATAGGAGTGACTTCCCTCTCCTCAAGAGGAGAAGTTTTAATATTTAGCAATTTTACCTCATTGGCTAAATGGTCTACCTTAAAAGAAAGATCATCTAGTTTATGTAGTTTTTCTTCTACACTCTTATTAAAGGCTTTTTGGGTAGTGCTGAAACCTTTAAGCATAATCTCTAGTTCAGTAGTGGAGTTCTTGGTACTAGGATAAGCATTGTTGTTCCCATAAGAATTAGAGGGGAACGGTCTAGGATTGTTACCAAAGTTACTCCTATAAGCATTGTTGTTAAAATTGTTTCTAGAGATAAAGTTCACATCTACTTGTTCTTGAGCAATCAAAGGATTTAAAGGAACATCGCGAGGATCAACAGAAGATTGCTTCGAAAGTAGAGACATGATCAAGTCAACTTTTTCATTTAAGGAGGAAATCTCCTCGACAGAGTTTACCTTCCTACCTGTTGGAGCGCGTTCGGTGTGCCATTGGGAATAGTTGGTCATCATCTCATCGAGAAGCTTCGTGGCAGCACCAAGTGTAGTTGACATAAAAGTTCCTCCCGCGGCCGAATCTAACAAGTTCCGCGAGGTAAAGTTCAAGCCTGCATAAAAAGTTTGGATAACCATCCAAGTAGTCAAACCATGAGTAGGGCAGTTCTTGATAAGAGATTTCATACGTTCCCAAGCTTGGGCAACGTGTTCATTATCCAATTGTTTAAAATTCATTATGTTACTTCTAAGTTGGATAATTTTAGCCGGTGGATAGTATTTTCCGATAAAAGCATCTTTGCACTTGTCCCATGAATCTATGCTATTTCTAGGCAAAGACTGAAACCAAATTTTAGCTCCTCCTCTCAAGGAGAAAGGAAAAAGCTTAAGCTTAACAATATTACCATATATTTCGTGGTACTTTTGCATATCACAAAGTTCAACAAAGTTGTTTAAGTGTAAAGCAGCATCATCTCCAGCACCGGAGAATTGATCTTTCATGACTAAGTTCAGTAAAGGAGGTTTAATTTCATATGAAGGTGCTGAAGTGGCAGGTGTAGTGATAGGTGTGCTGATAAAGTCATCGTTGTTGTGACTAGTGAAGTCACACAACTTGGTGTTCTCGGTGGAACCCATAGTAGCAAGCAAGCAAGATAACTATTTTTGTGATTTTCGATAAAAGGTACTAAAGAAAAAAACTGAAAGGTAAACTAACAAGACTAAAAGCAAAGGTAAAAGATAGCGTGCAACTCCCCTATCCTGAAGAGTGGAGTCCCCGGCAACGGCGCCAGAAAAACTCCTTGATGGGCCTCTAACCCCTCGTTGGGTACCCCAAGTGGAAGGTGTAAGATGCAGTGTTGTGGAAGTTTTTCCCTTAGCAAAGATGCCAAGGATCGAATCCCCAGAGACTCCTAGGTTCAACAAGTAGGTGTCAACTGCTACGGCGCCAGATATTAGCAATCAACGTGGACCTGCACACAGATACAAATAACTTTGCTCCCAACGAGTACAGAGAGGCTGTCAATCCCTCCGGCCTTGTAGTTCACAAAGGATTAAACGCAAATGATAGTAGTGATAGATAATGTTTGCAATAGTAAATAATAGCGAAATGTAAATAGCGGATGTGATCAATGATGGTAATATGGACCGGAGTCTCATGATGTTCACTAGTGATGTCTCTCTCCCAAAAGACGATAAAACAGCTATGTGAAGTAAACGAATTACAGCTGGGCAATTGACAGGACCACGAACGCAAACCAATGCTGACTACATTGCAAGAAAGGTTGAGGTTCAAAGCATGGGCGGTACGCCAAAGTAAGTAGACCGAAATCCATCAATATCTACTACTAATCATCCACCTTGAGATATCTATCCAGAACATCTCGCTGGTATTAAGTTGTGAGCCCCACCCATAGTGTAAACTCAATGCAACAGACAACTGCATTAAAAGAACTTTGCGTAAAGTAAACAATCCTTGCACCCGCGGGCACAAGCAGCGTTGTTTTCCCCCTTGTGGCAATAGCACATCCCCTAGACACATGTTTCTGTCACTCAAGCTAGTCATCGAGGGGCATGAACCCACAATCAAGCATAACGTTCCCTCTTGGAGTCACTACGTATTACTTGGCCAAAGCAATAAATAACAACGGAGAACATGCAAGAATTACTTATGAACATAAATATAAAAGAGGTAGATCAAATACATTACTCAAGAACAATCTGAACATAATCTCATAATCCATCGGATCCCAGCAAACTCATCATAGCAACAGCATAAGGATTACATATGTGCCTCGATCATGTAGGGCAGCTCACGAAGACTAATTAGTGAAGCACAAGAAAGGGAGGAGAACATCACATAGCTACTGGTCATGGACTCATGGTCCAAGGGAGACTACTCACAAACCATCCGGGAGGCGTCCATGGTGGTGAAGAAGCTCCCGATGGTGATCCTCCCCTCCGGCAGGGTGCCGGGAAGAGTTCTCCTGGTGCTCCCGATCTTGGAAGCGGCGGCGGCGGCGGAACAGAGATGAGATCGCGAAAAAGAGTTCTCGTCCCGAGGGTTTCGAAGGACGCTCTAAATATATGCCGAAGGGGGGCACCAGACGGGGCTCGGGGGGCCCAGGCGCCCCCCCGGCACGGCCCAGGGGGGGCGCGCCGCCAGGGCGCCTGGAGCCCTAGTGCCCCCCCCCGGCTGTACTTTGGGCGCAAGGTAGGTTCTGGAACGCTGATTTTTTATATAATTTTTCTGGATTTTTCCTGGCAGTTCTCGTAACGTGAAAACCTGAAATACAAAAACAACCGAAAACAGAAACTGGCACCGGGGTGCACTGGATTAATAGGTTAGTCCAAATATGATCAAAAGTGTATGGAAGTGTATGAATATCATAGCAATATCACCCAAAAGTGGCATGGAGCAAGCAGAAATTATAGATACGTTTTGGACGTATCAACCACCAACGTCATACTTTGATTCAGCGGTATTGTTGGATGAAGCGGCCCAGACCGACATTACATGACCGCGTTCATGAGACTGGTCCTACTGACGTGCTTTGCACATAGGTGGCTGGCGGGTGTCAGTTTCTCCAACTTTAGTTGAATTGAGTGTGACTACGACCGGTCTTTGTTAAAGGTTAAAACAGCACACTTGACAAAAAAATCGTTGTGGTTTTGATGCGTAGTTAAGAATTGTTCTTACTAGAAGCCCGTGGCAGCCACGTAAAACTTGCAACAACAAAGTAGAGGATGTCTAACTTGTTTTTGCAGGGCATGTTGTGATGTGATATGGTCAAGGCGTGATGAGTTATACGATATTGTATGAGATGATCATGTTTTGTAAATTATCGGCAACCGGCAGGAGCCTTATGGTTGTCTCTTTATTGTATGAATTGCGAACACCATGTAATTGCTTTACTTTGTCACTATGAGTTAGCAATAGTAGTAGAAGCAACAGTTGGCGAGACGACCACGATGCTACGATGAAGATCATGGTGTCAAGCCGGTGACATTGGAGATCATGATGATGCTTTTTAGATGGAGATCAAAAGCACAAAGATGATGATGGCCATATCATGTCACATATTTTGATTGCATGTGATGTTTATATTATTATGCATCTTATTTTTCTTAGTACGGCAGTAGCATTATAAGATGACCCATTACAAAATTTCAAGGTACAAGTGTTCTCCCTAAGTATGCACCGTTGCGACAGTTCGTCGTGCCGAGACACCACGTGATGATCGGGTGTGATAAGCTCTACGTTCACATACAACGGGTGTAAGATAGTTTTGCACATGCAGAATACTCGGGTTAAACTTGACGAGCCTAGCATGTACAGACATGGCCTCGGAACACTAGAGACCGGAAGGTCGAGCGTGAATCATATAGTAGATATGATCAACATAAGATGTTCACCATTGAAAACTACTCCATCTCTTGTGATGACCAGACATGGTTTAGTTGATTTGGATCACGTGATCATTTAGATGACTTGAGGGATGTCTATCTAAGTGGGAGTTCTTTAGTAATATGATTAATTGAACTTTAAGTTATCATGAACTTGGTCCTGATAGTTTTTGCATATCTATGTTGTTGTAGATCAATGGCTCGTGCTACTATTCCCTTGAATTTTAATGCGTTCCTAGAGAAAGATAAGTTGAAAGATGATGGTAGCTACACGGACTGGGTCCATAACTTGAGGATTATCCTCATTGCTGCACAGAAGAATTATGTCCTTAAAGCACCGCTAGGTGACAAGCCCCCTCCCGCTAATGTAGATGCTTTGAACATCTGGCAGACGCGGTCTGATGACTACTTGATAGTTCAGATTATGTCCTTGAAGCACCGCTAGGTGACAAGCCCCCTCCCGCTAATGTAGATGCTTTGAACATCTAGCAGACGCGGTCTGATGACTACTTGATAGTTCAGTGTGACATGCTTTACGGCTTAGAATCGGGACTTCAAAGACGTTTTGAACGTCATGGAGCATATGAGATGTTCCAAGAGTTGAAGTTAATATTTCAAGAAAATGCCCGAGTTGAGAGATCTGAAATCTCCAACAAGTTCTATAGCTGCAAGATGGAACATAATAGTTCTGTCAGTGAACACATACTCAGAATGTCTGGGTACTACAACCACATGACTCAACTTGGAGTTATAGTTGATGATGATAGTGTTATTGACAGAGTTCTTCAATCACCGCCACCAAGCTATAAAGGCTTCATGATGAACTATAATATGCAAGGGATGCCGAAGACAATTCCCGAGCTCTTCGCTATGCTCAAAGTTGTGGAGGTAGAAATCAAAAAGGAGCATCAAGTGTTGATGGTTAATAAGACCACTAGTTTCAAGAAAAAGGGCAAGGGAAAGAAAGGGAACTTCAAGAAGAATAGCAAGCCATTTGCTACTCCCAGGAAGAAACCCAAGTCTGGAGCCAAGCCTGAAACTGAGTGCTTGTACTGCAAAGGGACTGGTCACTAGAAGCGGAACTGCCCCAAGTATTTGGCGGACAACAAGGATGGCAAAAGTGAGTAAAGGTATATTTGATATACACGTTATTGATGTGTACCTTACTAATGCTCATAGTAGCACCTGGGTATTTGATACTGGTTCGGTTGCTCATATTTGTAACTCAAAACATGGGCTACAGATTAAACGAAGATTGGCTAAGGACGAGGTGACGATGCGCGTGGGAAATGGTTCCAAAGTCGATGTGATCGCCGTCGGCACGCTACCTCTACATCTACCTTCGGGATTAGTTTTAGACCTAAATAATTGTTATTTGGTGCCAGCGTTGAGCATGAACATTATATCTGGATCTTGTTTGTTGCGAGACGGTTATTCATTTAAATCAGAGAATAATGGTTGTTCTATTTATATGAGTAATATCTTTTATGGTCATGCACCCTTGATGAGTGGTCTATTTTTGTTGAATCTCGATCGTAGTGATACACATATTCGTAAAATTGATGCCAAAAGATGCAAAGTTGATAATGATAGTGCAACTTATTTGTGGCACTGTCGTTTAGGTCATATTGGTGTAAAGCGCCTGAAGAAACTCCATGTTGATGGACTTTTGGAATCATTTGATTATGAATCACTTGGTGCTTGCGAACCATGCCTCATGGGCAAGATGACTAAAACTCCATTCTTCGGAACAATGGTGCGAGCAACTGACTTAGTGGAAATCATACATACTGATGTATGCGGTCCAATGAGTGTTGAGGCTCGCGGCGGGTATCGTTATTTTCCGACCTTCAGAGATGATTTGAGCAGATATGGGTATATCTACTTGATGAAACACAAGTATAAAACATTTGAAAAGTTCAAAGAATTTTAGAGTGAAGTAGAGAATCATTGTAACAAGAAAATAAAGTTTATATGATCTCATCACAGAGGCAAATATTTTAGTTATGAGTTTGGTCTTCATTTGAAACAATGTGGAATAGTTTCACAACTCACGCCACTTGGAACACTACAACGTAATGGTGTGTCCGAATGTCGTAACCATACTTTATTAGATATGGTGCAATCTATGATGTCTCTTACCAATTTACCACTATCATTTTGGGGTTATGCTTTAGATACTACTGCATCCACGTTAAATAGGGCACCATCTAAATCTGCTGAGACGACACCTTATGAACTTTGGTTTGGCAAGAAATCCAAGTTGTCATTTCTTAAAGTTTGGGGCTGCGATGCTTATGTGAACAATCTTCAACCTGATAAGCTCGAACCCAAATCAGAGAAATGTGTCTTCATAGGATACCCAAAGGAAACTATTAGGTACACCTTCTATCACAGATCCGAAGGCAAGATATTCATTGCTAAGAATGGATCCTTTCTAGAGAAGGAGTTTCTCTCGAAAGAAGTGAGTGGGAGGAAAGTAGAACTTGATGAGGTAATTGTACCTTCTCCCGAATTGGAAAGTAGTTCATCACAGAAATTAGTTACAGTGATTCCTACACCAATTAGTGAGGAAGCTAATGATGATGATCATGAAACTTCATATCAAGTTACCACCGAACCTCGTAGGTCAACCAGAGTACATTCTGCACCAGAGTGGTACGGTAACCCTATTCTGGAAATCATGTTACTACACCATGATGAACCTACGAACTATGAGGAAGCGATGATGAGCCCGGATTCCACAAAATGGCTTGAGGCCATGAAATCTGAGATGGGATCCATGTATGAGAACAAAGTGTGGATTTTGGTTGACTTGCCCGATGATCGATAAACCATTGAAAATAAATGGATATTTAAGAGGAAGACTGACGCCGATGGTAATGTTACTGCCTACAAAGCTCGACTTGTTGCGAAAGGTTTTCGACAAGTTCAAGGAGTTGACTACGATGAGACTTTCTCACCCGTAGCGATGCTTAAGTCTGTCCGAATCATGTTAGCAATTGCCGCATTTTATAATTATGAAATCTGGCAAATGGATGTCAAAACTACATTCCTTAATGGATATCTGAAAGAAGAGTTGTATATGATGCAACCAGAAGGTTTTGTCGATCCTAAAGGTGCTAACAAAGTGTGCAAGCTCCAGAGATCCATCTATGGACTGGTGCAAGCATCTCAGAGTTGGAATATACACTTTGATGAGGTGATCAAAGCATATGGTTTTGTACAGACTTTTGGAGAAACTTGTATTTACAAGAAAGTGAGTGGAAGCTCTGTAGCATTTCTGTATTATATGTGGATGACATATTGTTGATTGGAAATGATGTAGAATTTCTGGATAGCATAAAATAATACTTGAATAAGAATTTTTCAATGAAAGACCTCGATGAAGTTGCTTATATATTGGGCATTAAGATCTATAGAGATAGATCAAGATGCTTAATTGGACTTTCACAAAGCACATACCTTGATAAAAAATTGAAGAAGTTCAAAATGGATCAGTCAAAGAAGGGTTATTGCCTGTGTTACAAGGTGTGAAGTTGAGTCAGACTCAATGCCCGACCACTTCAGAAGATACAGAGAAAATGAAAGTCATTCCCTATGCTTCAGCCATAGGTTCTATCATATATGCAATGTTGTGTACCAGACCTGATGTGTGCCTTGCTATAAGTTTAGCAGGGAGGTGTCATAGTAATCTAGGAGTAGATCACTGGACATCAGTCAAGAACATCCCGAAGTACTTGAAAAGGACAATGGATATGTTTCTCGTTTATGGAGGTGACAAAGAGCTCGTCGTAAACGGTAACATCGATGCAAGCTTTGACACTGATCCGGATGACTCTAAGTCACAAACCGGATACGTATTTTTGTTGAACGGTGGAGCTGTTAGTTGGTGTAGTTCCAAGCCGAGCGTCGTGGTGGGATCTACGTGTGAAGCGGAGTACATAGCTGCCTCGGAAGCAACAAATGAAGGAGTTCATATCCGATCTAGGTGTAATACCTAGTGCATCGGGTCCAATGAAAATCTTTTGTGACAACACTAGAGCAATAGCCTTGGCGAAGGAATCCAGGTTTCACAAGAGCACCAAGCACATCAAGAGACGCTTCAACTCCATCCGCAATCAAGTCAAGGAGGGACACATAGAGATTTGCAAAATACAAACAGATCTAAATGTCGCAGACCCATTGACTAAGACTCTTCCACGAGCAAAACATGATCAGCACCAAGACTCCATGGGTGTTAGAATCATTACTATGTCATCTAGATTATTGACTCTAGTGCAAGTGGGAGACTGAAGGAAATATGCCCTAGAGGCAATAATAACGTTGTTATTTATATTTCCTAATATATCGTGATAAATGTCTTTTATTCATGCTAGAATTGTATTAACCGGAAACTTGATACATGTGTGAATACATAGACAAAACAAAGTGTCCCTAGTATGCCTCTACTTGACTAGCACGTTAATCAAAGATAGTTGAGTTTCCTAAACCATAGACATGTGTTGTCATTTGATCAATGGGATCACATCATTAGGAGAATGATGTGATGGAAAAGACCCATCCATTAGCTTAGCACTATGAACATTTAGTTTTATTGCTATTGCTTTCTTTATGACTTATACATGTTCCTCTGACTATGAGATTATGCAACTCCCGAATACCGGAAGAACACCTTGTGTGCTATCAAACATCACAACGTAACTGGGTGATTATAAAGATTCTCTACAGGTGTTTCCGAAGGTGTTTGTGGTGTTGGCATAGATCAAGAATATGATTAGTCACTCCGAGTATCGGAGAGGTATCTCTGGGTCCTCTCCGTAACACACATCATAATAAGCCTTGCAAGCAAATGACTAACGAGTTAGTCACGAGATGATGTATTACGAAATGAGTAAAGAGACTTGCCGGTAACGAGATTGAACTAGGTATGAGGATACCGATGATCGAATCTCGGGCAAGTAACATACCGATGACAAAGGGAACAATGTATGTTGTTATGCAGTTTGACCCATAAAGATCTTTATAGAATATGTAGGAACCAATATGAGCATCCAGGTTCCACTATTGGTTCTTGACCGGAGATGTGTCTCGGTCATGTCTACATAGTTCTCGAACCCGTAGGGTCCGCACGCTTAACGTTCGATGATGATTAGTATTATGAGTTATGTGTTTTTGATGACCGAAGATTGTTCGGTGCCCCGGATGAGATCACAGACATGACGAGGAGTCTCAAAATGGTCGATACATAAAGATCAATGTATTGGAAGGTTATATTCGGACACCGGAATGGTTCCGAAGTGTATCGGGTATTTTCCGGAGTACCGAGGGGTTCGGTTACCGGAACCCCCCGGGGAGTCAATGGGCCTTAATAGGCCCTAGTGAAGAGAGGAGGCGGCAGCCAACGTATCTATAATTTTTGATTATTCGATGCTATTATATATTCTGTTTTGGATGTTTAATGGGCCTTATTATGCAATTTTATATTATTTTTGGGACTAACCTACTAACCCAAGGCCCAGTGCACATTGCTGTTTTTTTTTTGCCTATTTCAGGGTTTCGCAGAAAGGGAATATCAAACAGAGTCCAAACGGAATGAAACCTTCAGGAGAGTAACTTTTGGAACCGTATCTACCCAGAAGACTTGGAATACACGCGAGGGAACGAAGGAGGTGGCCACGAGAGTCCAGAGCGCGCCCCTCCCCCTGGGTGCGCCCCCTACCCTCGTGGGCCCCCTCTGGCTCCCCCGATGCCCTCCTTCCTCATATATATATATATCCATGTACCCTGAAAACATTGAGGCAACAGAGAAAACCCTAATTCCACCACCGCAACCTTCTGTTCCCATGAGATCCCATCTTGGGGCCTGTTCCGGAACTCCGCCGGAGGGGCGATCTACCACGGAGTGCTTCTACATCAACACCATAGCCTCACCCATGAGTTGTGAGTAGTTTACCACAGACCTTTGGGTCCATAGTTATTAGCTAGATGGCTTCTTCTCTCTTTTTGGATCTCAATACAAAGTTCTCCTCGATCTTCGAGGAGATCTATTCGATGTAATCTTTTTGCGCCGTGTTTGTCGAGATCCGATGAATTGTGGGTTTATGATCAAGATTATCTATGAGAAATATTTGATTCTTTTCTGAAATCTTTTATGTATGATTATAATATCCTTGCAAGTCTCTTCGAATTATTGGTTTGGTTTGGCCTACTAGATCTATAGTTCTTGCAATAGGAGAAGTGCTCGGCTTGGGGTTCATTCTTGCGGTGTCCTTTCCCAGTGACATCAGGGGCAGCAAGGCACGTATTGCATTCTTGCCATCGAGGATAAAAAGATGGGGTTTATATCATATTGCTTGAGTTTATCCCTCTACATCATGTCATCTTGCTTAAAGCATTACTCTGTTCTTATGAACTTAATACTCTAGATGCATGCTGGATAGCGGTCGATGTGTGGAGTAATAGTAGTAGATGAAGAATCGTTTCGGTCTACTTGTCACGGACGTGATGCCTATATATAATGATCATTCCTAGATATTCTCATAACTATGCGCTTTTCTATCAATTGCTCGACAGTAATTTGTTCACCCATCGTAGAATTCTGCTATCATGAGAGAAGTCACTAGTGAAACCTATGGCCCTCGGGTCTATTCTCAACATATCAATCTTCCATCTACTTTACTTTGCTTTATTTACTTTTTGTTCTTATATCAAAAAATACCAAAAATATTATACTATCCTATCTATCAGATCTCACTTTCGTAAGTGACCGTAAAGTGATTGGCAACCCCTTATCGCGTTGGCTGCGAAGTTCTTATTTGTTTGTGCAGGTGCGTGGGACTCGCGCGTGGTCTCCTACTGGATTGATACCTTGGTTTTCAAAAACTGAGGGAAATACTTACGTTACTGTGCTGCATCACCCTTTCCTCTTCGAGGGAATAGAACGCATGCTCGAGAAGTAGCAAGAAAAATTTCTGGCGCCGTTGCCGGGGAAGCTTACGCAAAGTTCATATACCAAGTACCTATCACAAACCCTTATCCTTCGCATTTCATTTATTTGCCTCTCGTTTTCCTCTCCCCCACTTCACCCTTGCCGTTTTATTTGCCCTTCTTTTTGCCGTGTGTTTACCGTTCGCTTGCTTCTTGTTTGCTTGTGTGTTGGATTGCTTGCTTGTCACTATGGCTCAGAACAATACCAAATTGTGTGACTTCTCCAATACCAACAATAATGATTTTATTAGCACTCCGATTGCTCCTATTACCGATGCTGAATCTTGTGAGATCAATGTTGCTCTATTGAATCTTGTCATGAAAGATCAATTTTCCAGCCTTCCTAGTGAAGATGCCGCTACCCATCTGAACAACTTTGTTGATTTGTGTGATATGCAAAAGAAGAGGGATACGGATAATGATATTATTAAATTGAAGCTATTTCCGTTTTCACTTAGAGATCGTGCTAAAACTTAGTTTTCCTCTTTGCCTAGAAATAGTATTGATTCATGGAATAAGTGCAAAGATGATTTTATCTCTAAGTATTTTCCTCCTGCTAAGATTATCTCTCTTAGAAACGATATTATGAATTTTAAGCAACTAGATCATGAGCATGTTGCACAATCTTGGGAGAGAATGAAATTAGTGATACGTAATTGCCCTACACATGGTTTGAACTTATGGATGGTTATACAAAACTTTTATGCTGGCTTGAATTTTCCTTCTAGAAATCTTTTAGATTCGGCCACAGGAGGCACTTTCATGGAAACTACCTTAGGAGAAGCTACCAAACTCCTAGATAATATTATGGTTAACTACTCTCAATGGCACACCGAAAGATCTACTAGTAAAAAAGTGCATGCTATTGAAGAGATTAGTGTTTTGAGTGGAAAGATGGATGAACTTATGAAATTATTTGCTACTAAGAGTGCTTCTTCTGATCCTAATGATATGCCTTTATCCACGTTGATTGAAAATAATAATGAATCTTTGGATGTGAATTTTGTTGGTAGGAATAATTTTGGTAACAATGCTTATAGAGGAAACTTTAATCATAGGCCTTTTCCTAGTAATTCCTCTAATAATTATGGTAATTCCTACAATAACTCTTATGAAAATTTTGGTAAGGTGCCCTCTGAATTTGAAACTAGTGTTAAGGAGTTTATGATTTCGCAAAAGAATTTCAATGCTTTGCTTGAAGAAAAATTTCTTAAGATTGATGAGTTGGCTAGGAACGTGGATAGAATTACTCTTGATGTTGAATCTATGGAACTTAGATCTATTCCATCCAAGCATGATATCAATGAGTCTCTCAAAGCCATGAGAATTTCCATTGATGAATGCAAAGAAAGAACCGCTAGGATGCGTGCTAAAAAAGAGTGCTTTATGAAAGTGTGTTCTTCTAGTTATCATGAAAATAAAGATGAAGATCTGAAAGTTATTGATGTGTCTCCTATTAGATCCTTGTTTTCTCGTATGAATCTTGATAAAGATGGGACTGGAGATGAGTCTACTTTAGTTAAAAGGCGTCCCAATGATTCAGAGTTTTTAGATCTTGACGCTAAAATTGTTAAAAGTGGGATTGAATAGATTAAAACTTTGCATAGTGATGAACCCACTATTTTGGATTTCAAGGGATTCAATTATGATAATTTCTCTTTGATAGATTGTATTTCCTTGTTGCAATCCGTACTAAATTCTACGCATGCTTATAGTCAAAATAAGGCTTTTACCAAACACATAGTTGATGCTTTGATGCAATCTTATGAAGAAAAACTTGAATTGGAAGTTTCTATCCCTAGAAAGCTTTACGATGAGTGGGAACCTACTATTAAAATTAAAATTAAAGACCATGAATGCTTTGCCTTGTGTGATTTGGGTGCAAGTGTTTCTACTATCCCAAAAACTTTGTGTGATTTGTTTGGTTTCCATGAGCTTGATGATTGTTCTTTGAATTTGCATCTTGCGGATTCTACCATTAAGAAACATATGGGAAGGATTAATGATGTTCTTATTGTTTCCAATAGGAATTATGTGCCCGTAGATTTCATTGTTCTTGATATAGATTGCAATCCTTCATGTCCTACTATTCTTGGTAGACCTTTCCTTAGAACAATTGGTGCAATTATTGACATGAAGGAAGGAAATATTAGATTCCAATTTCCGTTAAGGAAAGGCATGGAACACTTTCCTAAAAATAAAATAAAATTACCTTATGAGTCTATTATGAGAGCCACTTATGGATTGCCTACCAAAGATGGCAATACCTAGATCTATCCTTGTATCGTGCCTAGCTAGGGGCGTTAAACGATAGCGCTTGTTGGGAGGCAACCCAATTTCATTTTCTTTGTTTTTGCTTCTGTTTAGGAATAAATATTGCATATAGCTTCTATTTAGATGTGGTTTTGTGTTTTAATTAGTGTTTGTGCCAAGTAGAACCTTTGGGAAGACTTGTGTGAAGTTTATATGATCATGCTGTAAAAAACAAAAACTTTAGCGATCACGAGAATAGCCACCAGATTTTACTGGGAGTGCTATTTAGTTGATTCTTTTTGCAGATGATTGATATACAAATTCCTTCGTTTACCAATTTATTTCAATTTTTGGAGTTACAGAAGTATTCGAAAGTTACAGATTACTACAGATTGTTCTGTTTTTGATAGATTCTGTTTTTTGTGTGGTGTTTGCTTATTTTGATGCATCTATGAGTAGTATTGGGGAATATGAATCATAGAGAATTTGGAATATAGTAGGTTTAACACAAGTATAAACAAAGAATGAGATCATTACAGTACCTTTGAGTGGTGGTTTGTTTTCCTATACTAACGGAGCTCACGAGATTTTTGGCTAAGTTTTGTGTTGTGAAGTTTTCAAGTTTTGAGTATGGCTTTGATGGAATATGGAACCAAGAGTGGAAAGAGCCTAAGCTTGGGGATTCCCAATGCACCCCAAGGTAAAATTCAAGGACAACCAAAAGCCTTTTTTTTACACTCTGAAAACAGCAAGAGAGTCTCCTACTGCCCTTTTTTCATTTATATGCCATGAGTGCCAGCCAAGAGTTGGCACCCAAAGCTAGTATTTTACATATGACAAGACAGGGGGGTAG
The DNA here is from genome assembly GCA_902687465.1 of Secale cereale. NCBI lineage: Eukaryota > Viridiplantae > Streptophyta > Magnoliopsida > Poales > Poaceae > Secale > Secale cereale. The sequence continues at coordinate 497,406,792 of LR738712.1, forward strand.
AAAGAATTGAAATGCAAAGGAAGAAAAGGTGCTTAGATAGAAAGAGAGTCGCTAAAGGCTCTCAAAAAAGTTAGGCTTTGAGGGTTGATCCTATAACCTAAGATCACCAAGTCTTCTTTAAATCTCCTCAACCAGTGTACATGTGTGGCAGTCACCCCATCGAAGATCTTATTATTTCGTTGTTTCCAAATGTTCCAGGCCGCCAAGATGGTTATATCCTTAAAGAGAGGTCCATGCCCTGGGAAGGCATCCCCTCTTTCGTCTTTGTCTATCGGTAACTATACTCGGGACTATATTTTTATTCACCACATGATATGTGTTTTGCTTGGAGTGTCATGTATGATTTGAGTCTTTGATTTTTAGTTTGCCACAATCATCCTTGCTGTACACACATTTTGAGAGGGATAAATATGGTTTAGAATATATTAGAATACTATATGTGCTTCACTTATATCTTTTGAGCTAGATAGTTTTGCTCTAGTGCTTCACTTATATCTTTTAGAGCACGGTGGTGGTTTTATTTTGTAGAAATTGTTGATCTCTCATGCTTAACTTAAATATATTTGAGAGTCTTTTAGAACAGCATGGTAATGTGCTTTGGTTATAAAACTAGTCCTAATATGATAGGCATCCAATTTGAGTATAGTATAAAACTTTCACATAAAGTGCATTGAATACTAAGAGAAGTTTGATACTTGATTATTGTTTTGAGATATGAGGATGGTGATATTAGAGTCATGCTAGTAGAGTAGTTGTTAATTTGAGAAATACTTGTGTTGAGGTTTGCAAGTCCCGTAGCATGCACGTATGGTAACCGTTGTGTCACAAATTTGAAGCATGAGGTATTTCATTGAGTGTCATCCTTTGTGTGGAGGTCGGGGGCGCGCGATGGTTAACTCCTACCTACCTCCCCCCTAGGAGCATGCGTGTAGTACTTTGTTTTGATGACTTGTAGATTTTTACAATAAGTATGTGAGTTCTTTATGACTAATGTTGAGTCCATGTATTATACGCACTCTCACCCTTCCAACATTGCTAGCCTCTCTCGTACCGCGCAACTTTCGCCGGTACCATACACCCACCATATACCTTCCTCAAAATAGCCACCAGACCTACCTATCATGGCATTTCCATAGCCATTTCGAGATATATTGCCATGCAACTTTCCACTGTTCCATTTGTTATGACACACTTCATCATTGTCATATTGCCATGCATGATCATGTAGTTGACATCGTATTTGTGGCTAGGCCACCATGCATATTTTTTTCATACATGTCACTCTTGATTCATTGCACATCCTGGTACACCGCTGGAGGCATTCATATAGAGTCATACTTTGTTCTAGTATCGAGTTGTAAATCAATATAAGTGTGATGGTCATCATTATTAGAGCATTGTCCCAAAGAAAAAAAAGAAAAAGGAAAATAAAGGAAAGGCCAACGAAAAAAAGAAAGGCCCAAAAAAAGAAAAAAAGAAAAGGAAAAGAAAAGGGACAATGCTACTATCTTTTTCCACACTTGTGCTTCAAAGTAGCACAATGATTTTGAAGATAGAGAGTCTCATGTTTAGTCACTTTCATATGCTATTGGGAATTTTCATTATAGAACTTGGCTTGTATATTCCAACGATGGGCTTCCTCAAATGCCCTAGGTCTTCGTGAGCAAGCAAGTTGGATGCACACCCACTTAATTTCTTTTGTTGAGCTTTCATACATTTATAGCTCTAGTGCATCCGTTGCATGGCAATCCCTACTCACTCACATTGATATCTATTGATGGGCATCTCCATAGCCCATTGATACGCCTAGTTGATGTGAGACCATCTTCCTCTTTTTGTGTAACATCCCAAAATTCTAAATTTTGGAATGTTATAATTAATAGATAGTTTTGATTGCTTGTGTGAAGTGATGAGTGAAATTGAGTGAAATTTGAAACATTTGAAAGTTAAATGAGAGGGAATGAAATGACTTTACCAAACTTTTACTTTGAATTTATGATCTTCGGGAATTCAAATTATTTTCATCACAAAACCCGGGAGTGAAGATAATATGACTTCTTCCATTCATTAAATGAAAAGGGGTTTTTAAGGGATTATGAATTCCATTCTTGAAATATTTAAATTTCAGAAACTTTATGCAACTCAATGATTTTCCCGAGAGAAGATAAAATGACTTCTTCAAATTATAGGAAATATGAGTTGGAAGTTCTTTTGAAATATTTTGAAATTTATTTTCAGAATTTGAGTTATTGGGTTTAATTCAAATTATTTTTCTCCAAAAATAAAATATATGGACAATAGGGTAACATGATTCCCTACAGTAGAAAATTGGAGAGAAATAAATTTGAGATCATTTTGGTATTTTTAAAATGATTTTCATTGGTTTTTATGGCAACAGTGGCACTATTTGATTTATCGAAATTTGTGAGGATTTTATTTGACTGTAGAAAAATGTTCATGTTGTAGAGTTTCTTTTTCTGAAAATTTTGATATATAATATGCCTATACTATATTTCATTTTTTATTTCTCTCGAAGAAAAAAAAGAAAACAAAAAAAGGACTTTCGCCGACTGGGCTGGCCCAGCTCCGCCAATCCGCGGCCCAGCTCGCCCCGTCGCCCCGAACCGCCCGAGCGGGAGACCGCCGCCGCCACGACACTGCCGCCGCCGTCGTGTCCGTCGCTGAAACCACGCCCCGCCGCCTCTTCTCTACCCCCTCCCTCTCATAAATAGCCCGGCTCCCCTCCCCCTCTCTCTGCTCGCGCTGCCGCCCCTCCCGCATCCCGTTGTCGCCGCCGCTCTTGCTCGCCGCCGCCGCCGCCGCGTTGCTCGCCGCCACTGCCTTCGCTGCTGGCCCGCGCCTCCACCGCGCGCACCCCTCGCTTCGCCTCTCCCCGCCTTGCCTCGCCAGAGTTCGCCCGAAACCTCCGGAGCTCCGCCCCACTGAAAACCGCCCGAACCGCCAGTTTTCTTCGCCCGAACAGCCCACGGTATAAAAACCCGCCCCGGTTTTCTTTTAGTTCGGGTTTATGCTTTAGATCGGTTTATTTTATTAGGTTTAATTATTTAGTGAACGTTCTCTGTTTAGAACTAGATAGCGAGCGTTCGCTCGATAGTCTTTTCTTTTTCTTTTAGTTTTCCGCTAGGGACTTAGTTGCAAATAAAAGTTTTACAATTTAGTCCTTGATCTTCAATCTATCACAACTTTTTACTCGTTGGTCCAAATCCAACGAAACCAATGCCCACGTCTTCGTTACAATCCCCTCTATCTAGTAAAACAACTTAAACATGTTTTTGAAAATTATAAAATTTGAATTCAACTAGATTTTGTTTCAGACTTGTTTTTGTCATAACTTGAGTTTTATAACTCCGATTTAGTTGATTCTTTTTGCAAATCGAAGCTCTTGACATAAACTTTCTGATAAGGCCAAATTCATTCAATTTTGGTACTATTAGAAATTGTTTTCTGTTTCAAGAGTCATTCATTTGTTTTCGAAGTTTTCTGAAGTGTTTTGTTTGTTCTTTCGGATCTTCTGAGTGATTGCTTATGTGTGGTTACTATTGTTTGCTTGCAATAGATTGAATGGAGTGCGACGAGTAGATCTATCACGAGTTCTGAGTGTGAATCTTCTACATCAACAATACAAGGCAAGTCCATACTTTGGTCATACTTTCCAATACCCAGTTTTTATTGCATTAGTTATATCCTCAAACACTTGCATGAGTAGGATTGGCTACCTAATATGATGCTCTGTAGTTCATGAGGTAGGAAACCAATATCTTGAGATCAACCCAAGGGAATTTATGCTTTGTTACTTATTGCTTAGCCATGCTTGTAGACGTGGATTGGTATGCGAGTTTCAGGAAAGTTGCGAGAGTGATATTTAATTAAGGGAAACTTAAGGTGGAAACTTTAATACACATCTGGGTGGATTGGTTGTGGCACCCTGGGGATGTACCAGTGGTTTGCCAGGGCACCCTGGGGATTTACCAGTGGTTTGCCCAGACACCTGAGGACTGATAACCCACAAGTGTAGGGGACCAGTTGTAGCCTCTTTCGACAAGTAAGAGTGTCGAACCCAACAAGGAGCTAAAGGTAGAACAAATATTCCCTCAAGTTCTATCGACCACTGATACAACTCTTTGCACGCTTGACGTTTACTTTACCTAGAACAAGTATGAAACTAGAAGTACTTTGTAGTTTTTGTGGGATAGGTTTGCAAGAATATAAAGAGCACGTAAATATAATCTAGGGGCTGTCTAGGTAAAGAAGCAATAAAGTTAGTAATAGCGAGTGTGGAAAAGTGGTGGTAGGAGTTGCGAAATTGCCCCTAAGAAATTGACTACGTTACTACACTGATAGCAAGTTTTATGTGGGAGAGGCCACAGCTAGCATGTCATCCCTGACTCAGAATTCTATGCACTTATGATTGGAACTATTAGCAAGCATCTGCAACTACTAACGTTCACTAAGGTAAAACACAACCATAGCATTTAGATATATTGGTCCCCCTTCAATCTCGTATGCATCAATTTCTACGCTAGGTTGAAACTTCTGTCACTCTTGCCCTCCAATACGTAGTCCTATCAACATACAACTAACCCTATGGTGTGATCCACGCGCGCGCTCATATGATGGGCACCAAAGGACAACAACATAACCACATGCAGATTAAATCAATCATAGCAATTCACCAATCACTGATAGGACAACGAAAATCTACTCAGACATCATAGGATGGCAACACATCATTGGATAATAATATGAAGCATAAAGCACCATGTTCAAGTAGAGTGTACAGCGGGTTGCGGGAGGGTGGACCGCTGTAGATAGATGGGGGAAGGTGATGAAGATGTTGGTGAAGATGACAGAGGTGTTGGTGTAGATCGCCGTCACACGATGATGGCGGTGGCACTCCGGCGCCACCGGAAGCGAGGGGAGAGAGCCCCCCTCCTTCTCCTTCTTCCTTGGCCTTCTCCCTAGGTGGGAGAAGGGTTCTCCCTCTAGTCCATGGCCTGCATGGTGGCGGAGGGGCGAGAGCCCCTCCGAGATTGGATCTGTCTCTCTGTCTCTCTGTCTCTCTCTGTTTCTGTGTTTCCAGATTCTGGCCTTTCACGGTTTCTTATATTCCCGGAGATTCGTAACTCCGATTGGGCTGAAGTTTTGACACGATTTTTATCCAGATATTAGCTTTATTGTGGCAAAAGAAGGGCACAAACCGCCTTACGGAGTGGCCAGGAGGGCCCAGGGCGCGCCTGACCCGCTAGGGCGTGCCCCTCACCCTCGTGGGCCACTCGGGCATCGTCTCACGTTGATTCCACTTCCCAATATTCATATATATTCCAGAAAGATATCCGTCCCTTTTAATCCTGTTTGGACTCCGTTTGATATGGAAATTCTGCGGAACAAAAAACATGCGACAAACAGGTACTGGGACTAGGCACTGGATCAATATGTTAGTCCAAAAAAATAGTATAAAAAGTTGCCAAAATTATATGAAAGTTATATAATATTAGCATGGAACAATAAAAAATTATAGATACGACGGAGACGTATCAGCATCCCCAAGCTTAATTCCTGCTCGTCCTCGAGTAGGTAAATGATAAAAAAGAAATTTTTTGATGTGGAATGCTACCTAGCATAATCCTGATCATGTAATCTAATGATGGCATGAATATTAAGACACAAGTGATTCAAAGCAATAGTCTATCATTTGTCATAAAAGAATTTAATACTCACGCATCCCAACAAACAATCAAGTCTTTCAAAATATCAGTGCTAAAGAACGTTATCCCTACAAAATCATATAGTCTTTTATGCTCCCTTTTCTTAACACAAGGTACACCTCATGCCCATCTCGGTGTCAGCCAAGCAATTGTTTTCATACTTTACTTTTTCGAAATTTTTCAACTCTTCACGCATTACATGAGCGTGAGCCATGGACATAGCACTATGGGTGGAATAGAAGGTGGTAGCAGACAAAAGTAGGGAGAAAGTCTCACATCGACTAGGCGTATCCATGGGCTATGGAGATGCCCATTAATAGATATCAATGTGAGTGAGTAGGGATTGCCATGTAACGAATGCACTAGAGCTATAAGTGTATGAAAGCTCAAAAGAAAACTAGTGGGTGTGCGTCAACTTGCTTGCTCATGAAGACCTAGGGCATTTGAGGAAGCCCATCGTTGGAATATACAAGCCAAGTTCTATAATGAAAATTCCCACTAGTATATGGAAGTGACAACATAGGAGACTCTCTATCATAAAGATCATGGTGCTACTTTGAAGCACAAGTGTGGAAAAAAGATAGTAGCATTGTCCCCTTTTTTCTTTTCTTTTTTCTTTCTTTTGGGCCTCCCTTTTTTTGCCTTTCTCTTTTTTGGCCTTTCTTTGTTTTATTTGGCCTTTCTTTTTTTTTCAAGGGAGAATGCTCTAATAATGATGATCATCACACTTTTATTTACTTACAACTCGATACGAACAAAGTATGACACTATATGAATGCCTCCGGCGGTGTACCAGGATGTGCAATGATCTAGCGTGGCAATGACATCAAAAAATGAACAAGCCATGAAAACATCATGCTAGCTATCTTACGATCATGCAAGGCAATGTGACAATGATGGTGCGTGTCATAATAAATGGAACGGTGGAGTCACATGGCAATATATCTCGGGATGGCTATGGAAATGCCATAATAGGTAGGTATGGTGGCTGTTTTGAGGAAGGATATAAGGTGGTTTGATGTACCGGCGAAAGTTGCACGGTACTAGAGTGGCTAGCAAGGTGGAAGGGTGAGAGTGCGTATAATCCATGGACTCAACATTTGTCATAAAGAACTCACATACTTATTGCAAAAAATCTATTAGCCCTCAAAGCAAAATACTACGACGCATGCTCCCGGGGGGAGGTTGGTAGGAGTTAACCATCGCGCGCGCCCGACCTTCACGCAAAGATAAACAATCAAAATACAATGTGCGCCGATTTGGTTACATAGTTAGGAGACCATACGTGCATGCTTCGGGAATCACAAACCTTAACACCAATATTTTTACTAAACCACAATCATTCACTAGTTCCTCCCACATATTAGCATCTCTATATCACAAAACTATTGCAAGGAATCAAACATATCATATTCAGCGATCTACAAGTTTATGTAGGATTTTATGACTAACCATGTGAATGACCATTTCCTAACAATTCTCTAAATAGTTATAAGTGAAGCAAGAGAGTTTTAATTCTTTGTACAAAAGATATGCCCTTGCTCTAACAAATATAAGTGAAGCAAAAGAGCATTCTACAAATGTCGGTTTTTCTATGTGAGGAGAAACATGCAATCCAAACTTCAAATGATATAAGTGAAGCACATGAAGCATTCTATAAATCAATACTCAAAAGATATAAGTGAACTAGTGAAGTGAAAAGAGCATTCTATAAATCAACCAAGGATTATCTCATACCAGCATGGTGCATTTATTAAAACGAAAAATAAAAAGCACACGACGCTCCAAGAGTTTACGCATATCATGTGAACGAAACGAATCCGAAAATATACCGATACTTGTTGAAGAAAGATGGGATGCCTTTCGGGGCATCCCCAATCTTAGACTCTTGAGTCTCCTTGAATATTTACTTGGGGTGCCTTGGGCATCCCAAAGCTTGAGCTCTTTCCTCTCCTCCTTCTTCTCACATCGAGACCTCCTCGATCTTCAAACACTTCATCCACACAAAACTTAACCAAACTTTTAGTGGCGGGGTTAGTGCATATGATCAATGAAATCCCATCATGTACTGCTCTAACATTATTGCATAATTATGAACAAACATTACCCACTGTATGCTATCATAATTATATGGCCCCAAGTCAAGGAGGCTTCAACAAGAATTCAAACATATGCAAATAATGAAGCTATAACAGCAATCTGTGAAAACAGGACAATCTGTAGTAATCTGAACATTAACCATACTTTTGTAACTCTAAAAATTCTGGCAAAATTAGGAAAATAAACAATTTGTATAGCAAGACTTTGCAAAAAGTTTCAGATCCATTTGACGTTCCAATAAGAAATGTAAAATCGCGCACTACAGCCAAAGTTTCTGTTTTTGCACCGCACAAACCAACAAGCAATTTAGTCATCCTAAAGGAAACTCTTGGCACATTATATTTATAATACAATGGAATTGTACAAGGGGATAATTATTTTTATTTAAAAGTTTCTGTAATTCAAGATTTGCAAAGTTTACGCATATCATGTGAACGAAATGAATCTGAAAACATACCGATACTTGTTGAAGAAAGATGGGATGCCTTCCGGGGCATCCCCAAGCTTAGACTCTTGAGTCTCCTTGAATATTTACTTGGGGTGCCTTGGGCATACCCAAGCTTGAGCTCTTGTCTCTCCTCCTTCTTCACACATCGAGACCTCCTCGATCTTCGAACACTTCATCCACACAAAACTTAACCGAACTTTTAGTGGCGGGGTTAGTGCATATGATCAATGAAATCTCATCATGTACTGCTCTAACATTATTGTATAATTATGAACAAACATTACCCACTGTATGCTATCATAATTCTATGGCCCCAAGTCAAGGATGCTTCAACAAGAATTCAAACATATGCAAATAATGAAGCTATAACAGCAATCTATGAAAATAGGACAGTCTGTAGTAATCTGAACATTAACCATACTTCTGTAATTCTAAAAATTCTGGCAAAATTAGGAAAATCAAAAATTTGTATAGCAAGACTTTGCAAAAAGTTTCAGATCCTTTTGACGTTCCGGTAAAAAATGTAAAATCGCGCACTACAGCCAAAGTTTCTGTTTTTGCACCGCACAAACCAACAAGCAGTTTAATCATCCTAAAGGAAACTCTTGGCACATTATTCTTATAATACAATGGAATTGTACAAGGGGATAATTATTTTTATTAAAAAGTTTCTGTAATTCAAGATTTGCAAAGTTTCCATGGGCATGAACAAAGTTCAAGGAGCTCCCCCATTTCAACGGTGCTCGTCCTTCTTACTTTCACTTTTTTTTGAAAAAGTTTTAGGTTCCCCTCTTTATTTTATTTTGTTTTTAAACTTTATAAAAGCACACAACAGAACTAAATGACTCTCTAAAACTTCTGGGTTGTCTCCCTGACAGCACTTTCTTTAAAGCCATTAAGCTAGGCATATAGTGCTCAAGTAATGGATCCACCCGGATCCCAAGGTATATCAAAGCCAATTTTAATTAGCAATGATTTGGCATTTAGTAGTGAGCACAAAGTGATATGTGTCATGCAAAAACGAAGTATAACTCTCTTCCTATGCATAGGCATGTCATACAAGAACAATTCAAGCACATCAAGTAAAGGCCAATGCATAGTATAAGCAGTTTCTTGCAATTCTATCATGTTGGAAACGTAGAGAGGCGGAGATATAGTTCCTCTCTCATAATAATTACAAGTAGGAGCAACAAGCACATGCATATTATACTCATAAAAATTGTCATGTGTAATGGAAAAAGACAACACATCAATATAATCCTTAATAAGCGCAAACTTCTCCAATATAGTGTAGTTTGGAGAATTCAACAAGATAATAGGACTATCATGTGTGGGTGCAATAGCAACTATCTCATGTTTAACATAAGGAACTATAGCAAGTTCATCTCCATAAACATAATTCATATTGGCATCTTGGCCACAAGCATAGCAAGCATCGTCAAAAAGGGATATTTCAAAGGAATCAACTTGATCATAACAATCATCATAGCATTCATCCTTCGGTAAGCACAAAGGGAAATTAAACAATGTATGGGATAAAGAGTTACTCTCATTAGAAGGTGGGCACGGGCCGGGTGATCAATTCGCTCTTCCTCCTTTTGTTCTTCGCTCTCCTCCTCATCTTTTTCATCTAATGAGCTCACGATGTCATTAATTTCTTCTTCCATAGACTCCTGCAAAATATTTGTCTCTTCTTGGACAACGGAGACCTTATCAATAAACGCATCAATATTAGCATTGTATTCATAATCCAAATAGCAATATTTCAATATAGCAAGATTTTCAGGCATATAAACATCATCATCAAAAGCATCATACTTTTTAAACAGAGATTCAATTTCATAAGCACCCATAAGAGCAACAAATTCTTCTATTTATTCAACATCATAGTAATCATATATACCATTAGCATAAGATGCTAAGGTTTCATTATCATTAAATTTGCATGAAAAGCGAAGGTGTGGAGCCTTCATCCTAGAGCAACAAGTATAATAATATCTCAAGCATAGTTGCCGAGCATACCAATACAACATATAAATTTGATCCCATAATAGTTTCCCTTTTTGGGTCAAGCGATAATCCCTAAAGTATTCACGTTGATCCAACGTTACTCCCATTATATAGTTGAATGGGGTTTTCTCAGGATTATCAAAGTAGTACCTAATATTTTCACATAATGAGCATTAAGGGTTTTAGGAGGTTCTCCATCTCCATGAGTAGCAAGTACACCTATTTTTTTGGTATTTCGTGTTCCATATCCATAACTAAAGATAGAGAACAACTTAGAACATCAAATAAAATCTATTTAGTGATAAAGCAAACAAGCACACAAGAGAAAATTCACCACATGCTATTGCTCCCGGGCAACGGCGCCAGAAAAAGGTCTTGATAACCCACAAGAGTAGGGGATCAGTTGTAGCCTCTTTCGATAAGTAAGAGTGTCGAACCCAATGAGGAGCTAAAGGTGGAACAAATATTCCCTCAAGTTCTATCGGCCACCAATATAACTCTATGCACGCTTGACGTTTACTTTACCTAGAACAAGTATGAAACTAGAAGTACTTTGTAGTTTTTGTGGGATAGGTTTGCAAGAATATAAAGAACACGTAAATATAATCTAGGGGTTATCTAGGTAAAGAAGCAATAAAGTTAGTAATAGCGAGTGTGGAAAAGTGGTGGTAGGAGTTGCGAAATTGCCCCTAAGCAATTGACTACGTTACTAGACTGATAGCAAGTTTTATGTGGGAGAGACCACTGCTAGCATGTCATCCCTGACTTGGAATTCTATGCACTTATGATTGGAACTATTAGAAAGCATCTGCAACTGCCAACGTTCATTAAGGTAAAACCCAACCATAGCATTAAGATATATTGGTCCCCCTTCAATCCTGTATGCATCAATTTCTACGCTAGGTTGAAGCTTCTGTCACTCTTGCCCTCCAATACGTAGTCCTATCAACATACAACTAACCCTATGGTGTGATCCACGTGCGCGCTCATATGATGGGCACCAAAGGACAACAACATAATCACAAGAAAATTAAATCAATCATAGCAATTCACCAATCACCGATAGAACAACGAAAATCTACTTAGACATCATAGGATGGAAACACATCATTGGATAATAATATGAAGCATAAAACACCATGTTCAAGTAGAGGGTACGACGGGTTGCGGGAGAGTGGACCACTATAGATAGATGGGGGAAGGTGATGAAGATGTTGGTGAAGATGACAGAGGTGTTGGTGTAGATCGGCGTCACACGATGATGTCCCCGGTGGCACTCCGGCGCCACCAGAAGCGAGGGGGGAGAGAGCCCCCCTCCTTCTCCTTCTTCCTTGGCCTTCTCCCTAGGTGGAAGAAGGGTTATCCCTTTGGTCCATGGCCTCCATGGTGGCGGAGGGGCTCTCGCCCCTCCAAGATTAGATCTGTCTCTCTGTCTCTCTCTGTTCTTGTGTTTCCAGATTCTGGCCTTTCACCGTTTCTTATATTCCCGAAGATCCGTAACTCCGATTGGGCTGAATATTTTACACGATTTTTGTCCGGATATTAGCTTTCTTGCGGCAAAAGAAGGGCACCAACCGCCTTACGGAGTGGCCAGGAGGGCCTAGGGCGCGCCTGACCCCGTGGGGCGCGGCCCTCGCCCTCGTGGGCCACTCGGGCTTCGTCTCATGTTGATTCCACTTCCCAAAATTCACATATATTCCAAAAAAATATCCGTCCGTTTTTATCCCGTTTGGACTCCGTTTGATATGGATATTCTGTGGAACAAAAACCATGCAACAAACAGGAACTGACACTAGGCACTGGATCAATATGTTAGTCCAAAAAAATAGTATAAAAAGTTGCCAAAAGTATATGAAAGTTATATAATATTAGCATGGAACAATAAAAAATTATAGATATGACGGAGACGTATCAGGGATATACCAGTGTTGTCCAAGGAATGCCACCCAGGCTCAAAGGGATCATATGATATTTTCATGTCTAGAAACTTCCATGTGCAGCCACAAGCCATTATGGGCTCTGGCATAGTTGAGTATGTTGTGTGACCTCTTTCAGTGGTAGACTAGCAGATGTAGGGGGGATGTAGGTGGTACCGTCTACCCAGGGTAAAGAGTTAATGCTTCTGAAAGACTATGTCTCGGTCATTCATTTCTTAAACACCATGCAGTGCGAGAAATAAAGCAGAGGCGATCGAGTCTTGTGGGGAAAAGTGCACAAACCTCTGCAGAGTGTACAAACTACTCATGAGTAGCCGTGTCCCCGGTTATGGACATCTTTGAGTATCTAGAAGTGGATTATTTGTTGATCTCATCACTTGATCTATTAAAATTTGTTGGGTTATTAATTTTGGTAACTTTGGGAATTGAGATGGGGGGTACCATTCTCAATATTGCTTAATTCAACTGAGTAGTTAAATAAAAATTATTCCTTTGTTGTAGGGAAAACTAGCTTTATGCAAAATAAACCTTACAACCTCCACCAGCCAAATATGCATGTAGTTGTAGGCATTGTTCATCATTACTACTACAGTGTGAAATTTCCAGTACATTCAATGTATTGACCTACATGACCGCAATGTCTCTGTTGCAGGAATTATTCGATGAGTAAGTGTCATGTTAGGGTTGCGCTGTCTACACGCAACATTGTCGTTGGTGTTGATGGGAATCCACAACTTCGTTGTTACTTCCGCTATATGGATTGAGGTAATTGTATTTACGTTACTTTATACATGTGATTTACCTCTGTTATAAATCCTCGAGTACTGTGTGTGTCAGCATACCGATCCAGGGATGACACTTAAGCACAGAGACTTGTTCCATTCGGATCGGGTCACTACAAGATGGTATCAGAGCACATGTTGATTGTAGGACGTGACCCTAGAAAACTGGCAAGCCCATAGGAAAGGATTTCTCTAAAACTTACTTTTCAAAAAGATTCTATACCTCTCCTCTTTTCCAAGCTTTGTCAAATTTTCCCTTTTACCTTAAATAGCTCGACAATACCCTTTTCCATTTTGACCACTTTGGAGTAAAGAGGATTTTACCATGCATTAGAAGTGTTGAAGCTCCAACCATGGATACTCCGAAGATTTGAAGAGTTGACGAAATTGAAGAGATATTAACCTTTAGAAGACCACACCCCTGTTATATTCCTACGTTAGATACGACGATTGTGAGCTGTCATTTGTGTGATGTTTTTCTGACAGCCGCACAATAAAATTCGTCTTTTCAAAACTATTGTTTGTATTGTGTGTATCCCTCTCTATTCTCTCTTATCTCACCCAAAACCCATGGACCCAATAGAGGATGAAAGAAGATAGACTTGTATTCTCTGGACTAATGACCCAGCCGGAGGCAGAGCTATGGATACAAAACATGGAGGACCACTTCAGGGAAAATTTGGTTGCAAGGAAGTATGAGGTTCAATACGCTCTTCAGTACTTCAGAAAAAAAGTGTTGCGACATGGTGGAAAATGCATCAAGCCATACAAGGATGTAGTGAAGCAGGAAGTTGGGAGGAATTGAAGAAGACTCTGTTAAGATCCCGTCTCACCCGAGAGTGTGGTGACAACCCGAAGAAGAAGCCTTGCGCCTCCAGGATTTGCGGAGAAATAGGACACACCCAGGAGGAGCACAAGGATGAATGTCCTCATTGTGAAGAAAGTCACCCGGCTGAAGAATGCCCAACTAAGCAGATTACTTGTTTCCTGTGTGAAGGGACTACCCACTATCATGCTCAGTGTCACATTTACCCCGTGGTACAACGAACAATCCAGCAGAAGAAAGAGGCAATGAAAGAAGTCCTCGAGAAAACCTTAAGGGAATCCGTGATGGAGGAAGATATTGACGACCCTGATGGAGAAGGCCTAAACAGATATTACTCCCGTGCTTGATACTCATGTGGGGAAGAAGGACATCTTTCACAGCACTGCATGAAGGAAAGCCAAGAGTATCTAGGAGACTTCCCGACAGAAGAAGTGGAGTTTGATCCGCAAGAAATAGAAGGATTGAAATAAACGAAGAAGTCAAGGAAAAGAAAGAGCAGATGTCACCCGAACAACCCAATTTCTGTGGAAAAGGACCTAAGTCACATCACCTGTTTCAGGTGCAAGGAGTCGGGGCACTACTTCAGCGTTGCCCAAAAGGAAACCTTGGGACTTGTCAGAAGTATTATGTTTTCTTTGTAATGGAGGAGGGCACATTGCCAGAGATTGTCCCAATGAGAAGTAGACTTGTGATAATTAGTGGTGTTTGTGAGAAATATAGTAGTAGTTGTGGGAACATTTCTCTTACATTGAGGGGGTTGAGAGTTATGGAAATGATATTGTAATAGTATGTGAAGCAATATAAGTTGATATGTCTGGAATCTCATATGAAATGTTTTGATTTCTTGAATGATTGTGAGTGCCTCTCTTGCTATCTCACCCAGGCTAAAACCTGAAACCCATGGACAAACTGACCCCAAACCTTTCTCGGACAAACAACCCCATTTCACCCAAGGAAATGCATACACTATCCTGAGTACCCCTTCTGTCTTATACCCATAGATGACAACCCTTTACGAGTCATTTCTCAAGGGCCCGAAAACGATCATGACCCTGACTAGCGAACAGGATTACCCAAAAAACCCTGAAGGACATTGATAGAGGCAAAGGTGTCCCGTCTTTCGATGAGATGGTGGCTATCATTTTGGAGGAAGTCGACTTTGACGATCCGACTACGAACGTGCGAGGATGTCGCGCCTTAGCAATCGCTAAACCAACTCCGAGAGGTTATTGACCACGCCGGAGCACGATCAACCTGACCACGAAGGTTTGTTTCCTACATGCAAATGAAGAACAAGCAAGAAACTGAGATTGCAATCTGGATATTGCGAATTCAAGAGGAAAGCTTTATTGATCAAGTGGGGTTCTGTGACGTCTTTGTCTGGTCGTTGAACACAAACGAAGTATGCGAAGTTGCAGCTATGGCGAACTTTAATCTACACAAAACCCAAAGTCTAAACGATGCCCTAAGGGCTGTATATATGGGGGAAGAGGGGGGAATTTCGTGTCCCTTGGAAGAGGGGTCCGAAACCAACCCTAACTCTTGTTTCCCCACACATACAGACTCTAAAAACAGCCTATACTTTACTAGTTCGAAATTACATGGGCCTGGCCCAATAATAAGGTGACGCGGCACCTATAATAGCCTCTGGACAAAATTTATGAAGTGACATCTTGTATATTTCGTCCAAGGCTGCACGCACTCATTATGGTGGCTTCAAAGTCCTCAAATCATCACTTGTAACTCCGTTCTTGTTCCCCTTGTGCATGCCATCATCTCCATGCTTGATCTTGCTCCAATGTTCATCCTTCTTGTCCAAGCTAGGCCCTTCATTTATAAGCAAGACAAATGTATCCAATTTAGGGAGCATCATATTCTCATGAATGTTAGAATCATTACCAAGAAACGAAAGTACCTGGTAATTTAATTGGCGTGCGCGAGCTATAGTAATTGGTCTTGTATATGTGTCAGTTGGGGCTGTGGGTGTAACCTTGTTAGTGATGTCCTCATCATCCTCCCCTTCTTGAATTGAAGTCGTCCTCGACGGAAGCTCATCTTCCTCACCCAAGTAAGGTTTCAAATCTGCAATGTTAAATGTGGGACTAACCCCAAAATCTGCAGGCAACTCAAGTTTATATGCATTATCATTTATTTTCTCCAACACCTTAAAAGGACCATCAGCACGTGGCATTAGCTTTGACTTGCACAAATTAGGAAACCTATCCTTACGCAAATGTAACCAAACAAGATCTCCACGTGCAAAGACAACACGTTTTCTACCCTTATCTCCAACAAGTTTATATTTAGCATTCATGTGCTCAATATTTTCCTTAGTTAACTCATGCATTTTTAAGATCAATTCAGCACATTGTTTAGCATCAAAATTAGCCTTCTCCGAAGATGGAAGAGGCAACAAATCAATAGGTGCATGAGGTAGGAAACCATAGACAATTTCAAAAGGGCACATCTTATTAGTAGAATGCAACGAACGATTATAAGCAAATTTAATATGAGGCAAGCATTCTTCCCACATTTTCTTGTTATTCTTCAAAACAGCCCTAAGCATAGTAGACAAAGTTCTATTGACTACTTCAGTTTGTCCATCAGTTTGGGGGTGACAAGTAGTACTAAAAAGCAGTTTAGTCCCCAACTTAGCCCATAAACATCTCCAAAAGTGGCTAAGAAATTTAGTATCATGATCTGAAACAATAGTATTTGGCACACCATGCAAGCGAATAATTTCACGAAAGAACAAATCAGCAACATTAGCAGCATCATCGCTTTTATGACATGGTATAAAGTGTGCCATCTTCGAGAACCTATCCATGACAACAAATATGCTATCCCTCCCCTTCTTTGTTCGAGGTAAACCCAAAACAGAGTCCATAGATATATCTTCCCAAGGAACACTAGGGACATGCAAAGGCATATATAAACCATGAGGATTGAGTCGTGACTTAGCTTTTTGACATGTAGTGCAGCGAGCAACAAAACGCTCAACATCCCGTCTCATCTTTGGCCAAAAGAAATGTGTAGCAAGTACGTCCTCCGTCTTCTTCACGCCAAAGTGTCCCATTAATCCTCCTCCATGTGCCTCCTGCAACAACAAAAGACGAACAGAGCTAGCTGGAATGCATAGCTTGTTAGCACGAAACACAAATCCACCATTAACGACGAACTTGTTCCATGTTCTCCCTTCTTTACAATTCTGCAATACATCTTTAAATTCAACATCATGCACATATTGATCTTTGATGGTCTCCAAACCAAATATTTTAAAGTCAAGTTGTGAAAGCATAGTATAACGACGAGACAATGCATCAGCAATAACATTTTCTTTTCCCTTCTTGTGTTTAATAACATAAGGGAAAGTCTCTATGAATTCAACCCATTTAGCATGTCTACGGTTCAGTTTTGCTTGACTTTTAATGTGCTTCAAAGATTCATGATCAGAATGTATAACAAATTCTTTGGGCCATAAATAATGTTGCCATGTTTCCAAAGTCTGAACAAGAGCATATAATTCCTTATCATAAGTAGAATAATTCAGACTAGGCCCACTCAATTTTTCAGAAAAGTATGCAACAGGTTTACCATCTTGTAATAAAACACCTCCTAACCCAATTCCACTAGCATCACATTCAAGCTCAGAAGTCTTATTAAAATCAGGAAGTTGGAGTAAAGGAGCATGTGTCAACTTATCTTTCAATACCGTGAATGCTTCTTCCTGTGCAGTACCCCAAACAAAAGGCACATCCTTCTTTGTAAGCTCATTGAGAGGTGCAACAATGGTACTGAAATCTCTCACAAAATGCCTATAGAATCTAGCGAGGCCAAGGAAACTCCTCATGTGTGTGACCGTTTTGGGCTGCGGCCAACTGTCAATAGCTTCAATCTTGGCTTTATCGACCTCAATTCCCTGTGGAGTAACAACATAGCCAAGAAAAGATACTCGGTCGGTGCAAAAAGTGCACTTTCCAAGGTTACCAAACAAACGTGCATCACGTAGAGCAATAAAAACAACACGTAAATGTTCCAAATGTTCCTCCAAAGATCTGTTATAAATCAATATATCATCAAAGTAAACTACCACAAATTGTCCAATGAAAGCACGTAAAACTTCATTCATTAATCTCATGAAAGTACTAGGTGCATTAGTTAACCCAAAAGGCATGACTAACCACTCATATAAACCAAACTTAGTTTTAAATGTTGTTTTCCATTCATCTCCCAATTTCATACGAATTTGATGGCATCCACTACGCAAATCAACTTTGGAGAATATTGTAGAGCCACTCAATTCATCAAGCATATCATCTAGCCTAGGAATAGGATGATGATAACGAATAGTAATATTATTAATGCCTCTAGAATCAACACACATACGCGATGTACCATCCTTTTTCGGCACTAGAATAATAGGAACAACACAAGGACTAAGAGATTCGCGTATATAACCTTTGTCGAGTAGCTCCTGTACTTGACGCATAATCTCCTTTGTCTCCTCTGGATTGGTACGGTATGGTGCGCGATTGGGTAGCGATGCACCGGGAATTAAGTCAATCTGATGCTCAATCCCTCGAATAGGCGGTAATCCTGGTGGCACGTCTTGTGGAAAGACGTCCGCGAACTCCTGCAAAATGTTAGTGACAGCAGGAGGCAAAGAGGAAGGCACGTCCTCGAATGAAAATAATGCCTCTTTGCACACAAAAGCATAGCAAACTGATTTGCTTAAATCTAGATCATCAATATCAGATTTGGTGGCAAGTAAACATCCACTTTTTAATTTAATTTCAGATGCAACATGAGATGATGGTGTGTTATTAGGCTTCATATGTTGCTCAAATTCTTTTGCTGCAATCTGACTTTCACTCTTATTTTGCTCATGTTTTGCTTTATTAGCTCTATTAATATCATCTTTCAAAATGGAATCAGGAGACATAGGAAGCAAAGTAATACGTTTATCATTATGAACAAGAGTATACTAATTGTTTCTACCATGGTGTACATAATTTTTATCAAATTGCCATGGTCTACCAAGTAATAAGGAACATGCTTGCATGGGTACCACATCACAATCAACATAATCAGCATATGTGGAGATACTAAAATGCACACGAACAGTACGTGTTACCTTAACCTTGCCGCTGTTGTTGAACCATTGGATATAGTAAGGATGTGGATGTGGTCTTGTGGTGAGAGATAACTTCTCTACCATCTCCATGCTAGCCAAGTTGTTGTGGCTCCCTCCATCTATGATGACGCGAACAGAACGTTCCTTCACAACTCCCTTTGTATGGAACAAATTATGCCTCTGATTTTGCTCCGCTTGTGTGACCTGCACACTCAAAACACGTTGAGCAACTAAACATTCATACCTATCAGCGTCTTCAGAAGCCATGTATTGCGTCTCATTTTCAGAATCATCTCCACCATGTTCTTCACATGTAATAAGAGCCAAAATCTCCTCATCATAGTCACTAGCGGACTCATAACCACCATCCTCAGTAGCAATCATGACACGCTGCGATGGGCATTTGCTCGCATAGTGACCACGACCAGTGCAACGACGTCATATAACATCATGTGTTGGCCCATTGGATGCCATGGATGAAGAAGAGCTCTGCGCAGGACCGGAAGGTGTACTCATGGTTGATGGTGGTGGTGCCTGTTTGCTTTTATCACGGCTAGAAGTGAAGGATGAAGTAGGCGGTGGTGCAGTCGTACGTGTCGAAGTAGATGATGCACGTGGTGTCCATGATGAAGGTCGGCCTGCAGAAAAATTAGTTCGCGCCAAGGCATGTCGATCCTGCAGTTCACGTTCAGCTTTGGAAGCAAGATGGAATAAACGAGTGATATTATTATACTCCTTATACTCTAGAATTGTCTAAATCTCTCTATTTAAGCCACCCATAAAACGTGCAAGCATAGCCTCATTATCCTCAACAATACCACATCTAATCTGGCCAGTTTGTAATTCCTGATAATATTCCTCTACATAATTTTTTCCTTGTCTTAAACGCTGCAATTTCTGAAGTAATTCGCGTTGATAATATGGTGGAACCCAACGAGTATGCATAGCAGTTTTCAAAGTAGCCCAAGTAGTTGGAATATTATCCGGATGTAATCTACAATATTCAGACCACCACACACAAGCAAAACTAGTGAAAGCACAAAGAGCAGCAGCAACACGTCTCTCCTCGGGATATTTTAAACATGTAAAACGTTGTTCAATTTCTAACTCGCAAGTAAGATATATATCAGGAACATATCTACCCTCAAATGGTGGAATATTCAATTTTAGTTTAGGGAGATGGTCATGATCGCGTACCTGAGGGTATGGTGCAGCCCTACCATTGCGATTATATGCATGTGGACGACCTGGTTGTTGTGGTGCTAGTTGTTGCACGTAGTTCTGATTTTGATCAACCTCTTCCTCGTAATCCCCCGCGTAATCGTCCTCCTCCTCAGCAGCAGCAGGAGCCACAGAAGTATCAACAGCAGCACCAAGAGGTTGGCCAGGCTGAAGAGCGACACGGCTCGCTTTGCGGAGGGTGGTTTCGCGACGTGAAAGTGGTTGTTGTTGTTGTTGGAATGGTGCAGCAGGTGGAGGTAGACGCGCAAGCACTTCAGCGAATTTGGCATCCAACTTGGTGTCAATTGACTTCTCAATGCCATCCATCCTCGCTAGTGCGTTGTCAAAACTGGTCATCACATCTTCTACCCGTTGACCCATCATTTGCTGAAATTTATCATGCAACTCCTTGTTCGTCATGTTCTCCCAGTCGGTCTCATCGACTTGTGATCCTGGCATGGTTAGCAACAATAGAAACACACACAAATATGATCCTACACACTAATAGAAAATGGTGGTGGTGGGGCGTCACAAATCCGTCAAGCAAATCTCAAATTCTTACCAGTTCTTACCCAGCAGCAGGTGGTGATCGGCAACCGTGGTAGTCAAAACTCTCAAAGCTTGGATAAAGCGATTACCAGGGAGACTCAAACGCACGACGTAGATGTATGTCGAGCTGGGAAGGCTTATAATATGGTAGCAAAGAGGGTGAGCAATAATCAATTCAGAGATGCAAAGTTGAATAAACGCTCAACGACGGTACTGTGCTGGTCCAAGGCTAGACCGTACTAGAGACTCAAGCCTAGAACACTAACAAAATCACGGCGCTGCACGTAAACAAGGGGAAAGCACACTCTGAATTTTTTTCCCGCCTCTTTTTTTTGCGCTCTTTTTTTTTGCGCTCCTCCTTTTTTTTTGCCAAAAATCACTATATTGGCGAGTGTCTCAAAACACTTCCCAAGTCAAACTAAGATGATAGGCACAAAAAAATTGACGGTTTTTTTTCGGAATCAGGGTAGCGACGACAAAAAAGTGCGGTAAAAAAACAGTATGGTGGCACGGTCTCAAAAGACTCAAAAAAGCCTAAAAATAGTATATGGAAAAAATATTTTCACCTGTCGAAATTTTGGCCTAAAAACTGCCCGGGGGTCTCCATACTTTTTTTTCTCCGAGACCTACGCAGGCAAGGAAACACGAATCCGAAACCTAGATGGATCTCGAGAACAAACCTAATATGAAAAGAACTCAGATTGGTGGTGGATATATGGTGGTAGGATATGGCAGCGGTTGTAGGTTATGGCAGCGGTGGTGGTATGTGGGAGGAGCGATGAATATGGTGCGGCGGCGGGGTGACAAACTGTGTACAGAACTCGAAACTCTAAAGAACTAGACGCTAAGACCAGCAACTTGACACGATGATGCAACCGCAAATTCAACTAAGCAAACACGAAAAAGATTATGCAATGGCTCAGACTGGTTCGGATATGATGAACTAACCCTATTTTTTTTTGGCTTTTTCGTGGACTGTAGGTATGAAGAACAGACTCGATCTAATCTACGAAAAACTGTAAAATCTCACCGAGCAACCTGGAAATCTAATACCACTTGATAGAGGCAAAGGTGTCCCGTCTTTCGATGATATGGTGGCTATCGTTTTGGAGGAAGTCGACTTTGACGATCCGACTAGGAACGCGCGAGGACGTCCCGCCTTAGTGATGACCCACAACCGTAAGGGATCTATTGCAGCGTTTTCGATAAGTAAGAGTGTCGAACCCAACGAGGAGCAGAAGGTATTGATGAGTGATTCCGAGCAAGGAATAACTGCAAGCACTGAAAGATAACTTTTTAGGGGTTTTCTTGATATAAGCAACAGGAAAGTAAAAGCGAGCAAAGTAAAAGGCACTGGAGAGTAACAAGTGGCCCAATCCTTTCTGAGCAAAGGAGAGGCCTAGCAACTGAACTTATAAAGGCTAAAGTGTTCTTGAGGACACACGGGAGAGGTAGTCATGTGCTTTCGCCATATTCCGTATGGGTACTATGTGATGTGTTGATAAGTGTTGAGTGGGTGGATCTATGCTAGTACACCCTCTAGACTAAGATGAGTGCACTCTTATGATTAAACACCTTGCAAGCATCCGCAAATACAAGATAGTATTTAAGGCAAAAGCCTAACCATAGCAATACGATCGATGATCCATTGTTCCCTTGTGCAAAAGCGTGCGAACTGGGGTTCAGGTTTCTGTCACTCCGGCAACCCACCGTAAGCATTCTTTGTACACAATGTATTCCCCTAGGTCCTTAATAAGGCAAAGTGTTGAGTGTTCGACTCACACAACACCACTAGGAAAATAACAACACAACTTAAGTATCAAACAACACATATTACTTCAACATCATATGACTACTAACAACATGACTTCTCCCATGTCCTCAAGAACTAAAGTAACTACTCACAAGACATAAAAGAGATCATGATCAGTGGAGATAGATGGATGATAAACAATCTGGTCACAATGATATTTCTCCAACAAAACTCAATAGCATTCACCACAAAGTAGTAATCAACACCGATAGGGTAGAGAGGATAGATAGTACGGATTACAACACAAGTTGCAATTGTGAGATGAGATTGGATGAAGATGGAGATGGTGCTGGTGTTGGGGATGATGTTGATGATGATCTCGATGATGCCCGTGACGATGGTGATGACGATGGCGATGATCTCCCCTTCCGGGAGGTGATCTCCCCGGCGGAATCTGCCCGCCGGAGATGGCTTTTCTTCTCTGTAGGTTTCCGCCACGGAGCGGTGGCGGAACTCCGTAAACTCTCACCTTTTAGGGTTTCTGGATGACGATGAGTATATAGGCCAGAGGGGGGAGCCTGGAGTGGGCCAGGGGCTCCAGGCGCCCTCCCGGCGCGTCCAGGGTGGGGGCCGCGCCAGGTGGCCGCCTGGGCACCCTGTGGCCCCCCTCTGGTTGCTCTTTTGCGTATCTTCGTGATCCTTCTGGAAAATACCCTCCGTCGATTTTCAGGTAATTTGGAGGTATCCTTCTTCAGCAACTCAGCGTCCACTTTTTACCGCTGAATCCTGCGTCTGCTGCTTCGGCACCGGAAAGTTGCAAACTGTGTAAAATAGGCCAAAACAACATAAGAACATCATCGTAATGTGAAATATATCAATGAATAAGGATGAATTACGATATAAAATAGTGATGCATTTTGGACGTATCAACACCCCCAAGCTTAGACCTCGCTTTTCCCCAAGCGAATACTGAGCTCGGTAAACCTGTCCACAAGTTTAGAGAGTGAAGTGTCGATAAATAGAATACGGACAAGAAGCATCACAGTTTCTTCACCAAACTCAAATATCCTCAACAACAATCTTCAACTCATAAGGCCCTTATAAAAGAGTGGTAACACTTATAATCGAAAGTATGGCTAAGGAAACTCATCAAATCATGGCAAACATGTCCTTTGGTCAAAGAACAACTAATAGCTTTTACTTTTGCTCTTTCTCTTTATGTTTTGATGAGATTAATTGAAGCTTTTAAAAGAACATGTTATTAGGCAAGAAGTGAAAGTGTTAACACAAAGGAAGATGTTAGCTTTAGCTGGGCTTGACAAACAACTTACTTATCAAATGATAATGTCAACAAGGATATGATATGACAAATCTTAATGCAACTTTATATGAATGAATCCTCGTCAACATCAAATGTCTGCTCTCTTTAAGAATAGAAGGAAGTAGGAATAACTGACTCAGCCTAAAACTAAGAGATAGGCCCTGCTCTAGGGAAGTAGGGAAAACTCATGTGCTATCCTTAAATCAAACAGAATGAAAACAAGTTTTGAGAGGTGCATGATTTGTCAACGAATGCTAATAGATAACTCAATTACTTCTCAAACTGGACAAGTTTCAAGGAACGGCTCCCGCACGGGGACGATCGCATCCCCTTAATCTCCTTTGTTTATCACTGCCAAAGTTTTCTGATTTCTCATGAACAAAGCGTGAAGGAGGGTTTGTTTGTTGTATTATCTTTTATGAGCCGGGCGCACTCATGCCAGTTCCTCCTTGTATTAGGGGTTTGCAGATTAGACATGCAATCCCGGGGTAAAACTTGTCCAACTTAAAAAGATCATGAATTAACTACTACTTCCTCATGAGCTAAAACAGGGGCACAAAATAGAAGATTTTGAACATTTAAGGATAACACATAAATTCTATACTTTAGGAGGTGGTAGTGGAATACCACGAATAGGAAGGTATGGTGGACTCATATGGAAGGTATTGGTTTAAGGGTATGGATGCACAAGCAGAATTCCGCTTAGTACAGAGTTTAGGCTAGCAAAGGCTTTGAGAGAACAGACAATTGATGATGACTAAGATGCAAAGCAATATAAAGCATAAACATTAAAATAAGCAAAACACATCAAGTTGTCTTCCTTGTCAGCATAACACTTCAAGCATAATAACATAAAGGTTTTGGCTATGTCGCTACTTTAAGAAAATCGTGCTTGTTGTTATGACCAAAGCTATGTTTGCCAAGATTAAATAAAGTTTTCAAAGCCATACCTGATATAAGGTCAATACTCCCCATAAGAATCATCATATAAGGTCGATTGCGTGAAGAGAATACCGAGTGCAGCAAAGGAACCAATAGACTTCTCATTAATATTCCATCATAGACGACTCCACACTCACGGATACAATCTCTCCACAGAAGGAGTGATATACCTCAATGCACACACCTATTTCATATAATAACCTCCCTAGACATGATACGACTCT
This sequence comes from Secale cereale, assembly GCA_902687465.1. Classification (NCBI taxonomy): domain Eukaryota; kingdom Viridiplantae; phylum Streptophyta; class Magnoliopsida; order Poales; family Poaceae; genus Secale; species Secale cereale. Next base: position 497,431,765 of record LR738712.1, read on the forward strand.
ACTTGACTCTAAAAGACAAAAGATAAAGATAAAGATATCGGACACTCCCCCAAGCTTGGAACAAGCCAAGGGGATGCCATTACCCAAGGAGATTTCACTCCTCATTCTTGTTGGCGTTGATCACGTCGTCCTCGGCGAAGCGCTTCCATGGAAGGGGTTCTCCAGTCTCATATGAGAAGTTTGTCTCCTGAATCCTGCATGCAGCACCCATACCCATGCGCATAAACCTTAGTTCATACTCACAGTTCTGGTGATGTAGATCATAAATTTGCCCTTGGAGCTCTTCAATTCTTTCTTCAGATGTGGTGATGCTTTTCCACATCTCCTTCATCTCCTTCAGGAAGTAGGTCTTCAGCTCGTTGATGATGTCAAAGTTAGCTTCAACACCACGCTCGATCATCTTCTTGTACTTGAAGACTTCTTGCTCCACTTCTTCTAGCCTGGCCTGGATGCTCCCCTCCTTGATAGGTCCCTTCAGATCTTCTTGATGGAGGACACTGTCCTCCATCCGAACAACCTGAGGGTGCTTCTTCACCTCAGCGAGGTAAGGGTTGATGACGTTGACGACGAACTTGTCCTTGGGGGAACTTGGGGAAGCCATGGCACCTAGATCTAGCTAAAAGATTTCCTGGCAGAAACAGATCGAAAAGAAAACACACGAAATCGCGAGATACGTTGCCGGAACAATCCGGGCAAATATATAGCAAAAATTTCTGCACAGAAAGGAAGGTAACAAGCTAAAGTGGGGTCGGAGACGGACTCCTGGGTGCCCAGGCGGCCTCCCGGCGCGGCCAAGAGGTAGGCCGTGCCAGGGGGGCGCCTGGGCCCCCTGGAGCTTGTCTCTGGCTCCACTTAGGCTTAGAATTTTCCTAATTTTGCAAAAACTCATAATATGGAACTTTTATGGCGGTTCGCGATGTTTCCTTACCGTAATACATACCTTTTCTTATTCTGCTTCTGCTGGTGTCTGAAACAGGGCTGCAACATGTTCTTCGTGAGTTGTTGTGTATATCATATTCACATCAACATTGATAGGGTCTCCTGCTATGTAATGCTTAAGTCTTTGCCCATTCACAACTTGAGGTTTGGTGCCTTCAAAATTGTTAATCTTGATTGCACCAGACCGATAGACTTCTTCAATATGAAATGGCCCTTCCCACCTGGAAAGTAGTTTGCCTGGAGAAAACCTGAAACGGGATCTAAACAACAAAACTTTATCACCAACATTAAATTCACGTTTCAGAATCCTCCTATCATGCCACTTCTTTACCTTTTCCTTGATCATTTTAGCGCTCTCGTAAGCTTCACTTCTCCACTCATCTAGAGAAGTCAAGTTCATGAGACGCTTCTCACCAGCTAACTTTGGGTCAGCATTAAGCTCTCTAACAGCCCAGAAAGCTTTGTGCTCTAATTCTAATGGCAAATGGCAAGCCTTGCCATAAACCATCTTATAGGGGGACATGCCCATGGGGTTTTTGTAAGCAGTTCTATACGCCCACAAAGCATCTCCTAACTTATTTGACCAGTCCTTTCTATTTCTGTTTACTGTCTTCTGTAAGATCAACTTGATCTCTCTATTGGTGAGCTCAACTTGCCCACTAGTTTGAGGATGGTACGGTGAAGCAATTCTATGATTGACATCGTACTTGGCTAAAGCTTTTCTAAAAGCTCCATGCGTGAAGTGCGATCCTCCATCAGTCATGAGATACCTAGGTACACCAAACCTAGGGAAAATCACATCTTTGAGCATTTTCAAAGATGTCTTGTGATCAGCACTTTCAGTGGGGATTGCTTCAACCCACTTGGTCACATAATCAACAGCTACTAAAATGTGAGTGTACTTGTGCGAAGAAGGAAAAGGACCCATAAAATGAAAACCCCAGCAATCAAAAGGTTCAATCACTAGTGAGTAATTCATAGGCATCTCATTCCTTATACTAATGTTACCAACTCTCTGACATTTATCACAGGCTAAAACATAATTTCTAGCATCCTTAAAGAGAGTAGGCCAATAAAAACCTGATTGAAGAACCTTATGTGCGGTCCTCTCACCGGCATGATGTCCTCCATACGGACTATCATGACATTGTCTGAGAATGTCCTTCTGCTCATGTTCCGGTATGCATCTTCTCACGATCCCGTCTGGACCTTCTTTGAAAAGATGTGGGTCATCCCAAAAGTAGTGCCTCAAATCATGAAAGAACTTCTTCCTTTGCTGAGATGTTAAACCTGGAGGCAAATACTTCGCAACGATAAAATTAGCATAATCTGCAAACCAAGGATCGGAAAGAGATTGTACTTTTACAATGGCAAGTTGCTCGTCTGGAAAACTGTCGTTGACTGGGATGGGATCATGCGGTATATCTTCCATCCTTGAAAGATTGTCCGCCACCGGATTGTCTTCTCCTTTCCTATCAACAATCTGCAAATCAAATTCTTGAAGAATGAGTACCCATCTGATAAGTCTTGGCTTGGCATCCTTCTTTGTCATAAGGTACTTAATGGCAGCATGGTCAGTATGAATAATAACTTTGGAATCAATAATATACTGCCTAAACTTATCACAAGCAAACACTACAGCTAAGAATTCCTTCTCAGTAGTAGCATAATTCTTTTGAGCACTATCAAGGGTTTTACTAGCATAATGTATAACATTCAATTTCTTATCAACCCTTTGCCCTAAAACAGCTCCAACAGCAAAATCACTAGCATCACACATAATCTCAAAAGGTAAATTCCAGTCAGGTGGTTGTACTATAGGAGCGGTTATTAAAGCTTTCTTAAGAACTTCAAAAGCCTCCTTACAATCTTCATCAAATACAAAAGGAACGTCCTTCTGGAGAAGATTAGTGAGGGGTCTCGAAGTCTTAGAAAAGTCTTTAATAAATCTTCTATAGAAACCAGCATGACCGAGAAAACTGTGAATACCTTTGATGTCCCTTGGATAGGGCATCCTCTCAATTGCTTCAATCTTGGCCTTGTCCACCTCAATTCCCCTTTCGGAAATCTTGTGACCAAGAACAATTCCTTCGTTAACCATGAAGTGGCACTTCTCCCAGTTGAGTACCAGATTTGTCTCCTCACATCTCTGCAAAACTTTATTAAGGTTGTGGAGACAATGGTCAAAGGAAGTTCCATAGACGGAGAAATCGTCCATGAAGACTTCCACAATCTCCTCACAGAAACCATGAAAGATAGCAGACATACACCTTTGAAAAGTAGCAGGGGCATTACATAAACCAAAAGGCATACGCCTGTAAGCATAAGTACCATAGGGACAAGTAAAAGTGGTCTTCTCTTGATCAGCAGTGTTAACATGAATTTGAGAGAAGCCAGAATAACCATCGAGGTAACAAAAGTGGGTATTTTTGGATAACCTTTCAAGCATTTGGTCGATGAACGGCAACGGGTAGTGATCCTTCCTGGTTGCCTTGTTCAGCTTCCTGTAATCAATACACATTCTATATCCAATAATAATTCTCTGAGGTATTAGTTCATTCTTATCATTAGGAACCACAGTTGTACCTCCTTTCTTAGTAACACAATGTACCGGGCTTACCCACTTACTATCAGCTATATGGTAGATAATACCTGCGGCTAGAAGCTTGAGAATCTCAGTTCTTACAACATCCATCATCTTCGGGTTCAACCGTCGTTGATGATCAACAACTGGTTTACCATCGGGCTCAAGGTTGATAGTATGTTGACAGATAGATGGACTAATCCCCTTAAGGTCATCAAGGGTATAGCCAATTGCACCTCGGTGTTTACGAAGTACTTCCAATAGTCGCTCTTCTTCATATCCTGAAAGGTTAGAGTTGATAATAACAGGATATACTTTCTTTTCATCTAAATAAGCATACTTGAGCGTATCGGGAAGAGGTTCAAGATCGAACACCGGGTCTTCTTTTGGTTTTGATAAAATTCCCAAAGGTTCAACCGGAAGGTTGTGCTTCAGGATAGCAGGTTGTCTCAAGAATATTTCATCTAGTTCATTTCTTTCCTGCATATGCAAATCATTCTCGTGGTCCTCCATATATTGCTGCAAAGGATCATTAGGGGGAATAGCAATAGAAGCAATACTTTCAATAATTTTATCATCACTAGGTAAATAGGTACCACGAGGCTGCTTAGAGAACTTAGAAAAGTTAAATTCATATGGCTCACCATTCAATTCAACAGAAACTTTACCTTTCTTGCAATCTATTATAGCTCCACAAGTTTTGAGAAAAGGTCTACCAAAAATAATAGGACAAAAATTGGCCCTCATTGAACCAAGTACTAGAAAGTCGGTAGGGTATTTTACCTTTCCACATAGGACTTCAACGTCTCTCACAATTCTGATAGGAGAGATAGTTGCTCTGTTTGCAAGATGAATGGTAACATCAACTTCTTCAAGTTCACAAGGTGAAATCTCACCGATGATCTCTTGATAAAGTGAATAGGGGATAGCACTAGCACTCGATCCCAAATCGCATAGCCCATAATAATTGTGATCTCCTATTTTAACAGATACTACTGGAGTACCTGAAATTGGGCCTTTATTCTTGGCTGTGACAAGGTTAGTGGAAACAACACAAAAATTTACATTGGAATCCAAAACATCATTAGTAACAAGGTCTTTAACCAATGCAACTTGAGGATCGACCTTGATCTGGTCCTCAGGCTCATCAATTCTTCTCTCACTTTTATTTATTATGCCTGTCACAAGAGAGTGCTCCCTTATCCTTGCGGGAAAAGGAGGCTTTTCATATATAACTGCAGGCAAAATAGGGTCAGCAACATGAATATCAACAGGTAACTCTTTGAAAGGTTCATGATGCTGATCTCTCTTATTTTTTAAAGAATCAACGTGAGAGGCAAAATCCTTACAAAAATCAATCATTAGATGGGAATCAAGACCAATCATAGAGCAAAAGGTATTGAAGTAATCAGTTTTCACATAGCTCTCAATATAATCATGCTCATAATTTATAGCGGGTTCAATACCTTTATCGATTTCCCAATCTTCGGTATTCCTCTGGATCCTTTCAATGAGATCCCACCTTTCTTCAACGCTCTTTGTCTGAAATACCCCACTAGAGGAGGCATCCAGCATCTCCTTATCCTGACGAGAAAGCCTGGCATAAAAATTTGTAAGTATAATTTTCTTGGGGAGCTCATGAATAGGACATTTGAGCATTAGGGACTTCAATCTCCCCCAAGCTTGAGCAATGCTTTCTCCATCACGAGACCTAAAGTTATAGATATAGTTCCTGTCTCGATGAATTTCATGAAGAGGATAAAACTTGGTATAAAAGAGAGACATAAGCTCTTGCCAATCAAGCAAGTGTGAGTTATCGAGAAGCTTATACCAATCTGAAGCTTTATCTATAAGCGATACGGAGAACAATTTCCTCATGACAAACTCCATTGATACACCTGCAAGCTTAAATAATGAACATAGTTGTGACAGATATAGCAAGTGTTCACCGGGATGTCTGTCTCCTGCATAACGATTAGACTAAACATAATCGATAATACCAGCTGGTATTTTATAGGGCACAATTTCAGTAGGGGGAGGAGCAACCACCATAGATGTGGGGCGTCTTCCCACAAGCAACGATCCAATATCAAGGTTGTCCATAAGGACAAAGAGCAGCAACAGCAAAATAAAAACAAAAATATAAAAACTTCCTTACCAGCTTCACTTACCAATAGCGCTACACTCCCCGGCAACGGCGCCAGAAAACGGTACTTGATGACCCACAACCGTAAGGGATCTATTGCAGCGTTTTCGATAAGTAAGAGTGTCGAACCCAACGAGGAGCAGAAGGTATTGATAAGTGATTCTGAGCAAGGAATAACTGCAAGCACTGAAAGATAACTTTTTAGGGGTTTTCTTGATATAAGCAACAGGAAACTGCGAGCAAAGTAAAAGGCGCTGGAGAGTAACAACTGGCCCAATCCTTTCTGAGCAAAGGAGAGGCCTAGCAACTGAACTTATAAAGGCTAAATTGTTCTTGAGGACACACGGGAGAGGTAGTCATGTGCTTTCGCCATATTCCGCATCGGTACTATGTGATGTGTTGATAAGTGTTGAGTCTGTGGATCTATGCTAGTACACCCTCTAGACTAAGATGAGTGCACTCTTATGATCAAACACCTTGCAAGCATCCGCAAATACAAGATAGTATTTAAGGCAAAAGCATAACCATAGCAATACGATCGATGATCCATTGTTCCCTTGTGCAAAAGCATGCGAACTGGGGTTCAGGTTTGTGTCACTCCGGCAACCCACCGTAAGCATTCTTTGTACACAATGTATTCCCCTAGGTCCTTAATAAGGCGAAGTGTTGAGTGTTCGACTCACACAACACCACTAGGAAAATAACAACACAACTTAAGTATCAAACAACGCATATTACTTCAACATCATATGACTAATAACAACAAGACTTCTCCCATGTCCTCAAGAACTAAAGTAACTACTCACAAGACATAAAAGAGATCATGATCAGTGGAGATAGATGGATGATAAACAATCTGGACACAATGATATTTCTCCAACAAAACTCAATAGCATTCACCACAAAGTAGTAATCAACACCGATAGGGTAGAGAGGATAGATAGTACGGATTACAACACAAGTTGCCATTGTGAGATGAGATTGGATGAAGATGGAGATGGTGTTGATGTTGGGGATGATGTTGATGATGATCTCGATGATGCCCGTGACGATGGTGATGACGATGGCGATGATCTCCCCTTCCGGGAGGTGATCTCCCCGGCGGAATCTGCCCGCCGGAGATGGCTTTTCTTCTCTGTAGGTTTCCGCCACGGAGCGGCGGCGGAACTCCGTAAACTCTCCCCTTTTTAGGGTTTCTGGATGACGAGGAGTATATAGGCCAGAGGGGGGAGCCTGGAGTGGGCCAGGGGCTCCAGGCGCCCTCCCGGCGCCGCCAGGGTGGGGGCCACGCCCGGTGGCCGCCTAGGCACCCTGTGGCCCCCCTCTGGTTGCTCTTTTGCGTATCTTCGTGATCCTTCTGGAAAATACCCTCCGTCGATTTTCAGGTAATTTGGAGGTATCCTTCTTCAGCAACTCAGCGTCCACTTTTTACCGCTGAATCCTGCGTCTGCTGCTTCGGCACCGGAAAGTTGCAAACTGTGTAAAATAGGCCAAAACAACATAAGAACATCATCGTAATGTGAAATATATCAATGAATAAGGATGAATTACGATATAAAATAGTGATGCATTTTGGACGTATCACTTAGCAATCGCTAAACCAACTCCGAGAGGTTATTTACCACGCCGGAGCATGATCAACCTGACCATGAAGGTATGTTTCCTGCAGGCAAACGAAGAACAAGCAAGAAACTGAGATTGAAATCTGGATATTGCCAATTCAAGAGGAAAGTTTTATTGATCAAGTGGGGTTATGTGACGTCTTTGTCTGGTCGTTGAACACAAACGAAGTACGCGAAGTTGCAGCTATGGTGAACTTTAATCTAAACAAAACCCAAAGTCTAAACGACGCCCTAAGGGTTGTATATATGGGGGAAGAGGGGGGAATTTCGTGGCCCTTGGAAGAGGGGTCCGAAACCAACCCTAACTCTTGTTTCCCCACACATACGGACTCTAAAAACAGCCTATACTTTACTATTTCAAAATTACATGGGCCTGGCCCAATAATAAGGTGACGCAACACCTATAATAGCCTCTAGACAAAATTTATGAAGTCACATCTTGTATATTTAGTCCAAGGTTGCACGCACTCATTATGGTGGCTTCAAAGTCCTGAAATCATCACTTGTAACTCTGTTCTTGTTCCCCTTGTGCATGCCATCATCTCCATGCTTGATCTTGCTCCAATGTTCATCCCTCTTGTCCAAGCTAGGCCCTTCATTTGTAAGCAAGACAAATGTATCCAATTTAGGGAGCATCATATTCTCATGAACATTAGAATCATTACCAAGAAACGAAAGTACTTGGTAATTTAATTGGCGTGCGCGAGCTCTAGTAATTGGTCATGTATATGTGTCAGTTGGGGCTGTGGGTGTAACCTTGTTAGTGATGTCCTCATCAGACATGATGAAGCATATTCACCTTAAGGAGATACTGTTTACAAGGGTTATCCCTTCATGGAGAATGGAGTTTAACTTTGGTACGTGGAGGTACACCTCCACCGTGTGAAAGGAGTTTTCCCAAAAACTATGGGACAATACTTTTTCATCTCTCGAGTACCACGAACAACTTTCTTTGACTCTGTTCATGAAGCTGCTATGGAGGCTGTCGCGGAATTAACACGGCAGATGTCCAGTTTAGCGGACTTGATGATGGAACCATCGCACAGGTTAGCTTGAAGGGGTTAAAAGCACACAAAGGACACAGAGGGTTTATACTAGTTCGGCCCCTCCGATGAAGGTAAAAGCCTACGTCTAGTTTTGTTTGGTATTGCTTGGGCGTCGATGAACAGGGAGCGATTTGCTTGCCTGTCTCGACGGGTTGTTTCTTGCTTCTCCCTGAACCGTCGCCGGGTCGTCCCTTTATATAGAGGTGACACCTGGTCCGGTTTACAGAGTCCCGAGGCCGGCTCATACTCGTGTCCGCCTCGGTCTCTGCTCTTTCTTCCTTATCTCTCAAGTTACATCATCGGACGGTTTACAAACCATAACCCTATACATGGGCCCTAAAACCTCCTGGGTCGTAGCCTTTACTAAATATTACAACCATACAAACATATTATAATAAACCGGTTTACACTAGCCGGTTCATACCTGCTAGTAATATCCCTAACATTAGGCCCCAGAATGATTTGAACTTGTTCACATCAATCTTCTCAGTCTTGCATAATTTTCTTCCTTGTGTCTTCTCATTTTTTGTAAACCGGCCCTGACGTCATCCTCGAGAATCACTGAATCTGACCGTGACATCACTTCCGCATTTAACGCCGTGAGCTGTCCATCGGCTTTGTTTAAGGGTTGTTCCAAAAATCGAGGCGACGGAGGATCTTTATCCGATCCTTTACCTCCTCGAATCCCGCGCCTGTCGCTTTGGATCTGCTTTTCTTATATAAATACCACTGTCCCCATTCATTATCTTCTTCCGCTCTTTGTTCCTCCGTCGCCCGAACTCAAAGCTCCATTGCCGCCCGAGCTCAAGCCGCCGCCGCTCACCGCTGAAACTACGTCTTCGCCAGCCGCTGCATCGACCTGAGCTTGACCAGAAAAGACTCCGTCGCCACTTCTCAGGTTTTTATCTTCTTCCTCATTGTAGATTCGTAACCTCTAGGGTTCTTCTTCTTACCTCCGCCATTAAGTTTCAGCGATAGTTTCATCCGTTCATCGTAGATGCCAAGTTCCACCGAAGTTTTGACCATTACGTCTTGTCCGTAGATCTTGCCTTTATTCCGCTGTTATATACTTTAAATCTCGTTATTTATACACAACCTGTAGATTCATCCGCTCCGTATATCACCCTTGCAGTTCTTCCCGTATATCCTTGCATTTATTTTTCTTTTTCTTGCGTGTTCATATCTGTTTCGCCTTAGCTGCCTGTGAAAAACCTGTTTCTTCTCCTTTGTAGATATGTTAAGTATACTCCGGTTTAAACTGTCATGCACAAATTCTGTAGAAATTTTCTAGACATACGCGACGGTTTAGCTCTTCCTCTATTGCTGTCATGAACCGGTAGTAACATGGCTCCCTGTTATTGTCGGGTTATCCGTATCATTAGTCCCTTGCTTAAGCCGTTGCGTAGTCCTTGCGTATATCTTCCGGTTTATACCGCTGTTCTCGAATAATCCGGTTTTACACTTTATCTTTTCAGCACTTGTTTCATCTGTTTCTATGGCAAAACAATTTGTCTCCTGCAACTGGGTTCCCTCCACTGTAACAGAAGAAGTTTTAGCTAATGTTGTTCAAAACGGCATCTTAGGCCCTCAGGCCGTTTTAAAATGGAGGGCTCCAGGAGAAGAATGCCCTCCTACCCCCAAAGAAGGGGAAATTATTGTCTTCTTTGACCACATCGCTCGAGGCTTCACTCCTCCCGGTTCAAAGTTTTTCCGGGATGTACTTGCTGCCTTCCAACTCCATCCTCAGGACATAGGTCCCAACTCTATTTCCAATGTCTGTGATTTCCAAGTGTTCTCTGAAGTGTATTTGCAGGAAGAACCGTCAGTCGACTTATTCCAGGACTTTTTCCACCTGAACCGGCGGACTGAGTTCACTAGTGGACCTCATCAAGAGTTAGGAGGGGTCAGTATTCAGAAGAGAAAATATGCAGTCTTTCCTCATGCCGCTCTCCACACACACCCCAAAGACTGGAATAAATCTTGGTTTTACTGTATCGACACTTCACCCGAGGGGGAAAACCCATTGCCGGGTTACCGCGAGCACCGTCTTCCGGAGGATCACCCATTGCCACAGTGCCTTAGTTCCGCGGAGCGACCCCGGTTTGCCTCGCAACTTGCCAGGTTAAAAGCTTTTATGGCCAACGGTTTAACCGGAGTAGATTTTACAAGATGTTGGCTTTCTTGGAGGATCCTTCCTTTGAGCCGACGTCCAAGCTTGATGTGTAAGTATTCCGGTAAACCGGATGACCCTCAACAGTTTACCAAGGAAAAAAATTCCGAGTCGGAAGTTATCGAATCAGCCAAGAAAATGCTCAATGTCCCTATAGACGAATGCAGCCAAACCGGGTTGGCTCCGTACTACAAGAAAAACAGACTGCTTGCAGTAAGTCTTATTCTCTGTCTGTATCTGTAATCTGTTCCTTTAAACCGTTCTTTCAATTATCTTTCTTCTTTTGAACAGGCTAAGGATCCCTTTTGGAAGAGGAAACCTCAGGAGAAGGCTGGAAAAGCACCACGCCGGAAAACCCTTGCCTCCAAGAAGAGGAAAACAGTTGGTGGTTCCAGTTCTCACGCTGAGGACGACGATCCGGACTCTGAGGTATGAATTAATCCGGCTTTACTTTGCTCGCTTTACTCATAACTGTATCTAATGATAACCTTTCACAGGAGTTGGCGGAAGGAGATAAAACGGCCGAAGTTGAGGTAACTATCCTTTCTTCCGATTCAGAACCACTTCCACAAAAAAGTCGTCGGACAGTCCGGAAATATCAGTTTTCTCACCCATATGCTCAATTGGATCCTAATTTTCTTTTGAAGAAACAACAACATGAAGCTCTTCGCCGGACCACTCGCCACAGCGGCCTTGCTGTGGAATCATCCGGAATATCTCTTACTCTGTCCCGGAAGCGCCGCTCTGAGGTTATACTCTCTCCAACCCTTCTTCATCCCAAGGTCGGGCTCATACGCAAACCTCTTAAACCGTCTGACCCTGATTATCAGGAGACTCCGTTATCTTCCTCCGGTGAATCAACTGCCACACAGCTTCCACCCCTAAAAACCGTCCCAGGGTAAGTCTTTAAACTTATCCGGTTTATGATTGCACTTTGTCTTATAATTCTAACTTGTTTTCCAACTTCTTTCAGCAAGCCAAAGCCTAGCAAAAAGGCGAAAATCAACCAACCAACTGCTGAGACCGCCGTTGATAATCCGGCGGCTGATCCGAACTCAGCTATCCCTCCAGAAGGCGAACCTACAATTCCAATTGAGGATCCTGCTCCTGCTGACCATCACACTATGCCTGAGAACCCCAATGTTGAAGATGTTCGTGAACCGGCAAGTCCTACCCGGGCCAATCCTCCTCAGACCAATCCGGCTCCACCCAGTCCGGTTCGCACTGCAACCCCACCACCAACTACTGCTTCTCCGGATGTGGAGATAACTCATACGGCTTATACCGCTCCCGCTGAACCCACTGTTTTAGCCAAACATACGGCTAAAGCGGAGAAGGTGTATAAAGAAAAGGGTAAGTGGAGTACCGAACTGTCTGGTTTTGCTGACATGAGTGCCCAGGAGCTCTACTCCGGGTACTTAAACCGGCTCCACACTGGTCGAGATTATGAAGCGGGCCTAATTAACATGATGAAGGACAAGTATGAGGTAATCCCTTGCATCTTCTTTTAACTTTCAATGTACTTCTGTCCATATCGTATCAGCCCCCAAGTTCTGGTTTAGCTGTATTTAGAAGGTGAACCGGTACTTCCTGATGAATCGAATGATCTTACATTAGTCCCCAAGTGTCAAGTAGACAACTTGTTTTGTCTGCTTGAGACTTAGTCTTTGAATTACTTCTGCTTTTTACTTCAACTGCCCATTAGCCCCCAAGTGTCAAGTAGACAACTTGTTTGTGTGCTTGAGACTTTTTGTCTTTAAATTACTTCTGACTGTTGCTTCAACTGCCCATTAGCCCCCAAGTGTCAAGTAGATAACTTGTTTGTGTGCTTGAGACTTTTTATCTTTAAATTACTTCCACTTACCACTTGATCTTCCTTGTAGGCTGATTTAAACCGGAGGGACGAAGAAATCAGTGAACTCCGGAGCAGACTTGCTGAAACGGAGGCTGCTGCTTCTAAGGCCAAGAAAGATTTGAAGCTGAGTTTAAAGACTTCTGAACAGCTGAAGAAATTCTTTGAAGAAGAGCGGACCGCCTTTGAGGTTCAAAAGAAAGATCTGGAAAAAAGGGCCAAGGACGCTGAAGAAGCTCTTAATCCGATGACTGAAGAGTTATCCGATTTAAAGCGGCAAATAGAGTTGATGACTTCTGCAATCTTCGGTAAGTATTTAATCTGTATTTCTGCTCTCATCCTTGTAATCTTCTACCTGTGCCGGTTTAATTGTGATATTCGTATGCAGGGCGCCGTGTCACCCATCTTGGGGATGACTTACGGAAGAAACTTAAGGCATGTTACACTTTGGTCGAGCAGCTGTATTCCGGCGCTCAAAGGATCATAAGTGCAACATCATTCAATAAACCGGCCCCCACTACCATCCAAGGCACGTTAGAAAAACTGTCTGTTCTGCCAGTGCGCTTGGAAGAAGTTAAGAAATCTGCTTCTCGAGCCGGTGCCCTCGTGGCGCTTACCAGGGCGAAGGCATGGGTTCCGGATTTTGATCCGGAAGAAGCTTTAAATGGGTATCCAAATACCAAGGATGACGGATCATCGTTTACTGCAAAAGATCTCCATGCTTTGACGAAGGAGATGCGTCCTCTCGCCAGCCAACTTGCAGCTGAATCCGATTTATCCAGGTATCATCAGGGGTACGACTTGCAGAACGAGCGGGTGGAGCGGCCGGTTTATGATACCGTCAATCTAATCCCACCAGTACGCCCTCATACATTCGCTCCAGATATCGATCCGTCCGAACTCATCAATGAAGAGATGTACTTCCGTGCCTTAATGAGAATCGACTGGTGCGTTCCGGACTTCCAGCCGCTTCAAGAAGAAGAGGAGACGCCGGATCAAGTTGATGTCCAGCCATCTCAGCAGGAAGGAGCATAACTCATAGCATATCTTTGTAGTTGCACCCTCATTTTGTCGAACAATTTTTAATCCGTCAGGCTTTGCTATGCCTTGTAATAGGATAGCTGAAAACATTTGTCTGTGTTGAACCGGATATTCCGACTTTTGTTTTGATCTCGCCAACTTTGTCTGATATGGGTTATCTTATATATCATCTGTTCCTGCATAGATAATGAAGATATGTCCTAACGGTTTTACCGTTGGACCCATTAAATTGTTCTCACAACATATCAAACAAGTGTATACTTATATCAAAAATAACTTTATACCTGAGACCAAGTATGCTTGATACTCTTAATCCGGCGAATTTTGATTTTTTGAAGGGAGCCTTTGAATAGACCCTTTAATAATCCCTGGTCTTATATGAACTGCCGGTTTAAAAGCATGCTTGGCTTCTTGTCTTGTTTCTGTGTGAGGATTGTTCCGGGTTATGATAAACACCGGATTAACCCAAACTTTTTACTCATGCTGGTGCTCATGACCCAGACTTTTCAACTTTGTAGATATGTGGTTAATTTCTTGAACTGTCCCACTCCGGATTAAAGAATCAGAACACATAAACATCAGAAAATGCAAATTTGCAAATAAAACCATGTAGTCGAGACTTTTTATGAGCTGCCAGGCTCAAAGCAAGGTTCAGCCAATCACTGGATGCGGGTAGTGTCGTCTTTCCAGAGGGCCGGTAAATGGATGCGGGTACCATCCATAAGAACCATAAGAAAAAAAATTAGCCAATCACTGGATGCCCATAGCTTTTCCAGAGGGCCTCCATAGTTCCATGAAACCATGGGTAAATATAAGCCAATCACTGGATGCCCGTAGCTTTTCCAGAGGGCCTCCATGGTTCCATGAAACCATGGGTAAATATAAGCCAATCACTGGATGCCCGTAGCTTTTCCAGAGGGCCTCCATGGTTTCATGAAACCATGGGTAAATATAAGCCAATCACTGGATGCCCGTAGCCTTTCCAGAGGGCCTCCATGGCTCCATGAAGCCATGGGTGAATTTTGAACCAATCACTGGATGGATTACCATTCAGAGGGTTTCCGTGAAGCGTCCTCTTTGAGCCGGATGTGATCTTATGCTCTTCAGGGAGTTTTATTGCTTCTGAGTATATATTCTGAAAAATCAGTTTTAAACCGATCGATTTGTTTGAAATATGACATATGATAATACATATATGGTTGTCCTCATAAGATATTTGTATTGGAAAAAAGGTTGAGCCCCCGGTTTACCGAGGGTGCCGGTTTATACATTAATCATAATATATACATAGGATACATTGGAGCTCATAGCTCAAGTGTAGTAGGGCCGTAAGTGGGCAATGTTCCATGGCCTCTTCGTCTCCTCCTCTGATGTCCGTGAGTCCTTGTGTTGTCGAACGTCCACCAGGTAATATGAACCGTTGTGTAGATTCTTACTGACCACAAAGGGCCCTTCCCAAGGTGGGGATAGCTTGTGCATGTCAGTTTGGTCCTGGATGAGCCGGAGTACTAAGTCTCCCTCCTGGAATGTTCTGCTCTTAATCCGGCGGCTGTGATATCTGTGCAAGTCTTGTTGATAAATCGCAGACCGTGCGGCTGCTATATCACGCTCTTCATCCAGCCGGTCCAAACTGTCTTGTCTTGCCTGTTCGTTAGCCGCTTCAACATATGCTGTCGCCCTTGGTGAATCATGACGGATATCACTTGGAATGACTGCTTCCGCACCATACACCATAAAGAAAGGTGTATAACATGTGGACCGGTTTGGTGTACTGTTGATACTCCAAAGGACAGATGGTAATTCCTCAACCCAACAGCCCGGGGTTCTTTGCAAGGGAGTCATAAGCCGGGGCTTGATACCTCGCAGAATCTCCTGGTTTGCTCTTTCCGCTTGACCATTGGTTTGAGGGTGGGCCACAGAAGATACATCTAGGCGAATATGCTCTCGTTGACAAAATTCTTCCATATCACCCTTAGATAAATTGGTGCCGTTGTCTGTGATGATGATGTGTGGAAAACCAAACCGGAAAATTACCTTTTTGATGAATTTGACCGCTGTGGCTGCATCACACTTGCTCACAGGCTCTGCCTCAATCCACTTTGTAAACTTATCCACCGCCACAAGTAGATGAGTTTTCTGATCTTGGGATCACTTAAAGGGTCCAACCATATCAAGCCCCCAAGTCGCAAACGGCCAGGTTATTGGTATCATCCGGAGCTCTTGTGCCGGAACAAGAGCACGTCGTGAAAACTTCTGACAAGCATCACACTTCCGGACTAGATCCGCCGCATCAGCATGAGCTGTTAACCAATAGAAACCATGTCGAAAGACTTTAGCCACCAATGATTTTGAACCGGCATGATGACCACAATCCCCTTCATGGATCTCGCGAAGAATCTCGCAACCTTCCTCAGCTGACACACACCGCTGAAATGCTCCAGAAAACGCTGCGATGATGAAGTTCCCCGTTTGCAATTGTCATGGACTTAGAACACCGGATTATCTGTCGTGCTTCTATTTCATCGTCCGGTAGCTCTCCTAGGCTCAGATATGCCAAATAAGGCAGCGTCCAATCCGGAATAACATGAAGCGCTGCAACCAACTGTGCCTCCGGATCAGGAACAGCTAAGTCTTCCTCCGATGGTACTTGCACTGATGGACTGTGCAGTTCATCCAAAAAAGTATTTGGTGGTACCGGTTTACGTTGAGAACCCAACCGGCTTAAAGCATCAGCCGCTTTGTTCCTTCGCCGGTCTATGTGGTCCACTTGATACCCTTTGAAATATCAAGCAACTGTTTCCACTTCTCGTCTGTAAGCCGCCATGAGGGGATCTCTCGAGTCCCACTTGCCTGAAACTTGCTGTGCCACCAAGTCTGAATCGCCGAAGCATTTAACCCGGCTTAAGTTCATGTCCTTTGCCATCTGCAAACCATGAAGTAATGCTTCATACTCTGCTGCATTATTAGTGCAAGGAAACAATAAACGGAGGACGTAACAAAACTTATCACCTCGTGGGGAAGTTAAGACAACTCCAGCCCCCGAGCCTTCTAACTGCCTTGAACCGTCGAAGTGAATCGTCCAGTATGTAAGATCCGGCTTTTCCTCAGGTGTTTGTAGCTCTGTCCAATCATTGATGAAATCCACCAATGCTTGAGACTTTATAGCGGTGCGTGGCACATATTTCAACTCATGTGGGCTGAGCTCAATGGCCCACTTCGCCACTCTACATGTTGCTTCTCTGTTCTGGATTATATCCCCCAATGGTGCTGAGCTAACCACGGTTATCGGATGACCCTGGAAATAGTGCTTCAATTTCTGGTTTGCCATAAACACACCATACACCAGCTTCTGCCAATGTGGGTACCTCTGCTTGCACTCAATGAGTACTTCACTCACGTAATAAACCGGACGCTGAACCGGGTATTCCTTTCCTGCTTCCTTGCGTTCAACCACAATTGCCACACTAACTGCCCGCGCGTTGGCGGCAACATATAACAACAAAGGCTCATTATCAGCAGGGGCAGCTAAGACTGGGGGCCTTGCTAGCTGTCGCTTCAAGTCCTCAAACGCAGCGTTTGCCTCATCACTCCATATAAACCGGTCTGTTTTCCTCAACATCTGATAAAGCGGGATCGCCTTCTCTCCCAAACGGCTGATGAACCGGCTCAATGCTGTAATCCGGCCGGCTATATGCTGAACATCGTTGATGCAAACCGGTTTAGTCAAAGATGTGATCGCCTTAATCTTCTCCGGATTAGCTTCTATTCCTCTGTTTGATACTAAGAACCCGAGGAGCTTGCCTGCCGGAACACCAAAGGCACACTTCTCTGGATTAAGCATCATCTTATAGGCTCGAAGATTGTCAAAAGTCTCCTTAAGATCCTCTATCATCGTTTCCTCCTTCCTTGATTTAACCACAATGTCATCCACATAGGCATGAACATTCCTCCCTATCTGTCCCTTAAGACAATTCTGAACGCAACGCTGATAAGTTGCTTGAGCACTCTTGAGCCCAAAAGGCATAGATACATAGCAAAAAGCACCAAAAGGACTTATGAAAGCTGTCTTCTCCTGGTCTTTAACTACCATCTTGATCTGGTGATATCCTGAGTATGCATCCAAAAAACTTAGCCGCTCACATGCCCCTGTAGCATCGATAATCTGATCAATGCGAGGGAGAGCAAAAGGATCGGTTGGACAAGCTTTGTTGAGGTCTGTGTAGTCCACACACATTCTCCACTTTCCATTCTTCTTTAGCACCAGCACCGGATTAGCCAACCACTCTGGGTGAAAAACTTCCACTATGAACCCTGCAGCCAAAAGTCTGGCCACTTCCTCTCCTATAGCCTTGCGCCTCTCTTCGTTGAAGCGGCGCAGGTATTTTTTGACTGGTTTAAACTTCGGATCAATATTAAGACTGTGCTCAGCGAGTTCCCTCGGTATACCTGGCATGTCAGAAGGTTTCCATGCAAAGATATCCCGGTTCTCACGGATGAACTCGATGAGCGCGCTTTCCTATTTGGGATCAAGGTTAGCGCTGATCGTGAACTGTTTTGATGAATCGCCTGGCACAAAATCAACTTGCTTGGTCTCCTCCGCCGATTTAAACTTCAATGCCGGATCATGCTCTGTAGTTGGCTTCTTCAACGGAGTCATGTCTGCCGTATCAACATTATCTTTGTAAAACTTCAACTCTTCAGTGGCACATACTGCTTCCGCGTAAGCTGCATCTCCCTCTTCACATTCTATTGCTATCTTGCGACTTCCGTGAACCGTGATCGTGCCTTTGTGACCCGGCATTTTGAGCTGCAGATAAACATAACATGGTCTAGCCATAAATTTGGCATAAACCGTCCTCCCAAACAGAGCGTGATAAGGGCTCTGGATCTTGACGACTTCGAAAGTTATCATCTCTGACCTGGAATCATGCTCATCTCCAAAGGTAACTTCCAAGTCAATTTTTCCAACTGGATAAGCTGACTTACCTGGGACCACCCCATGGAACACCGTGTTTGACTGCCTCAGTTTCTTATCTGTCAAGCCCATTCGACGGAAGGTCTCATAATATAGGATATTGATATTGCTGCCACCATCCATAAGAACCTTAGTGAACTTATAACCTCCCACCTGTGGTGCCACCACCAAGGCCAAGTGGCCCGGATTGTCCACCCGCATCGGGTGATCCTCCCTGCTCCATACAATGGGCTGCTCTGACCAGCGCAGGAATTGCGGTGTCGCCGGTTCAACTGCGTGGACTGCCCGCTTTAAAACCTTCTGATCTCGTTTACACAGACTCGTGGTGAACACATGATATTGCCCACTGCTCAACTCCTTCGGATTACTCTGATATCCGGATTGTGGTTGGTGTTGCTGACACTGCTGATTACCCTAGTTGTTGTGATTACCTTGGCCCTGCTGTTGGCTGCCTTGGTTATTGTAACCACCCTGACCATGCGGCTGATTACCCTGGTTATTATAACCACCTTGACCATATTGATTGTTTGCCCTGCCTTGATAACCACCGCTATTGCCTCGATATCCTGATCCAGAGCTGCTCCCTTGATGACCCGGACCATGGAACCCCGGGCCTGAACTGCCATTTGGAGGCCTGTCGTTAGAATTGAAGCGGCCCACTATTGCTTCCATCAAGGGCCTGCATTCTCCTATAGTGTGTTTCACCGGTCGTCCCCTCGAGCTATAATTTGGACAAGGCTGATTTAATTCTTGATCCCAATTGATGCCCCCTCCGCCGGTTTGTGGAGGTGGTCTTCCCCTGTTGTGCTGGAAACCCCCTTGCACTTGGGTATTGGCTACGAAATCAGAGCCACCTTCCGCCTTTCGCTTGCCCAAGAAGCTTGCAGTAGCCGGATTACCCTGCGCCAGTTTACCAGGTTGTTTAACCTTTCCTGCTTTGTCTCCCTCAGCTTCTGGATACTTAGTATTGTCAGAGTCCCCGTACTTCACCAGATCGCTCATGAGAGTTCCCATATCGTTACAATCTCGCTTAAGCCGTCCCAATTTTAATTTTAGAGACTCAAACCGGCAATTGTTCTCTAAAGTCACTATCGCCGTACTGGGATTGATACTATTTGAAGAATGCAAGATCTCCGATACTCGCCGCACCCATGCACTTGTAGATTCCTGCTCTCCTTGCACACATGCTGCTAGATCCACCACTGACATCGGCTGCTTGCATGTATCCTTGAAATTTTTGATAAACTGGCGACGTAGCTCTCCCCATGACCCGATGGAGTTTGGGGGTAAACCCTTTAGCCAGGTCCGGGCTGTACCTTCAAGCATCATAGTAAAGTATTTTGCACAAGCCGCTTCATCTACATCTAGCATCTCCATGGCCATCTCGTGTTGGGGAACGTTGCATGGGAAACAAAAATTTTCCTACCGTTCACCAAGATCAATCTAGTAGATGCAACTACGAGGGGAGAGTGTGATCTACGTACCCTTGTAGATCGCTAAGCGGAAGCGTTATGAACGCGGATGATGGAGTCGTACTCGTCGCGATTCAGATCGCCGAAGACCTAGCACCGAAGCAACGGTGCCTCCGCGTTCTTCACACGTACGGCTCGGGGACGTCTCCTCCTTCTTGATCCAGCAAGGGGTGGAGGAGAGGTTGATGGAGAACCGGCAGCACGACGGCGTGGTGGTGATGGTGGAGAAGAACTCCAGCAGGGCTTCGCCTAAGCACCGCGGGAGAAGAAGATGTAACGGGAGAGGGTGGGCAGCACCGAGGCACAAACTGTGTTGGCTGCCCTCCCTTTGCCCCACTATATATAGGGGGGTGGAGAGGTGAGGGCGCCCTAGGGTTTCCCCCTAGGGGCCGGCGGCCAGGGCAAGGGGAGGGGGCGGCGGCCAGGGCAGGGGGGGGCGGCCAGGCCCTAGGGTTTCCCCCCCTAGGTGCCTTGCCCCCCAAGGCCAAGGGGTGCGGCCAGCCCTAGGGGGTCCCACCCCCTTAGCCGCATGAGGAGAGGGCCCAGGGGGGGCGCACAGCCCCCTGAGGGCTGTGGTGTTCCCCCTTGTGGCCCACTAGGCCCAGAACTTCTTCCGGACCCCCCGAAAACCTTTCCGGTACTCCGCCGATTTCCCGATGCTCCCCGGAACACTTCCGGTACTCCGAAACCTTTCATCCTATATATCAATCTTCGTCTCCGGACCATTCCGGAGACCCTCGTCATGTCCGGGATCTCATCCGGGACTCCGAACAACCTTCGGTAACCATACACTTTTCTCACTAACAACCCTAGCGTCACCGAACGTTAAGTGTGTAGACCCTGCGGGTTCGGAAACCATGTAGACATGAACGAGACACTCCCAGGTCAATAACCAATAGCGGGATCTGGATACCCATATTGGTTCCTACATGTTTCTCGATGATCTCATCGGATGAACCACGATGTCAAGGATTCAGGCAATCCCGTATACAGTTCCCTTTGTCTCGTCGGTATGTTACTTGCCCGAGATTCGATCGTCGGTATCTCTATACCTAGTTCAATCTCGTTACCGGCAAGTCTCTTTACTCGTTACCGTAATACATAATCCCGTGACCAACTACTTAGTCACTTTGAGCTCATTGAGATGACGTATTACCGAGTGGGCCCGGAGATACCTCTCCGTCATACGGAGTGACAAATCCCAGTCTCGATCTATGTCAACTCAACAGACACCCTCGGAGATACCTGTAGAGCACCTTTATAGTCACCCAGTTACGTTGTGACGTTTGGTACACACAAAGCACTCCTACGGTGTCAGTGAGTTACATGATCTCATGGTCATAGGAACTTATACTTGACATGCAGAAAAACTATAGCGATAACTGACACGATCAAAAGCTATGTTAACGTTTGGGTCTCGTCCATCACATCATTCTCCTAATGATGTGATCCCGTTATCAAATGACAACTCATGTCTATGACCTGGAAACCGCGGTCATCTTTGATCAACGAGCTAGTCCTGTAGAGGCTCACTAGGGACACAAAATCTGTCTATTCATCCACACGTGTATCTGAGTTTCCAATCAATACAGTTATAGCATGGATAATAAACGATTATCATGAACAAGGAAATATAATAATAACTCTTTTATTATTGCCTCTAGGGCATATTTCCAACAGTCTCCCACTTGCACCAGAGTCAATAATCTAGCATTACAAGGTAATGAATCTAACACCCATAGAGTCTTGGTGTTGATCGTGCTTAGCCCGTGGAAGAGGCTTAGTCAACGGATCTGCAACATTCAAATCCGTGTGTACTTTGCAAATGTTTATGTCCTCCTCCTTGACCGAATCGCGGATGGAATTGAAGCGTCGCTTTATGTGTCTGGTCCTCTTGTGAAACCTTGGTTCCTTGGCTAGAGCAATGGCACCAGTGTTGTCACAGAACAGAGTCATTGGGTTCAGTGCACTAGGCACAACTCCAAGATCTGTCATGAACTCCTTCATCCAGACACCTTCCTTCGCCGCCTCCGAGGCAGCTATATACTCCGCTTCACATGTAGAATCAGCTACCACGCTCTGCTTGGAACTGCACCAGCTTACCGCTCCCCCGTTGAGAATATATACGTATCCGGTTTGTGACTTAGAGTCATCCGGATCTGTGTCAAAGCTTGCATCGACGTAACCCTTTACGACGAGCTCTTGATCACCTCCATAAACGAGAAACATATCCTTAGTCCTTTTCAGGTACTTTAGGATATTCTTGACCGCTGTCCAGTGATCCATACTAGGATTACTCTGAAACCTTCCGGCCATACTTATGGCAAGGCTGACATCTGGTCTTGTGCACAGCATTGCATACATGATAGAGCCTATGGCTGAAGCATAGGGGACGACACTCATCTTTTCTCTGTCATCCGCAGTCACTGGGCATTGAGTCTTACTCAACTTCGTACCTTGCAATACCGGCAAGACCCCCTTCTTGGATTGATCCATTTTGAACTTCTTCAAAACTTTATCAAGGTATGTGCTTTGTGAAAGTCCTATCAAGCGTCTTGATCTATCTCTATAGATCTTGATGCCCAATATGAAAGCAGCTTCACCGAGATCTTTCATCGAAAAACTCTTGTTCAAATACCCCTTCACGCTATCCAAAAATTCTATATTGTTTCCAATCAGCAATATGTCATCCACATATAATATTAGAAACGCTATAGAGCTCCCACTCACTTTCTTGTAAATACAAGCTTCATTGTAAACTTGTATAAACCCAAACGCTTTGATCACCTCATCAAAGCGAAGATTCCAACTCCGAGATGCTTGCACCAGCCCATAAATGGAACGCTGGAGCTTGCATACTTTGTCAGCATTCTCTGGATCGACAAAACCCTCTGGTTGCATCATATACAACTCTTCCTTAAGAAAACCGTTAAGGAACGCTGTTTTGACATCCATCTGCCAAATTTCATAATCGAAAAATGCAGCTATTGCTAACATGATTCGGACGGATTTAAGCATCGCTACGGGTGAGAAAGTCTCATCGTAGTCAATCCCTTGAACTTGTGAAAAACCCTTTGCCACAAGTCGAGCTTTATACACGGTGACATTGCCGTCAGCGTCCGTCTTCCTCTTAAAAATCCATTTATTCTGAATGGCCTTCCGCCCTTCAGGTAATACTTCCAAAGTCCATACTTTGTTTTCATACATGGATCCCATCTCGGATTTCATGGCCTCTAACCATTTGTCGGAATCCGGGCCCACCATCGCTTCTCCATAGCTCGTAGGTTCACTGTTGTCCAGCAACATGACCTCCAAGACAGGGTTACCATACCACTCAGGTGCAGTGCGTACCCTTGTCGACCTACGAGGTTCGGTAGTAACTTGATCAGAAGCTTCTTGATCATCATCATTGGCTTCCTCTTCAACCGCTGCAGGCTCCACAAAAACATCTTTCTGTGCTGCGCTACTCTCTGGTTGAAGCAGAGGTTCAATAACCTCATCAAGTTCTACCTTCCTCCCACTCAATTCTTTCGAGAGAAACTCTTTCTCGAGAAAGGACCCGTTCTTAGCGACAAACACTTTGCCCTCGGATCTGAGATAGAAGGTGTACCCAACCGTCTCTTTTGGGTATCCTATGAAGACACATTTGTCCGCTTTGGGTTCGAGCTTTTCTGGCTGAAGCCTTTTGACATAAGCATCGCAACCCCAAACTTTGAGAAAAGACAACTTAGGTTTCTTACCAAACCATAGTTCATACGGTGTTGTCTCAACGGACTTAGATGGAGCCCTATTTAAAGTGAATGTAGCTGTCTCTAACGCATATCCCCAGAACGATAGTGGCAAATCGGCAAGAGACATCATAGAACGCACCATATCTAATAGGGTTCGATTACGACGTTCGGACACACCATTACGCTGTGGTGTTCCCGGTGGCGTCAACTGTGAAACAATTCCACATTTTCTTAAGTGATTGCCAAACTCATAACTCAGATACTCTCCCCCTCGATCAGATCGTAGGAACTTGATCTTCTTGTTACGATGATTCTCAACTTCACTCTGAAATTGCTTGAACTTTTCAAACGTTTCAGACTTATGCTTCATCAAGTAAATATACCCATATCTACTTAAGTCGTCAGTGAAGGTGAGAAAATAACGATATCCACCGCGCGCCCTGACACTCATCGGGCCACACACATCAGTATGTATGATTTCCAATAAGTCACTTGCCCGTTCCATTGTTCCTGAAAACGGGGTCTTAGTCATCTTGCCCATGAGGCACGGCTCGCATGTGTCAAGTGATTCAAAATCAAGAGACTCCAAAAGTCCATCAGCATGAAGCTTCCTCATGCGTTTCACGCCGATATGACCCAGACGGCAGTGCCACAAGAAAGTGGTACTATTGTTATCAACTCTACATCTTTTGGCATCAATGTTATGAACATGTGTATCATCACTATCGAGATTCAATAAGAATAAACCCCCTACTTCGGGTGCATGACCATAAAAGATATTACCCATATAAATAGAACAACCTTTATTCTCTGATTTAAATGAGTAACCGTCTCGCATTAAACAAGATCCAGATATAATGTTCATGCTCAACGCAGGCACTAAATAACAATTATTCAGGTTCATAACTAATCCCGATGGTAATCGAAGAGCGAGCGTGCCGACGGCGATCACATCAACCTTGGAACCATTCCCCACGCGCATCGTCACTTCGTCCTTCGCCAGCCTCCGTTTATTCCGTAGTTCCTGTTTAGAGTTGCAAATGTGAGCAACCGAACCGGTATCAAATACCCAGGCACTACAACGAGAGTTGGTAAGGTACACATCAATAACATGTATATCACATATACCTTGCTTGTTGTTGTTGTTGGCCCCCTTCTTGTCTGCCAGATATTTGGGGCAGTTCCGCTTCCAGTGGCCGTTCCCCTTGCAATAGAAACACTCAGTCTCTGGCTTGGGCCCAGCCTTGGGTTTCTTCACTGGATGAGCAACTGCTTGCCACCCTTCTTAGAGTTACCCTTCTTGCCCTTGCCATTTTTCTTGAAACTGGTAGTTTTATTGACCATCAACACTTGATACTCCTTCTGGATGTCTGCCTCAGCGACTTTCAGCATTGAAAACAGCTCGGCGATGGATTTGTTCATCCCTTGCATGTTATACTGCTGCACGAAGCTCTTGTAGCTAGGTGGGAGTGACTGGAGAATTCTGTCAATGATAGCCTCCTCCGGGAACACAAGTCCCAGATCAGCTATGCGGGTATAGTACCCAGACATCTTCAGTAAGTGCTCACTGACAGACGAATTCTCCTCCATCTTGCAAGCAAAGAATTTATCGGTGGTCTCATACCTCTCGATCTTGGCATTCTTTTCAAAGATGAACTTCAACTCCTGGAACATCTCATATGCTCCATGACGTTCAAAACGCCTTTGAAGTCCTCCTTCCAAGCTATACAATATGGCACACTGCACTACTGAGTAGTCATCCGAACACGACTGCCAGGCGTTCATAACGTCCGCAGAGGCCTGAGGAGCGGGGGGTTCACCTAGCGGTGCATTTAGGACATAAACCTTTTGGGCAGCTGTGAGGATGATCCTCAGATTGCGGAGCCAGTCCGCAAAGTTGCTCCCATCATCTTTCAGTTTAGCTTTCTCTAGGAACGCATTAAAATTCAGGGGAGCTACTGCGCGAGCCATCTACAACAAAAGATTTGCAAAGACATTTTAGACTATTGTTCATGATAAGTGAGTTATTACCTAATCAAATTATTTATAACTCCCACTCAAATTGACATCCCTCTGGTCATTCGAGCGTGACATGATCCAGATCCACCAACCCAAGTCCGATCATCACGTGAGATGAGGTGGTGTCAATGGTGAACATCTACATGTTGATCATATCTACTATATGACTCATGCTCGACCTTTCGGTCTTCCGTGTTCAGAGGCCATGTCTGTACATGCTAGGCTCGTCAAGTCTAACCCGAGTGTTCTGCATGTGCAAAACTGGCTTGCACCCGTTGTATGCGAACGTAGAGTCTATCACACCCGATCATCACGTGGTGCTTCGAAACGACGAACCTTCGCAACGGCGCACACTCGGGGGGAACACAATTTTATCTTGAAATTTTAGTGAAGGATCATCTTATAATGCTACCGTCGTCCTAAGCAAAATAAGATGCATAAAAGGATTAACATCACATGCAAATCATAAGTGACATGATATGGCCATCAACTCGTGCTTTTGATCTCCATCTCCAAAGCACCGGCATGATCTCCATCGTCACCGGCGCCACACCATGATCTCCATCATCATGATCTCCATCATCGTGTTGCCATCGGGGTTGTCGTGCGCCCACCATGCTCTTACTACTATTGCTACCGTTTAGCGATAAAGTAAAGCATTACAAAGCGCTTAATGATTGACACGCAGGTCATACAAAAATTAAAGACAACCCTATGGCTCCTGCCGGTTGCCGTATGCATCGACATGCAAGTCGATATTAACTATTACAACATGATCATTGGCCATATCATATCACATGCATACCCTGCAAAAACAAGTTAGACGTCCTCTAATTTGTTGTTGCATGTTTTACGTGGCTGCTATGGGTATCTAGCAAGAACGCTTCTTACCTACGCAAAACCACAACGGTGATATTCAAGTTGCTATTTAACCTTCTACAAGGACCGCCTTGTTCTATTCCGATTCAACTAAGATAGGAGAGACAGACACCCGCCAGCCATCTTATGCAACAAAAGTCACATGTCTGTCGATGGAACCGGTCTCATGTACGTGGACATGTAAAGTTGGTCCGGGCCGCTTCATCCTATAATACCGTTGAATCAAGAAAGACTAAGGAGGGCAGCAATTTAAACATCAACGCCACAAACCCTTTTGTGTTCTACTCGAGAAAGCATCTACGCAAGATCCTAGCTCATGATGCCACTGTTGGGGAACGTTGCATGGGAAACAAAAAATTTTCCTACCGTTCACCAAGATCAATCTAGTAGATGCAACTACGAGGGGGGAGTGTGATCTACGTACCCTTGTAGATCGCTAAGCGGAAGCGTTATGAACGCGGATGATGGAGTCGTACTCGCCGCGATTCAGATCGCCGAAGATCCTAGCACCGAAGCAACGGTGCCTCCGCGTTCTTCACACGTACGGCTCGGGGACGTCTCCTCCTTCTTGATCCAGCAAGGGGTGGAGGAGAGGTTGATGGAGAACCGGCAGCACGACGGCGTGGTGGTGATGGTGGAGAAGAACTCCAGCAGGGCTTCGCCTAAGCTCCGCGGGAGAAGAAGATATGACGGGAGAGGGAGGGCAGCACCGAGGCACGAACTTGTGTTTGCTGCCCTCCCTTTACCTCACTATATATAGGGGGGGTGGAGAGGTGAGGGCGCCCAGGGGGGGCGCACAGCCCCCTGAGGGCTGTGGTGTTCCCCCTTGTGGCCCACTAGGCCCAGAACTTCTTCCGGACCCCCGAAAACCTTTCCGGTACTCCGCCGATTTCCCGATGCTCCCCGGAACACTTCCGGTACTCCGAAACCTTTCATCCTATATATCAATCTTCGTCTCCGGACCATTCCGGAGACCCTCGTCATGTCCGGGATCTCATCCGGGACTCCGAACAACCTTCGGTAACCATGCACTTTTCTCACTAACAACCCTAGCGTCACCGAACGTTAAGTGTGTAGACCCTGCGGGTTCGGAAACCATGTAGACATGACCGAGACACTCCCAGGTCAATAACCAATAGCGGGATCTGGATACCCATATTGGTTCCTACATGTTTCTCGATGATCTCATCGGATGAACCACGATGTCAAGGATTCAGGCAATCCCGTATACAGTTCCCTTTGTCTCGTCGGTATGTTACTTGCCCGAGATTCGATCGTCGGTATCTCTATACCTAGTTCAATCTCGTTACCGACAAGTCTCTTTACTCGTTACCGTAATACATAATCCCGTGACCAACTACTTAGTCACTTTTGAGCTCATTGAGATGACGTATTACCGAGTGGGCCCGGAGATACCTCTCCGTCACACGGAGTGACAAATCCCAGTCTTGATCCATGTCAACTCAACAGACACCCTCGGAGATACCTGTAGAGCACCTTTATAGTCACCCAGTTACGTTGTGACGTTTGGTACACACAAAGCACTCCTACGGTGTCAGTGAGTTACATGATCTCATGGTCATAGGAACTTATACTTGACATGCAGAAAAACTATAGCGATAACTGACACGATCAAAAGCTATGTTAACGTTTGGGTCTCGTCCATCACATCATTCTCCTAATGATGTGATCCCGTTATCAAATGACAACTCATGTCTATGACCTGGAAACCGCGGTCATCTTTGATCAATGAGCTAGTCCTGTAGAGGCTCACTAGGGACACAAAATCTGTCTATTCATCCACACGTGTATCTGAGTTTCCAATCAATACAGTTATAGCATGGATAATAAACGATTATCATGAACAAGGAAATATAATAATAACTCTTTTATTATTGCCTCTAGGGCATATTTCCAACATCTCGTAACTCTCCACCCAAGCTTCAGGAGCCAAATCTGCGGTGTAATTAGGCACCTTACGTGGTCCTTTGAAATCCTTGGGCAGCTTCACGCTCCGTAAAGCGGGGATAAGACACTGTACCCCAAAAGAACTCGTTGTGACTCATGTCTCCGCCGTGGTCGTGTGAACCGGCGTCGTCTGACAGATTTCCTCCCGGGCTACCGACCTAACCCAGTTTACATCCTGAGCTTGTGCAGCTGCGCCTGCCGGATTATCCTGTCTGTGCCGATGCCGCCTGCGTTCACTACTAGACACTTCTGGTTCCTCCCAATGCCTAGTGTAACTCCGGCTGTGACGTGGTGTTGAATGTAACCTCTCCCTGCTATGAGAATATGCTTGCTGTTGTACCAACGCCGTGTTGAGTAGATCCTTGACCATGCGTGCCTCCAATGCCACCGGAGACGTCCCCTCAATGGGTAAAGCGTCCAAGCGTGAAGCAGCTGCAACGATATTGTCCAAATGATTCGAGTAATGACCCGGAGGGGTAGGAACGTGAGGTGTAGATGTGATCCGTCGATCTTGCTCTGCAGTAGGCTGCTGAACTGGCTCGTCCCTCGCTGGGGGGGGTGTGACGCCCCCGATTTGTCCGTACACTAATCATGCACGCAAATGTGTACGACTAAGATCAAGGACTCACTGGAAGTTATCACAACACAACTCTAGACACAAATTTAAAATAATACAAGCTTTATGTTACAAGCCAGGGGCCTCGAGGGCTCGAATACATAAGCTCGAAAACACAAGTGTCAGCGGAAGCAACAATATCTGAGTACAGACATAAGTTAAACAAGTTTGCCTTAAGAAGGCTAGCACAAAACATCAACGATCGAAAAGGCAAGGCCTCCTGCCTGGGACCTCCTAACTACTCCTGGTCGTCAGTTGTCTCCACGTAGTAGTAGGCTCCGTCGGGGTAGTCGCAGTCGTCAAGTGTGGCATCTGGCACCTGGACTCCACCATCTGGTTGCATCAACCAGCAAGAAGAAAGAAGGGGGGAAAGGGGGAGCAAAGCAACCGTGAGTACTCATCCAAAGTACTCGCAAGCAAGGATCTACACTACATATGCATCAGTATCAATGAAAAGGGTAGTATTTGTGGACTAAGCTGCAGAATGCCAGAATAAGAGGGGGAGAAGCTAAACCTATCGAAGACTAGCATCTTTTGGAAACCACCGTCTTGCAGCAAGAGGGGGAAGTAGAGTAGTATATCATAAGTCATATTTATGTTGTTGTTCCAACGCTCCGGGATCCTTTCTCGACTCCCGAAGCAACATATCCAAACAATGCCTCAGCATCCAGTTCTAGTTGTAGCGATCGGGATACAACTCCAAGTGTCCGTTACCGTAGGACAGGCTATCGATAGATGTTTTCTTCCCTGCAGGGGTGCACCAACTTACCCAACACGCTTGCTTAACTCCGGCCGGACACACCATGAGGTCATGCCCGCCCTCGGCCAAACAATACGCCGCAACCCGACCTAGGCTTAATAGAGAGGTCATGCACGCCGGACTAAACCCTATGCCCCCAGGGGTCATGGGCCAATCGCCCCGGGAACTCCTGCACGTTGCGTACGCGGCCGGTGAGCAGACCTAGCAACCACCTTTAAAAAGGTACGAGCCTAACCAGTCCAACCCGGCGCGCGCCGCTCAGTCGCAATGACGTCAGTTAAGCTTCGGCTGATGCATACGACGCAGAACGCCCATACTATGCCCACGTGATGGTTAGTGCTATCAGGCCAGAGGCCCCTTGGATCAAATATCCAAACCGTTTAGTGTCTTGGGAACGCGCGGTAACGAGCAGAGACTCACGAAAGATGTGACCCCATCGCCCCGTCTCGAGAACTTGCGGCAAGGGCGAGTGCCCGGCCACGCCTCGTATTATCTCGCGGGCACCTTCCAGGTCAACCCGACTACACATCACTCGCAATTAAGCTCGCGCGGGTACCCCTCAGGGTCGACCCGTCTTTAGTAACCAGGTTCAGTGTAAAGTCATAGTAACCATAGTAACTGTGTGTCTACCACCAAAGAAAAACCTGAGGAAATCACCCTCGATGGAATCCCACCTGATGTTTATCGTCAAGGTGAACGAAAGAGGAGTCAACCTCGAGGTCCACTCTTGAGGAGTTGCATGACAGTGTCGTTATCGGGAGTGGAGAAAGAGGAATCACCCTCGATGACCACAACCGATGAACTAACCTACAAGGTTAACATCAGTAGTGCTGATGAGGTCTCACCCTCGGCACTCGATAGTAACCCAGTAGTGTCGAGCAACTAAGGGGAAAGTGATGTGCGTTGCCGGGTCCTGGTCTTCGATCCCGTTGAACGGGTCTTCTGATAATCCAGCGAGGCAGTCGGGACAAGGTAGGGGGGTCACTGATGGATCTCTAACCAGCCTATACTAAGCAGTTTAGTATAAACAGGTAAGGTATGAAAGCAGTATCAACAACAGGCTATGCATCAGATTAGGATCATACAAAAAGCAGTAGCAGTTCTAATGCAAGCACAAGAGAGAAGAGAATGGGCGATATCGGAATGATCAAGGGGGGTTGGCTTGCCTAGTTGCTCTGGCAAGAAGGAGAGGGCGTCGACACCGTAGTCGATCACCTGGGCATCTTCGGTCCTAGGGTCTACCGGAGAGAAGAGGGGGAAGTAACAGTAAATATAAAGCAAACAATTGCAATAGAGAAGCACGACACATCAGCACACAGTGCTAGGGTGCTCTAACGCGGTGGTACACGGTACCGGCGAAGGGGAATAACACTCGGGAAAGTATCCCCGGCGTTTCGTATTTTCGGTTAGATGAATCGGAGGGGGAAAGTTGCAGGTTCACTATGTTAGGGACGTTTGGCGAACGAACGGACCATGTATTCGGGTTCATCTCGTCGTTCTGAGCGATTTTCATATATAAAACTTTTTCATCCGAGTTACGGATAATTTTCTATGAATTTTCAATGATTTACTAATATTCTAGAATTTCTGGAATTATTATATTTAAATGATTCGAATTGACCAAGTCAACTTGACTAGTCAAAAGGGTAGGTGTGGCCTACATGTCATAGACTATTTACCTATACAAGTAAATAAAGACTAACTTATGTAAATGGGGTCCTACATGTCATCTACTAGTAGACAAACTTAGCTCTAAACTAGTACAGTACTAATTAAAATAAGTGCCGGCCACCCACGGTTGTGGCAAAAGCCAGCCGCACACACACCACACAACTCACTATGCTAAGTGTTAGTTTGCTCTTTATTAACAAAAGATAGCTTTTTGTGATTTTTGTAGGATTTAAACGATGCATCAAATGAATTTGGTCCAATTGAGTAAAATGAAGATTGTCAAGGGTACTACATGCCCATATTTTTTTTAGCTATGTTGAAGCTTGTTTTGTTGATGTTTTGAGGTTGTTCAGGGGGCTAACCAATGCTGTTTTATAAAAGCTAGCTGCTGCTACAGTAACTGAATGTTGCTGTAGCAGCGCTGCACTAGTAGCAGGCAGCGAGCAACGCAGCAGCGGCAGCCGGAGGCGGGCGAGGCCAGAAGCGGAGGCGGCCGGAGGTGGGCACGGCCACACTCAACACACACACACACACACACACACACACACACACACACACACACACACACTGCACGCACACACCACGCACACAGCACGCACGCACACGGGCACGCCGGCGGTCACGATGCTGGCTAGGGGGCGCATCGCGCGAGCGGCAAAGGCGGCGCGTAGGTGAAGGGGCAGCGGTGGCCAGCGCAAGGGCTGCTCCTGCGCGCGTCCTGCGCGGGACGATGAGGCCATGGCCGGAGCGTGGCTGGTGGCAGCGGGTTCAGCGAGCGCGGACCGCGAGGAGTGGGAGGAGGGGCGCGGTCCAGGGGCGCAACAGCGCGAGCTCGCGGGCAGCCACGAGCGCGGACGCGACGAGCGCGGGGCCTAGGCACGACCATGACGAACGGCGACTAGCTGCACGGCGGAGCCGAGCTCCGGTGAGGTTGCTAACGACGGCTACGGGGACGAAACTACGCGTCAGAAAGAGGGGAAAAGGCAGAGGCTTACATCGCGCCTGCAGGTGGAAGGCTCGAGGCGGCGGTTTCCAGTGACGGCAATGACGGAGCAGAGGAGGAAGAAGGAGTCGAGGCGGGCGCTCCGATGGCCGCGACAATGATGGAGGACGTCGGCGACCGCGCTTGGGCGTCGATGGGGAATGAGGG
Organism: Secale cereale; assembly: GCA_902687465.1. Classification (NCBI taxonomy): domain Eukaryota; kingdom Viridiplantae; phylum Streptophyta; class Magnoliopsida; order Poales; family Poaceae; genus Secale; species Secale cereale. The sequence goes on from LR738712.1 coordinate 497,464,406, forward strand.
GGAGAGGAGCAGGCGGGGGGGGGAGGGGAGATCTCAAGGGTTGTCGACGAGGCGAAAGGGACTCGTCCTTATCCCCTCGACGATGTGGCGGCTTGGGGCGGTGAGCAGGTCAGGCAGGGACGGCGAGGGGCGTGCGCCCTCGGTCGGTTGAACATAAGAGGAGGGGTTCGAGTGCGGGGAGGAGGCAGCAGGCCGGCTAAACCGAGGTGGGCTGAGGCCCATGGGAAGGCCAGGGGCTCTCCCACCCCTTTGCTTTTCCTTTTCGTTTTCTTTAATTACCAGAGAAGGAAAAATGATTTATCTGGGGACCCTAATGATTTAGGAATAATGTGGAACTAGATCATAAAAGTCCAGTGCATTTTTAGGCACTGTCCTCAATTATTTTTGGGAGAGGTTTAGATTCATTTGGAATTTTCATAAATGAATTTGCATTTTAAATTGCTGGAATGGCACTGTTATAAATGTTAGTGTCCATTTTAGCATAAGAGTGATGTTGTTTTTATTTACAATAAATTGTATTGTAATATTTGCTAAATGATGAACATTTTTCCAGCAACTTTTGTGCAACTTCAATTTTACTTATGATTTGAATTTGAATTCAGATGGGAGTTGAAAAGAGATATTGAACAAAGGTGATTAAGCATTCTTTAGCCAAATGATTAGACTTAATCACATAGGGTCACTGTAGCATGACACTGGGGGTGTTACAAATCTCCTCCACTACAAGAAATCTCGTCCCGAGATTTAAGTGGGGAAGTAAAGAGTAACTTCGGGAGAACTGACCCTTATAGGGTTAATTATCTGGTGAACAATTCAGGGAAAGAGGCAGTAGTATCTCTCGATTTGAAACTTAATAAGGCATCGAGAGCAAAGTATGAAGGTGCAATGAGAAGCTTCAACCGGTTAAGCAATCAATCGTTGCATGAAATAGAGGTTGAAATGGGTTCAGAGAAACGACAATAAGTATAGCACCTGATACCAGAATAGATCATTAGGAAGATGGCTCGCGAATTGCACACGAAGCCAAAGCGTGAGGAATAACCTTGGAAACGGGGGTGTTCACGAGAGTCAGGTTTTGATCCTGAGGAACTGTGGGTTATGGGCCCACCATGTGGGTTAAAGGTAGGAAGGGCGATGATATCAATTCATGTCAGAGCATAGATTGGCAGTTATGTTGGGAACAACGTCGATACCAAGGGAGAGGGACGAAGAGAACCATTTTCCTGCTCGTTGAACGAGGCAGACCAATAGGTAAGGTTCTCGTCCATCGGTGGTTACCGTAATGTTATCAACAAAAGTAACAGGGTCTTACTGACCGAGTTATACACTAAGGTGTTCACTTAAGCAGAAAATTATTACTTCTTAGATTATATGTAGATCAAAGAAAGGTTAAACAAACAATTGGAAAGGAAAATGTGTGTAAACACAATGTAAAGGAGTATATCATTCCCAAGATTAAGCAGGGCATGATATACGTGTCAGGAGATCAAAGTCATGAACATATAGATAAAAGAGGTAAGAAGAATTATGATATGTACCCACACAACGATGTTGGATAGATGATCAAGAAACATTTAGCCTTGCGCTTACAATGTTCTTGTGGATCTTCGGAGTACCACATACATGCTTCGAGATAGCACCGACATGGTCATTGGGTAAGGATCAGACTATGGAAACATAAAAGGATCCAGACGGAACTGCTAGAACAGCTCGTACAATTTCATCACGGAAGATATGAGGAAGTGGCCGATGGGGTCAGCAACAACTCATTCATGATTTCCATATCATGGATTTCCACAATTAAGTGAACAAGGTGAAAATATTGGACACACTGAAGTATATAATGAAGTATGTTCGAGGAGAACATCCATGAGTAAACATCGATCGAAATGTGCACCTGGAAAGATGGAGTAGGTAGCATCACCAATGTTAGAGTGGTGATTCATTAATCAACATCTAAGAATGAATTGTCGACCATTAACTTCAAAGCAATAGGGTTGCTAGATGTACATGGTCCAAGCAGCACCATCCACTTGTTGATATCCCGGTTAGAATCAACACGAGGACCAAGGGACGAACGAGGATGGCGAGAAGTGTTACTTGTATCAAGAATTCATAAGGGGTGGTGAAATTCTCATGACATTCTTGACATGAAAGATGGTAGTACTCCAAGGTAGAGCATATCACAAGCCGGATAACAAGGAACTCAAGGTATACACAAAATAAGGACAAGTTAGTGTTGGAGGGAATGCAAGAATGCTGTCGATGCTAATACAAATCATCGAGGGGAAAGGATGGTATTTCCCATCATGAATTCGATTAACAACTTGGAAGAAGGTAAACCATTGTTGATGATGATCATGACACATTTGTCGAGAGATTTCATTAAGATGTAATCGATCGGCGATGACATTAAGTCAAATGAATGATGGAGCGAAAGGTTATTGAAACCACTAGTACAATACAAACTTGAAAACAAGCTAGTTGTTCAAGGCGAAATGATATGCCAAGGAAGATTAGCGTAAGCTTAGCTCATTGTTGAAATTGTTCTCCAGGAAGAAGGACCTGGTAGCACAGTTAAAAAGATGCACGATAATGAGATAGCCGATCAGGCTAGATATGACTTGAAGAATTAATAAACTCGTAAGCAATGGAGATTAATTGAATCGGAGTATAGAATTGATTCATTTATCTGTATCCTTGAGTGTCTAACAACTCGAAACCCCGGGGGGGGGGGGATTGAAATCGGTGAGAAATTATACTTGAAGAAGAACTCATGAGAAGTAATATGGTTCTGTGACATTATCGAGATACCACGGGGTAATGCTCGAAGGTAGATCATAATAGCGGTTGGACAGGTGCATTGACCTGCAAAGGACAAGCGGTTTAACTTGTCCGAGAAAAGGTATTTAAAGGAGAGCAAGGTCGGAACCTCGATTGCAAAAGGCCAGATCCCTGATATAAGATGGACTTATATCAAGGGGATAATTAATTTTAAGAGAAGCCTTAATGATAAGATCTACACTGTGTCCATGGGCATGAACAGAAAGTTCAAGGTCCACTCCCTTCCATTCACTTCTTGATTTCGACGAAGTTGTAGTGTAGAAATTATATCTGGTAAAACACCAGAACAGTATGACTCGTGAAAACTCTTGGGTTCACACGGATTAGGGAAGGCATAGGTTCAACCCATAGCAGCATCTTAGGAATATATACCACAGGCTTCAAGAGTAATAACACCAGCTCGAAGGTAGGGCATGGTTGACAAAAGCAGAGGATACAATTTACCAAAGGCATTATGTATCTGAGGAAAGACTCACAAAGTTATAGGATATGAAGAATAATGTCGGATAATAATCCAACAAAGGATCGGACAGTTCATAATGGAGCTGATGTGAGCATCGACACGCAACTAGAGGAAGAAAGAATGCAAGGCATTGGATCATAGAAACAACTGACTAATCCAAACTCAATTGCGAAGGAATTATGATTACCAAATCAGGGGATCAGAAGCAAACGCTCTGATAAAGGATGGATAAGTTGAATAGACTTACGAGTACAATTGACGGCAATTTGATTGGTCGAGAACCAGCTCTATTCGGAATGATGTCTGAGCAGGAAGAACGGATTCTAGTTTGGCTGATGATTGCGAGTATTTGCAACCTATTGAATCAATAAGATCAGAAAGTCAATCACAAAGGATTTAACGAATATTGATATACATATGGAATTAACCATAATGCAAGCAGGTAAAACTTTCCAGAGCAATAGGTTGCTGAGGATTTTGGAAGATTGAATAGCGTTTCGAAGACCTTTGTGAAATGCATGAACAACTGGGGATGAACGAATCCCCAGTGAGTGTGAGGAATTATTTGTAGGGGTATTCAGGCGGAAAAGAGCTGCAAGGTAGTAGGAAAAAGGATTCTCAAAAGTCGGAGAATACTTTTGGGTATCTTGTAATAACAAGAACAACTAGGGATGAAGGTATGAACGGCGAGGGTACGCAGTTACCCATAAGGATTCAACGGTAACAAGGATTGCAAAAGAAATGAACACAAGTTCTCGGGAGTAGATTGGAGAGTATCTTCGAAGTCTTCTGGTGAAGCGGGCAACCATCTGGAATGAAGGGGCTCTCCGGGGAAAGTTGTTACGAGAACCTAATGTAGTTAGTAAATTCATTTAACCCGAATAGAAGAGAGATCAGAATCCCAGAGTATAGACGAGGAATAAAAGATCCTAATACCACCCAATTGGTGACGTGGACCCGTAAGCCACACGGCCATGTTAGTAAAACGGTTTTTCAAAGACTAGACTCAACTTCGACCAAGGAGTTGGAAAGGGGATTCCTACAGGCAGTCGGCTCTGATACCAACTTGTGACGCCCCCGATTTGTCCGTACACTAATCATGCACGCAAATGTGTACGACCAAGATCAAGGACTCACTGGAAGTTATCACAACACAACTCTAGACACAAATTTAAAATAATACAAGCTTTATGTTACAAGCCAGGGGCCTCGAGGGCTCGAATACATAAGCTCGAAAACACAAGTGTCAGCGGAAGCAACAATATCTGAGTACAGACATAAGTAAAACAAGTTTGCCTTAAGAAGGCTAGCACAAAACATCAACGATCGAAAAGGCAAGGCCTCCTGCCTGGGACCTCCTAACTACTCCTGGTCGTCAGTTGTCTCCACGTAGTAGTAGGCTCCGTCGGGGTAGTCGCAGTCGTCAAGTGTGGCATCTGGCACCTGGACTCCACCATCTGGTTGCATCAACCAGCAAGAAGAAAGAAGGGGGGAAAGGGGGAGCAAAGCAACCGTGAGTACTCATCCAAAGTACTCGCAAGCAAGGATCTACACTACATATGCATCAGTATCAATGAAAAGGGTAGTATTTGTGGACTAAGCTGCAGAATGCCAGAATAAGAGGGGGAGAAGCTAGCCCTATCGAAGACTAGCATCTTTTGGAAACCACCGTCTTGCAGCAAGAGGGGGAAGTAGAGTAGTATATCATAAGTCATATTTATGTTGTTGTTCCAACGCTCCGGGATCCTTTCTCGACTCCCGAAGCAACATATCCAAACAATGCCTCAGCATCCAGTTCTAGTTGTAGCGATCGGGATACAACTCCAAGTGTCCGTTACCGTAGGACAGGCTATCGATAGATGTTTTCTTCCCTGCAGGGGTGCACCAACTTACCCAACACGCTTGCTTAACTCCGGCCGGACACACCATCAGGTCATGCCCGCCCTCGGCCAAACAATACGCCGCAACCCGACCTAGGCTTAATAGAGAGGTCATGCACGCCGGACTAAACCCTATGCCCCCAGGGGTCATGGGCCAATCGCCCCGGGAACTCCTGCACATTGCGTACGCGGCCGGTGAGCAGACCTAGCAACCACCTTTAAAAAGGTACGAGCCTAACCAGTCCAACCCGGCGCGCGCCGCTCAGTCGCAATGACGTCAGTTAAGCTTCGGCTGATGCATACGACGCAGAACGCCCATACTATGCCCACGTGATGGTTAGTGCTATCAGGCCAGAGGCCCCTTGGATCAAATATCCAAACCGTTTAGTGTCTTGGGAACGCGCGGTAACGAGCAGAGACTCACGAAAGATGTGACCCCGTCGCCCCGTCTCGAGAACTTGCGGCAAGGGCGAGTGCCCGGCCACGCCTCGTATTATCTCGCGGGCACCTTCCAGGTCAACCCGACTACACATCACTCGCAATTAAGCTCGCGCGGGTACCCCTGAGGGTCGACCCGTCTTTAGTAACCAGGTTCAGTGTAAAGTCATAGTAACCATAGTAACTGTGTGTCTAACACCAAAGGAAAACCTGAGGAAATCACCCTCGATGGAATCCCACCTGATGTTTATCGTCAAGGTGAACGAAAGAGGAGTCACCCTCGAGGTCCACTCTTGAGGAGTTGCATGACAGTGTCGTTATCGGGAGTGGAGAAAGAGGAATCACCCTCGATGACCACAACCGATGAACTAACCTACAAGGTTAACATCAGTAGTGCTGATGAGGTCTCACCCTCGGCACTCGATAGTAACCCAGTAGTGTCGAGCAACTAAGGGGAAAGTGATGTGCGTTGCCGGGTCCTGGTCTTCGATCCCGTTGAACGGGTCTTCTGATAATCCAGCGAGGCAGTCGGGACAAGGTAGGGGGGTCACTGATGGATCTCTAACCAGCCTATACTAAGCAGTTTAGTATAAACAGGTAAGGTATGAAAGCAGTATCAACAACAGGCTATGCATCAGATTAGGATCATACAAAAAGCAGTAGCAGTTCTAATGCAAGCACAAGAGAGAAGAGAATGGGCGATATCGGAATGATCAAGGGGGGTTGGCTTGCCTGGTTGCTCTGGCAAGAAGGAGAGGGCGTCGACACCGTAGTCGATCACCGGGGCATCTTCGGTCCTAGGGTCTACCGGAGAGAAGAGGGGGAAGAAACAGTAAATATAAAGCAAACAGTTGCAATAGAGAAGCACGACACGTCAGCACACAGTGCTAGGGTGCTCTAACGCGGTGGTACACGGTACCGGCGAAGGGGAATAACACTCGGGAAAGTATCCCCGGCGTTTCGTATTTTCGGTTAGATGAATCGGAGGGGGAAAGTTGCAGGTTCACTATGTTAGGGACGTTTGGCGAACGAACGGACCATGTATTCGGGTTCATCTCGTCGTTCTGAGCGATTTTCATATATAAAACTTTTTCATCCGAGTTACGGATAATTTTCTATGAATTTTCAATGATTTAACAATATTCTAGAATTTCTGGAATTATTATATTTAAATGATTCGAATTGACCAAGTCAACTTGACTAGTCAAAAGGGTAGGTGTGGCCTACATGTCATAGACTATTTACCTATACAAGTAAATAAAGACTAACTTATGTAAATGGGGTCCTACATGTCATCTACTAGTAGACAAACTTAGCTCTAAACTAGTACAGTACTAATTAAAATAAGTGTCGGCCACCCACGGTTGTGGCAAAAGCCAGCCGCACACACACCACACAACTCACTATGCTAAGTGTTAGTCTGCTCTCTATTAACAAAAGATAGCTTTTTGTGATTTTTGTAGGATTTAAACGATGCATCAAATGAATTTGGTCCAATTGAGTAAAATGAAGATTGTCAAGGGTACTACATGCCCATATTTTTTTAGCTATGTTGAAGCTTGTTTTGTTGATGTTTTGAGGTTGTTCAGGGGGCTAACCAATGCTGTTTTATAAAAGCTAGCTGCTGCTACAGTAACTGAATGTTGCTGTAGCAGCGCTGCACTAGTAGCAGGCAGCGAGCAACGCAGCAGCGGCAGCCGGAGGCGGGCGAGGCCAGAAGCGGAGGCGGCCGGAGGTGGGCACTGCCACACTCAACACACACACACACACACACACACACACACACACACACACTGCACGCACACACCACGCACACAGCACGCACGCACACGGGCACGCCGGCGGTCACGATGCTGGCTAGGGGGCGCATCGCGCGAGCGGCAAAGGCGGCGCGTAGGTGAAGGGGCAGCGGTGGCCAGCGCAAGGGCTGCTCCTGCGCGCGTCCTGCGCGGGACGATGAGGCCATGGCCGGAGCGTGGCTGGTGGCAGCGGGTTCAGCGAGCGCGGACCGCGAGGAGCGGGAGGAGGGGCGCGGTCCAGGGGCGCAACAGCGCGAGCTCGCGGGCAGCCACGAGCGCGGACGCGACGAGCGCGGGGCCTAGGCACGACCATGACGAACGGCGACTAGCTGCACGGCGGAGCCGAGCTCCGGTGAGGTTGCTAACGACGGCTACGGGGACGAAACTACGCGTCAGAAAGAGGGGAAAAGGCAGAGGCTTACATCGCGCCTGCAGGTGGAAGGCTCGAGGCGGCGGTTTCCAGTGACGGCAACGACGGAGCAGAGGAGGAAGAAGGAGTCGAGGCGGGCGCTCCGATGGCCGCGACAATGATGGAGGACGTCGACGACCGCGCTTGGGCGTCGATGGGAACGAGGGGGAGAGGAGCAGGCGGGGGGGGAGAGGGGAGATCTCAAGGGTTGTCGACGAGGCGAAAGGGACTCGTCCTTATCCCCTCGACGATGTGGCGGCTTGGGGCGGTGAGCAGGTCAGGCGGGGACGGCGAGGGGCATGCGCCCTCGGTCGGTTGAACATAAGAGGAGGGGTTCGAGTGTGGGGAGGAGGCAGCAGGCCGGCTAAACCGAGGTGGGCTGAGGCCCATGGGAAGGCCAGGGGCTCTCCCACCCCTTTGCTTTTCCTTTTCGTTTTCTTTAATTACCAGAGAAGGAAAAATGATTTATCTGGGGACCCTAATGATTTAGGAAAAATGTGGAACTGGATCATAAAAGTCCAGTGCATTTTTAGGCACTGTCCTCAATTATTTTTGGGAGAGGTTTAGATTCATTTGGAATTTTCATAAATGAATTTGCATTTTAAATTGCTGGAATGGCACTGTTATAAATGTTAGTGTCCATTTTAGCATAAGAGTGATGTTGTTTTTATTTACAATAAATTGTATTGTAATATTTGCTAAATGATGAACATTTTTCCAGCAACTTTTGTGCAACTTCAATTTTACTTATGATTTGAATTTGAATTCAGATGGGAGTTGAAAAGAGATATTGAACAAAGGTGATTAAGCATTCTTTAGCCAAATGATTAGACTTAATCACATAGGGTCACTGTAGCATGACACTGGGGGTGTTACAGGGGGGGGCTCCGGTTTAAAGCTGGATCATTGCTAGTTCCTGCCCCTGGCGTCCTAAACAGATCCGTCGCTTCATAAACCGGCGGTATACGGGATTGATACTTCCGACTTCTTACTCCATGTGTAGAGGCCTGTTCCATCCTTAGGTGAAAAGCCTGATCATTCAATTCCGCTTGCCTTATCGCTATCATAGCCTTCTCTGCCTTCAAATCATCCCTTGCTTGATCAATCCGGCCCTTTAGCTGAAGGAGCTCTGCATCATGCTGCGCCTTGTCTGCTGGAGCTACCTCTGCCACAGCTTTGGCCGTGAACTCCTCGACTAAGGTGGATAGAACGTCAGTAGGTGAGAGGGCAGGGACACTCCCCCCTACACCAGCTTCTGTTGTCGCCCCGTTCATCGTGGGCTGTGAACCGGCCATAAAAACAGCCACCCGGTTTGGCGGGTCAAAGGGGTCCGGAATACTGTTCCCATCGGACTCACCCTCAGACCGGCCATCCTGCAACTGATACAGAGATTCAGTCTCACCGGATGAGGATCCGTCGTCAGAGTAGACAACTGTTTCACCGCCGGATTCCGATCCGTCCTTGGTTTGGACCCCGTGAACTGCTCCAACGAAAACGTGCTTCATGGCGGGCTGAATCCGGGCCGATCTCGCACGCTGAGCCGGCTCGATGATGTTGGAGAAGATGTCCGGCTCAGGTCCCGGTTCGCGGATCTTGCCGATGAAGACATGGATGCCATCGAAGGGAACCCGGTACCCGTATTCGATTGAATCGGCCTCCGGTCCCCAACCCGCGTCATCGATGTAGATCCGGCCGCGGCGACTCTTGGTCATCCGGCCGGCAACGTAGCCCTTGAGCCCTTCAAAGCTGCCCTTCAAGAACTCGAAACCATCGTGCGGAGGCCCCACGGTGGGCGCCAACTGTCGTGGAATTAACACGGCAGATGTCCGGTTTAGCGGACTTGATGATGGAACCATCACACAGGTTAGCTTGAAGGGGTTAAAAGCACACAAAGGACACAGAGGGTTTATACTAGTTTGGCCCCTTCGATGAAGGTAAAAGCCTACGTCTAGTTTGGTTTGGTATTGCTTGGGCGTCGACGAACAGGGAGCGATTTGCTTGCCTGTCTCGATGGGTTGTTTCTTGCTTCTCCCTGAACCGTCGCCGGGTCGTCCCTTTATATAGAGGTGACACCTGGTCCGGTTTACAGAATCCCGAGGCTGGCTCATACTCGTGTCCGCCTCGGTCTCTGCTCTTTCTTCCTTATCTCTCAAGTTACATCATCGGACGGTTTACAAACCATAACCCTATACATGGGCCCTAAAACCTCCTGGGCCGTAGCCTTTACTAAATATAACAACCATACAAACATATTATAATAAACCGGTTTACACTAGCCGGTTCATACCTGCTAGTAATATCCCTGACAGAGGCCATACGTCAAATTGGAGAAATACTTGAAGCAAGACTTCGTCACACTCAGGAACGCCTGCGTGGGGTGCACGCAGAGATGATGGATAGGAAACACATGGCCACTAGGATGAAGCAGAGGGTTGATGATTTCAAGAATCACCTTGCACAATTCTAGTGGGACTGAAGCATCCTCGGCAAGGACAAAGGAATAAAGATGGAAGGAATGCTTGACCATATCAAACTATGGGGATGGAAGAATTTGTAATGAAGCACCCTTGAAATTGAGTATTGAATAATGGTTCACGAAGTACTAAAGGATTTGATATGAGGAGAATATGGATTATGGATGAACCAGTGCATCTTGTTTAGTGGTACTTTACTGTGTGAACCCTGGACCTATAGAAAGGAAAATGTTGCTCCAAAGAGTGGAGTTTGCTCAAAATAAATTGGAGTTTATTTTTGATATGATGCTTACCCCAAGAGTATGAAGGAAATAAGTACAATTGGATTTAAAGAGGGAGTAATGCTGGAGTGTGGAGCAATAGTGACTCCAAGGATGAGTTAAGGATATACAAGTTCTGAAGTGGACCCATAAGCCGAGGACCTAAGGAGGCTACATAAACACAAGGGAACCATGAGACTTGTGATAAGTAACATGTTTCTGTTGTGATGAAGCAGAGCACTATGTTAGAGATTGTCACAAGGAGAAGGAGAGTTGTGCTAAGTAGTTAAGTTAAAGCATGCAATGGAAATGCAATAGATCTTAGTAAGTTGAGAAATCAATACAGTTAGCATCATTGGTATTGATTTGGATTTTTTTTTGAGTTGTTATTATATGGGAAATGAGTGAAACCATGATACATGGAATAAGATTTCAGAAGAAAGTAGTGCCCTTTTCATTGTAGGGTGGTAGAACCCAAATACCGGTACCCAAATACCAGAGCTGGTTATATCAGACCCTGGAATGGATTAGACAAAGATGAGCCTGAGTATTACATCTTAGTTTGTACCAGCAGAAGAAAGGGATACCAAACTATTGGATGGATTTAAGAATGCTAAGGAAGTTGGATGTTGGAAGAATGATCAATTGCAACCCGATGATGAGACTGGGTGTTACTAAGTGATGAGATGTGCCACAGGCCCCAGGACCTGTCAAGAAAGCAAGCACACTCTTGCTGAAGGGAAACCCCTGGTAGAAGTTATGACTTGTCAACAGACGATCTTATAGGTGTCTACGCAAAACCCGAGGGTTGTGAAGGAACGATAGATGTTTGTTTGGCTTGCAGAATCAATGGAGTTATCCGAACGTAGTTCGTCGACAAGAGAAAATTCTGTAATGCTTGTGAGGATGACCGAGTGTTAGAATTCGAGATTCACTAAACCATATACAAGGTAATGACTTGGGTGCGAAATGGATTGATCACCATACCGACTTACTCTTATTATTCGCCTCTATTATACGGGATGGTAAATCTGAGTGACTTACCTATAGTAGAGAGACGACGATGTGAAAACCTTGTTTAAACCTTAGAATGGTATGACAGTTTTCCCATGTAGGCAGTTGCTGCCAACCGTAGGAAATACGGTGAGAATGAAGCCCAGACCCGTTTTCTGCAGGGACCCAATCAAATTGTTTGAAGGCCACCATGAGAGATCGATATTGGTTTAGTATTGGCACCAAACTTGTTAGTTAAGAAGACACATTCTGGGAAGAACCTTACCAAGATGAAAGGACACAAGAATTGAGGAAAAGGTTGTGCCATTACCAGAAGAGCCCCGTGAAGGAATTATCCTGAAGATCGGAGAAGACCGAGTATATGAGCTTTTTGTGGGACCGTAACCATCATTCTAAGTGTGGTAGCACACTAGACCATACCAATCAATGGATTTGCTAGAAGACCCCCAAACCCCAACCTATATTCTTGCTAGCCTCTCTGAATCTCGAGGACGAGATTCATTTTAAGTGTGGTAGGTTTGTAACATCCCAAAATTCTAAATTTTTAAATGTTATAATAAATAGATAGTTTTGATTGCTTGTGTGAAGTGATGAGTGAAATTTGAAACTTTTGGAAGTTAAATGAGAGGGAATGAATCCCAAACTTTCACTTTGCATTTATGATCTTCGGGAATTCAAATTCTTTTCATCACAAAACCCGGGAGTGAAGATAATATGACTTCTCCATTTATTAAATGAAAAGGGGTTTTTAAGGGATTTTGAATTCCATTCTTGAAATATTTTAAATTCAGAAACTTTATGCAACTCAATGATTTTCCCGAGAGAAGATAAAATGACTTCTTCAAATTGTAGGAAATATGAGTTGGAAGTTCTTTTGAAATATTTTGAAATTTATTTTCAAAATTTGAGTTATTGGGTTTTATTGAAATTATTTTTCTCCAAAAATAAAATATATGGAAAATAGGGTAACATGATTCCCTACAGTAGAAAATTGGAGAGAAATAAATTTGAGATAATTTTACTATTTTTAAAATGGTTTTTATTTGTTTATATTGCAACAGTGGCACTATTTGATTTATTGAAATTTGTGAGGATTTTTTTTTACTATAGAAAAATGTTCATAGTGTAGAGTTTCTTTTTCTGAAAATTTTGATATATAATATGCCTATATTATATTTCATTATTTTGGTTTTTGTTTTTTTAGTTCTCTAGAAGAAAAAAAGAAAAAAAAAAGGACTTCCGCCGACTGGGCTGGCCCAGCTCCGCCAATCCGCGGCCCAACTCGCCCCGTCGCCCCGAACCGCCCGAGCAGGATACCACCGCCGCCACGACAACGCCACCGCCGTCGTGTCCATCGCGGACACCACGCCCCGCCACCTCTCCTCTACCCCCTCCCCAAGCAAGCTGACCCCCTCCCTCACATAAATAGCCTGGCTCCCCTCCCCCTCTCTCTGCTCGCGCCGCCGCCCCTCCTTCATCCCGCTGCCGCCGCCGCTCTTGCTCGTCGCCGCCGACGCCCGCGCTGCTCGACGCCGCCGCCTTCGTTGCTGGCCCGAGCGTCCACCCCGCGCGCCCCTCGCCTCGCCTCTCCCCGCCTTGCCTCGCCGGAGTTCGCCCAAAGCCGCCGGAGCTCCGCCCCGCTGGAAACTGCCCGAACCACCGGTTTTCTCCGCCCGAATCGCCCACGGTATAAAAACCCGCCCCGGTTTTCTTTTAGTTCAGTTTTATGCTTTAGATCGGTTTCTTTTATTAGGTTTAGTTATTTAGTGAACGTTCTCTGTTTAGAACTAGATAGCGAGCATTCGCTCGATAGTCTTTTTCTTTTTTTTTATTTTTCTGCCAGGGACTTAGTTGTAAATAAAAGTTTTACAGTTTAGTCCCTCATCTTTAATCTATCACAACTTTTTATTCGTTGGTCCAAATCCAACGAAACCAACACCCACGTCTTCGTTACAATCCCCTCTATCCAGTAAAACAACTTAAACATGTTTTTAAAAAATTTAAAATTTGAATTCAACTAGATTTTGTTTCGGACTTGTTTTTGTCATAACTTGAGTTTTATAACTCTGATTTAGTTGATTCTTTTTGCAAATCGAAGCTCTTGACCTAAACTTTCTGATAAGGCCAAATTCATTCAATTTTGGTATTGTTAGAAATTGTTTTCTGTTTCAAGAGTCATTCGTTTGTTTTCGAAGTTTTTTGAAGTGTTTTCTTTGTTCTTTCCGATCTTCTGAGTGATTGCTTATGTGTGGTTACTATTGTTTGCTTACGATAGATTGAACGGAGTGTGGCGAGTAGATCTATCATGAGTTCTGAGTGCGAATCTTCTACATCAACAGTACAAGGCAAGTTCATACTTTGATCATGCTTTCCAATACCTAGTTTTTATTGCATTAGTTACTTTGATCATCCTCAAACACTTGCATGAGTAGGATTGGTTACCTTATATGATGCTCTGTAGTTCATGAGGTAGGAACCCAATATCTTGAGATCAACCCAAGGGAATGTACGCTTTGTTACTTATTGCTTAGCCATGCTTGTAGACGTGGATTGGTATGAGAGTTTCAGAAAAGTTGCGGGAGTGATATTTAACTAAGGGAAACTTAAGGTGGAAACTTTAATACACATCTGGGTCGATTTGTTGTGGCACCCTGGGGATGTACAAGTGGTTTGCCAGGGCACCCTGGGGATTTACCACTGGTTTGCCAGGGCACCCTGGGGATTTACCAGTGGTTTGCCCGGACACCTGGGGATTTACTAGTGGTTTGCCCGGACACCTAGGGATATACCAGTGTTGTCCAAGGAATGCCACCCAGGCTCAAAGGGATCATATGATATTTTCATGTCTAGAAACTTCCATGTGCAACCACAAGCCATTATGGGCTCTCGCATAGTTGAGTATGTTGTGTGACCTCTTTCAGTGGTAGACTAGCAGATGTAGGGGGAATGTAGGTGGTACGGTCTACCCAGGGTAAAGAGTTAATGCTTCTGAAAGACTGTCTCTCGATCATTTGTTTCTCAAATACCATGCAGTGCGAGAAATAAAACGAAGGCGGCCGAGTCTTGTGGGGAAAAGTGCACAAACCTCTGCAAAGTGTACAAACTATTCATGAGTAGCCATGTCCCCAGTTATGGACATCTTTGAGTATCTAGAAGTGGATTATTTGTTAATCTCGCCACTTGATCTATTAAAAATTGTTGGGTTATTAATTTTGGTAACTTTTGGAATTGAGATGGGGGTACCATTCTCAATATTGCTTAATTCAACTGAGTAGTTAAATAAAATTTATTCCTTTGTTGTAGGAAAAACTAGCTTTATGCAAAATAAACCTTACAAACTCCACCAGCCAAATATGCATGTAGTTGTAGGCATTGTTCATCATTACTACTACAGTGTGAAATTGCCAATACATTCAATGTACTGACCTACATGGCTGCAACGTCTCATGTTGCAGGAATTATTCGGCGAGTAAGTGTTACGTTAAGTTTGCGCTGTCTACACTCAACATTGCCGTTGGTGTTGACGGAAATCCACAACTTCGTTGTTACTTCCGCTATATGGATTGAGGTAATCGTATTTATGTTACTTTATACATGTGATTTACCTCTGTTATAAATCCTCGAGTATTGTGTGTGTCAGCATACCGATCCAGGGATGACACTTGAGCACAGAGACTTGATCCATTCGGGTCGGGTCGCTACATTTTGTCTTCTCCACAACCACCACTCTATTCCACATAGTGCTATGTCCATGGCTCACGCTCATATACTGCGTGAAAGTTGAAAGAGTTTGAAAAATTAAAGTACGAAACAAGTGCTTGGCTGAAATCGGGGTTGTGCATGATTGGAATATTTTGTGTGACGAAGATGGAGCATAGCCTAACTATATGATTTTGTAGGGATGAACTTTCTTTGGACATGTTATTTTGAGAAGACATGATTGCTTTGTTAGTATACTTGAAGTATTATTATTCTTATGTCAATATGAAATTTTATCTTCAATCTTTCTGATCTGAACATTCATGCCACAATAAAGAGAATTACATTGAGAATTATGTTGGTTAGCATTCCACATCAAAAAATCTGTTTTTATCATTTACCTACTCGAGGACGAGAAGGAATTAAGCTTGGGGGTGCCTTATACGTCTCCAACGTATCTATAATTTTTTATTGTTCCATGACATTATATATTCTATTTTGGATGTTTAATGGGCTTTATTATACACTTTTATATTATTTTTGGGACTGACCTACTAACCCAAGGCCAGTGCAGATTGCTGGTTTTTTTCTATTTCAGGATTTCGCGGAAAAGGAATATCAAACGGAGTCCAAACGGAATGAAACCTTCGGGAGAGTTATTTTTGGAACCGTATCTACCCAGAAGACTTGGAGTACATGCGAGGGAACGAAGGAGGTGGCCACGAGGGTCCAGGGCGCGCCCCCTCCCCCTGGGTGCACCCCCATCCTCGTGGGCTTCCTCTGGCTCCCCCGATGCCCTCCTTCCTCCTATATATATCCATGTACCCTGAAAACATCGAGGCAACAGAGAAAACCCTAATTCCACCGCCGCAACCTTCTTTTCCCGTGAGATCCCATCTTGGGGCCCGTTCCGGAGCTCCGCCGGAGGGGGGATCTACCACGGAGTGCTTCTACATCAACACCATAGCCTCACCCATGAGTTGTGAGTAGTTTACCATAGACCTTTGGGTCCATAGTTATTATCTAGATGGCTTCTTCTCTCTTTTTGGATCTCAATACAAAGTTCTCCTCGATCTTCGAGGAGATCTATTCGATGTAATCTTTTTGCGGTGTTTTTGTTGAGATCCGATGGATTGTGGGTTTATGATCAAGATTATCTATGAGAAATATTTGATTCTTTTCTGAAATCTTTTATGTATGATTATAATATCCTTGCAAGTCTCTTCGTATTATTGGTTTGGTTTGGCCTACTAGATCTATAGTTCTTGCAATGGGAGAAGTGCTTGGCTTTGGGTTCAATCTTGTGGTGTCCTTTCCTAGTGACAGCAGGGGCAACAAGGCACGTATTGTATTGTTGCCATCAAGGATAAAAAGATGGGGTTTATATCATATTGCTTGAGTTTATCCCTCTACATCATGTCATCTTGCTTAAAGCATTACTCTGTTCTTATGAACTTAATACTCTAGATGCATGCTGGATAGCGGTCGATGTGTGGAGTAATAGTAGTAGATGCAGAATCGTTTCGGTCTACTTGTCACGGACGTGATGCCTATATATAATGATCATGCCTAGATATTCTCATAACTATGCGCTTTCCTATCAATTGCTCGACAGTAATTTGTTCACCCACCGTAGAGTTATGCTATCATGAGAGAAGCCACTAGTGAAACGTATGGCCCCCGGGTCTATTCTCAACATATTAATCTTTCATCTACTTTACTTTGCTTTATTTACTTTCTATTCTTATATCCAAAAATACCAAAAATATTATACTATCCTATCTACCAGATCTCACTTTCGTAAGTGACCATAAAGGGATTGACAACCCCTTATCGTGTTGGCTGCAAAGTTCTTATTTGTTTGTGCAGGTGCGAGGGACTCGCCCCCCCCCCTTGGTGCGCCACACCTTGGCCGGCCTCCTCCTCCCTCCCTCCTTTATATACGTGGGAGGGGGGCACCCCAAAGAGACACAAGCTAATCTTTTAGCCGTGTGCGGTGCCCCCCTCCTCGGTTACACACCTCCATCATATCGTTGTAGTGATTAGGTGAAGCCCTACATTGGTAACTTCATCATCACCGTCACCACGCAGTCGTGCTGCCGAAACTCTCTCTCGTCCTCAACAGGATCAAGAGCTCGAGGGACGTCATCGTGCTGAACGTGTGCTGAACACGGAGGTGCCGTACATTCTGTATTTGGATCTGTTGGATCGTGGAGACGTTCGACTACATCAACCGGGTTAATAAATGCTTCCGCTTTCGCTCTACGACGGTACGTGGACACAATCTCCCACTTGTTGCTATGCTTCTCCTAGATAGATCTTGCGTGATCGTAGGATTTTTTTTGAAATAATACGTTCCCCAACAGAAGTGGCATCATCAATAACATGCGACATATCAGAATCAATAGCAGGTGTAGGTGTCGCAAGCTTACTCAAAACAGACGGTGAATCAAGTGCAGAGCTAGATGGCAGTTCCTTACCTCCCATCGCCCTAGAAGGAACGATCTTGGTTCTATCATACTTTAGTGTCCTCGTAGTGATCAAGAGATATAAATCCCATGTAACTCAGAGAATAGAGCTATGCTCCCTCGCAACGGCGCCAGAAAAAAGTTTTGATAACCCACAAGTATAGGGGATCGCAACAATTTTCGAGGGTAAAGTATTCAACCCAAATTTATTGATTTGACACAAGGGGAACCAAAGAATATTCTCAAGTATTAGCAACTGAGTTGTCAATTCAACCACACCTGAAAGACTTAATATCTGAAGCAAAGTATTTAGTAGCAAAGTAGTATGGCAGTAACGGTAACGATGGCAAAAGTAACAGTAGCTGCTTTGTGATGGTGAGAGCAATAGTAACGAAAGTAGGAAAGCAAGTATCAATATGAAACGAACTCGTAGGGAATGGATCGATAATGATAGGTATCTGATAATATTCATCATGTAGCAGTTATAATCTAGGGTGACACATATTTAGATCTAATCTATCATTCTTAAGAAGTTGCTCCCCACTACTCCCTATTCTCTCACCATGCACACTGTCCACATCAGCGATTTGCCATATCATCCCACTACCTGATTTCTCGGCACATGCAAGCACGCCATGTCACCACGTTGCCACCTAATCAATCCCCGTTCTGTTCATTGCTCCATTTCTGTTGTGTACCCTATTCATTTTTTTGAGACATTTTGTACCCTATTCATGGCATTTACTTTCCGTTCTATCTTCTCCCTAATGCCGAGTAAAGGTCCCGATCATCTACCGCATCAATGCAGCCCACATGCAGCCTGTACCAGCCCACGTTTCATCTTCCATGATGCTTAATTAATGGAGCAGCCCACACGACTACTTTCCTTCCACAGAATAGCCCTTCGCATCCACTATGACCATTGTCGCCTCCTCTTCTGCATTAATTTCGGCAACGGCGGACTCCCTTCTTCGCTTGAAATAAATGTACATGAAACCGATGGAGGCATACCAGGAGTTTGTCTAGATTTCTCCATTTTAAACTTCGAGCTCCAACTCGAAGGTATCGTCCTCCATTATGGGTAGGCATCTTCAATCTTCTCCTCTTTCTCTCCTCAGTCCTCACTCCACAATATTTCAAGCTCCGCTACATCTCAATTGTGTGTTACAACATACATGATCTGATTTCTTATCTTATTCTGTTAGTTGATTTTGTTCTTTCTAGCTTTGTAGTCCAACGACATTCAAGATTGAAGCTGCCAGCCTGCCACCATTGATGCCTGACGCCTGGGCACTGTCGGAGCCAAGCTCCTCCACCTTCATAACATAAACTCCTCTATCCAGCGCTTTTCGTACCCATCGTCACTTGCCAGCATGAGGACGGCAACATCAAGGCCACCTCGGTCTCTGGATGTGAGAAGCAACTCCTACTAGCATCAAGCGCCTCTCTGAGGTCCGCTTGTTACTCAAACACTCATATATTGTATAGTACTAAAAGCTTTGCCTATGTTTAAGTCCACCTTTCATTAATATGATGTCAGACATCTTTATGTATATGTAGTGGTCTGATCATGGATGAAGACATGCAGTGGTAACAAGGATTATATATTCTGTATTTTTTCCTTTTCTTTTGCCATCGTATGGGTCAAACATAGAACACAAGTCATATCCTGCATACTTCACGACCATTTGTGTTTTTCCCATGATTTCTAATAGTCTATCTATTTTTGTTATATGTATTAGGTAGTAGCGCATTGGCAATGACAATCAAAATATCCACCAGCCTCCTGCTTATTAACGAATTATATGATTCGGAAAGGTGTGACCGTGTGAGACTTGGTGAATTTACTTATTTGTCTTGTGAGAGTTAAATGGTGTAACCATTTAAGGTAATGTATATTACAAGTGCTCAAGGTGAATTGAGAACAAAATCTGGGATTATCATTGTTTCAGGTAGTGTTACATGTTGGACAAATGATGAACCATGATGAAGTAAGTTTCTGCAATGTCCGTTTCCATGCTTCTTATTGTTCTTCTGTACTGTACTTCATTATTGTTCATGTGACATGTCACATGTGCCAGCTATATATTTGACATGGGGAGAAACAACAAGGATGCTAATTGATGTAACAGTGGATATTGTAGATCAATGGATTCACACCGACTCGGCAGGTATAAATGAACAAGTATCTTGGTAAACGTAGGCAACTGCCATATTGTAGGGTTTTCTCTTGCAGTTTCCTTTAAAAAATAGACAGTTGCCCTCTTTCATGAGTATTTTAGTTATACATATTATTATTGATCAGAGATGCCTCCTTTAATTTTAGAATCCCTCCTCGCGGTGCCTTGATTGTGTCACATTCCATCATGGCCTCATGATGCATCAATATAGTGATTTAGCTTAAGCGAGATGTTCGTGTGCTGACTAAATTAGAAGAACCATCCTGACACTACACTATTTGTTACAGTATGTTTTTTCTTAACTACCAAACTAACAACTTAGGTCAACATTGTATATCTATGAGGATTGTATAGGATTGACTAAAAGGGCAATACCGAGTCAGATTTTGCTATTGGTTATCGTATTTATGTTCTGTAAATTGGATAGAGTGCTATTTTAAACTCTCAATTTCATACTATTATCTATGGAATTCATTGCAACTTTCTACAAGGCATTTAGTAGCATAACATATTGTTAGCTTGACTGATAGCTTGCATAGTTCCATCACCCAATGTATATTGTCTCTTTTACTTCCCCAGTTCTCCGGAAAAGTATCAAACACATTCTTGTTAGCTGGATTGATAGCTTGCATACTTCCATCACCCAATGTATATTGTCTCTTTTACTTCCCCAATTCTCCGGCATTTAGTAGCATAACATATTGTTAGCTTGACAGATAGCTTGCATAGTTCCATCACCCAATGTATATTGTCTCTTTTACTTCCCCGGTTCATTAATATAGTGTAGGCATGTATTCCGTACATAGTCATACATGCTTATGGAAAAGAACTTGCATGATGTCTTTAGTCCTACCCTCCCGTGGCAGCGAGGTCCTAATGGAAACTAAGGGATATTAAGGCCTCCTATTAATAGAGAACCAGAACAAAGCATTAGCACTTAGTGAATACATGAACTCCTCAAACTATGGTAATCACCAGAAAGAATCCCAATTATTGTCACCTTGGGGTATGCGGATCATAACTCGTAATAGGTGTCTACAACTTGCAAGGTTGGATCAAGAACACATGTATATTCATGAAAACATAATAGGTTCAAATCTGAAATCATGGCACTCGGGCCCTAGTGACAAGAATTAAGCATGGCAAAGTCATGGCAACATCAATCTCAGAACATAATGGATACTAGGGATCAAACCCTAACAAAACTAACTCGATCACCTGATAAATCTCATCCAACCCATCACCGTCCAGCAAGCCTACGATGGAATTACTCACACACGACGGTGAGCATCATGAAATTGGTGATGGAGGAAGGTTGATGATGACGAGGGCGACGAGCTCCACTCTCCGGAGCCCCGAACGGACTCCAGATCTGGTCTCTCGAGGAAGAATAGGGGGTGACGGCGGCTTGATACGTCTCCAACGTATCTATAATTTTTGATTGTTCCATGCTATTGTAATATCTGTTTTGGATGTTTTATATGCATTAATATGCTATTTTATATTATTTTGGGACTAACCTATTAACCCAAAGCCCAGTGCTAGTTTCTGTTGTTTCCTTGTTTTGGGGTTTCGGAGAAAAGGAATATCAAACGAAGTCCAAACAGAACGAAACTTTACGAGGATTTTTCTTGGACCAAAAGACATCCAGAGGACTTGGAGTACACGCTAGGGAATCTACAAGGCGGTCACAAGGGTGGAGGGCGCGCCCAGGGGGTAGGGTGCGCCCCTACCTTGTGGACCCCCCGTGCCTCCCCTGACCTACTTCTTCCGCCTATAAATTCACATATATTCCAGAAACATCATAACATCCATCGAAACCACTTTTTCGTCGCTGTAACCTTCTGTTTCTGCAAGATCCCATCTGGAGGCCTTTTCCAGTACTCTGCCGAAGGGGGATTCGACCATGGAGGGCATCTACATCAACCCTATTGCCCTTCCGATGAAGTGTGAGTAGTTTACCACAGACCTATGGGTCCATAGCTAGTAGCTAGATGGCTTCTTCTCTCTCTTTGATCCTCAATACCATGTTCTCCTTGATGTTCTTGGAGATCTATTCGATGTAATCTTCCTTTGCGGTGTGTCTGCCAAGATTCGATGAATTGTGGATTTATGATCGAATTATGTATGAATATTATTTGAGTCTCTTCTGAATTCTTATATGCATGATTTGATATCTTAGTAATTCTCTTTGAACTATCGGTTTAGTTTGGCCAACTAGATTGGTTTTTCTTGCAATGGGAGAAGTGCTTTGCTTTGGGTTCAATCTTGCGGTGGTCAATCCCAATGACAGTAGGGGACATGACACGTATTGTATTGTTGCCATCGAGGATAACAAGATGGAGTTTTCATCGTATTTCTTGAGTTAATTTCGCTACATCATGTCATCTTACTTAATGTGTTACTCTATTCTTATGAACTTAATACTCTAGATGCAGAATCGTTTCGTTCGATGTGTGGAGTAATAGTAGTAGATGCATGCAGGAGTCGGTCTACTTGATACAGATGTGATGCCTATATTCATGATCATTACCTTAGATATCGTCATAACTTTGTGCTTTTTCTATCAATTGCTTGGCAGTAATTTGTTCACCCACCGTAATATTTGCTATCATGAGAGAAGCCTCTAGTGAAACCTATGGCTCCCGGGTCTATTTTACATCTTACAAGTTACTGATTTACTATTTTGCAATCTTTTAGTTTCCAATCTATAAACCAAAAAACCCAAAAATATTTACTATACAGTTTATCCATCACTATCAGATCTCACTTTTGCAAATAACTGTGAAGGGGTTGAGGACCCCTTTTTGCGTTGGGTGCAAGTTGTTTGATTGTTTGTGTAGGTATTTGGAGGTTTGTGCGTAATCTCCTACTGGATTGATACCTTGGTTCTCAAACTAAGGGAAATACTTACTCTACTTTGCTACATCAATGTATCATATTCAAGGGAAAAAACAACGCAAGCTCAAGAGGTATGAAAGGATCGATATGGTTGACTAGAGGGGGGGTGAATGGGCAACTAACAATTTTTAGCTTTTCTTGACCAATTTAAATTAAGCAACAAAGTAAGTTGTTTAGATATGCTACTATGATGACAACTTATAGGAAGCAAAGATAACAGCCTCACAAGCAAGCTATATAAGATAAACAAGGAAAGCTTGCACAAGTAAAGGGAAGAAATAACCACAAATGGAGCCGGTGAAGACGAGGATGTGTTACCGAAGTTCCTTCCCTTTGAGGGGAAGTACGTCTCCGTTGGAGCGGTGTGGAGGCACAATGCTCCCTAAGAAGCCACTAGGGCCACCGTACTCTCCTCACGCCCTCACACAATGCGAGATGTCGTGATTCCACTATTGGTGCCCTTGAAGGCGGCAACCGAACCTTTACAAACAAGGTTGGGGCAATCTCCACAACTTAATTGGAGGCTCCCAACGACACCACGAAGCTTCACCATAATGGACTATGGCTTCACGGTGACCTCAACCATCTAGGGTGCTCAAACACCCAAGAGTAACAAGATCCGCTAGGGATTAGTGGGGGGAATCAAATTTCTCTTCGTGGAAGTGTAGATTGAGGCCTTCTCAACCAATCCCGAGCAAATCAACAAGTTTGATAGGCTAGGGAGAGAGATTGGGCGAAAATGGAGCTTGGAGCAACAATGGAGTATTTGGGGGAAGAGGTGTATCAACATTGGGGAAGAAGACACCTTTATATAGTGGGGGGAACAATCCAACCGTTACCCCCCACTCAGCCCCGCGGAGAGCTGTACTACCGCTGAGCAAGCGGTACTGCCGTTCCACCCTAGCGGTACTGCCGCGCAAGAGATAGGAGCCGAGGGATGGGACCCAGAGCGGTACTACTGTGGAGGCAGGGTGGTACTACCGCTGGGAAGCGGTACTACCGCCACTACTACCACAGCCAGTGCCGCAAAACCCGACACGAGAAAGTGCGCACTCGAGTCGAGGCGGTAGGAACACGAAACCGCAGTGGTACTACGACTGAGTGCTCCAAGCGGTACTACCGCTCTGTGGAGCGGTACTGCCGCTTGATGCACTTCGGCGGTAATACCGCTATGGCCCGCGGTACTACCGCTGGGACCAGGAAAAGGCAGAGATGGGAGGGAAGGAAATCTTCATTGAGGCGGAAAGGGTAAGGTGGTGTGACGCCCGAAGACTGACGTCCCAGAAGATTCCAGAAGATTCCCGAAGATTCCAGATGTTCCGGGTTGCCCGTGTGTTTCTCTTGAGCTTGTGTTATTTATTTTTGCATTGCATCATGTCATCATGCCATCATGTCATTAAATTTTTGCATCTCAACCAATAAATTGTGTGGACCTTCGGTCCATTTAAATCGAGGGAAGGTGTCTTCTCTTTAAAACATATAAAAGCCTCTCAATATTATTAGGGAGCTATATTAATAATATTCCATTTGTTTGGAATTACCCGCAACACACGTGCAAAATTTCCCCATGCTTTTCCTACTTCGAGGTTCACCTTCAAAATCTTGCCAATAATTCTTTTCCGTTGTTTCGAGGTTCCTCCAAAAATTTGAACATTTTTGGACACTTCTATAATCACGTCTTAGTTCAAACCTATTTGAATTAAATTCAAATATGTTTGCATTATTTCTCTCGTTTTTGCCTTTTCTATTTTTTTCTCGGACCGTGCTTTTTTGATGCCCGAGAAAAAAATCCTCTTGTGCTTTTGCCCTAAACCCCCTCCGCTTTCTTTCTTCTCTTTTATTTTCTGCTAAAGAAAATAAATAAGAGGGCAGCCTCCTGGGCCATGAGGTCCTTCTGGCCAAATTCCCCTCCAGCCTCCTTCCCTCTTTCCCCGCAGCCTATCAGGCCCACTGGCCCATCAGGCCAGCCCGACCGCAGCTCCCCCGAACCCTAGCGCTCGAGCCCGACTACCAGCTTCCCCCTCGCTCGCTCCCTCTCTTCCCCTCGAGCCGCCGCCTCCTCTCGTTCCCCATCTCTCTCTCGCTCTCTGTCTCGAGCGCTCGCTCGCTCTGCCCGATCCCGCTCGCGACCGAAGCCCCTCGCGATCCCCTTTGGATCTCCCCGTGCCTGGCTCATCCTCCCTCCGTTCCAGCTCCTTCCCCGCACCTTTCTCCCTCCAGCAGCCGGCGTCTCGCAGGTGCAGCGCGCCCCGCCGCCGTCGGGCCAGGGCCGGCCCCGCCTGGATCCTCCTCGCCCGACGTCCTCTGCGCCTGGCGCCCACGAGGCCGAGCGGCTCCCCCTCGACGCGCCCTCGTCCTCCCTCCGCCGGCTCCCGAGCCGCGCCCCGCCTAGGCCGCCCCCGCGCCGAGCGTCGCGAGGAGCTCAGCCCCGCGCGCCATGGAGCCCTGCCTCGCCTCTCGCGTCCCTCGTCGGGCCGCCCGCGCTGGTTGCCACAGCGGCCCCGAGCGCCTTCTCCTCGACTCCAGCTTCGTCCGCGCGAGGCTCTGCCTCCCTCCATTCCTTCCTCGCCGGCTCGACCTACTGCTGCCTCCTCTGCTGCCTCAAGCCGAGACAGTGCTGCCGCTGTTGTTTTTTGTGTGTTGCTTGTTCTGTGGAGTTTGACAGGAGACCCGTGTACGAGACCGAGACCCCAAGTACCCCTCCGGATATGAGTACATCTACGAACGAGTTCGTCTACCATCGCCCGGAAAAGACGGATGCGCCAAGTACATCTACGAACGAGTTCGTCTACCGTCGACAACATCGAGACACCGAGTACCACGACGACCCAAACGACTACCGATGACCGTGAACAACTACCACCGTCGTGGAACCGCCAAGACGAACGGAACAACTACTTCCCACTACGAACGTGTACCCCTACGTCGACGACGACCGCGACAAGTACCACTACCGACGCCCGGATCCGTCGGCACCCTCAAGTACCTCTACGGCATGTACCACTACCGTCGCCCCGTGTACCACGACTCGTGTACCACTACTTCCACTACTACGGCTACTTCCTCGACGCTCTCGAACCGCCCCGTGAACGTTTGTTCCGAAGGTATAACCCCGAGACGATGACCCGTGAGATGCTTGTTGTGGTTTTATGAAATGACTCCCGTGTGTGCTTCGTGCCCGTTTCGTCCTTGTCATGTTCCTCGGTTGCCTCGCCACCGACTCGTGGGAACCCGGCAACGGGATCACCCCATCATCTCGTTTGACTCACTCCGCCATCTTTCCTTTTGCACCGGGCTCTCAACGAGTTACCGGAACCGATATGTTGCGTGGCATCATTTCGGATCGTTGCCGTGGCACCCTTTTCTTCCACCACGGTGACAATACTTCTTATCTCTTTTAAGTCAAACTTTTAATAATTGCATTAACTTGATCATGTCATCCGCATCATGTTAACAACACTTAAATGTTTAATTGTTGTTTGCTTATAATTATTAAACATGCTCATGGGGATTTTCCGGATATGTTGTTGTTATTTTCCGGCCTCGTTTAAAATGTCTAAATAGGTAGTTTATTTTATGCTTCACCTCTTGCCATGTTAAAAACATTTAATCTTGTCTTATAAATAACGAGAGTCAACTAAATAATTAAATGTGATGTTTCGTCAATATGCAACCCGTTGCATATTGATCTCCACTTAACTTGTAGATTTGTTTGTGCACCTTGCCATGCCATGCATATTTAAACCGGACATGCATCATACTTGTTTGTGCATCGTATGCCATGTTAATGCTTGTGTGTTTACCGTGTTGTTTCTTTCTTTCCGGTTGCTTCTCTTGTTAGCTTCGGTTTCGTTCCGGAGTTGTGAGGATTCTCTCGACTGTGTTGCTCCGTCTACCTCATGGATCCGTTCTTCTCCCTTGTGGAATCCCAGGCAAGATGATCATACCCTTGGATACCTTTACTACCATTGCCATGCTTAGTTGTCTCGATGCTATCGTTACATGTCGCGATACCCATCTTTTATGTCAGCCTCTCCTTGTTGCCATGAAACCTCTAACCTTGACACCTTCCTAGCAAAACCACTGTTTGGCTATGTTACCCGCTTGCTCAGCCTTGCTTGCTCAGTCCCTCTTATAGCGTTGTTAGTTGCAGGTGAAGATGAAGTTCGTTCCAGGAGGGAACTTGTTGTTGGATATATCACAATATCTATAATTATTATTAACACACCTATATACTGGGCATGGGTGGAAGGCTTGTCCTTTTGCTCGGTGTTTTGTTCCACTCATGCCACCTTAGGCGCCGATAAACCGGCATTATGTTCCTTGATTTTGCGTTCCTAACACGATGGGTGTAATGGGGACCCCTTGACAGTTCGACTTTGAATAAAACTCCTCCAGCAAGGCCCAACATTGGTTTTAATTTGCTCATAATAACAACTTAATTAATTAAATAAATTGCATAGGGAGTTAGCGCTACCCGAGGATTCTTAATTCTACATAACAGGGGGGGCAGTGCTGATGGTGTTGGTCCCAAACGGGGGTCCTGCAGGGCCGCCTTGGGGAAACCCGAGGTATCTGGTATAACCTGTAGCATCACCCATCCGGTAGTGTCCTGAGACGAGATACGCGCGGCTACTATCAGGGTGTCGACACACCGGGAGGTCTTGCTGGACTTGTTTTACCATTGTCAAAATGACTTGTGCTACCGGGAAGCCGAGCCTGATCGGATTTTCCCTAAGATAAGGGGTGATGATATTATATTTATCACTTCAGCTAATCGTGAGAGCTTGTGATGGGCTAAGTTGGAACACCCCTGCAGGGTTATGATCTTTCGAAAGCCGTGCCCGCGGTTATGTGGCAGATTGGAATTTGTTAATGTCCGGTTGTAGAAAACTTGACAGATGATCCGAAGTAAAACACACAACTGTGTGAGTAACCGTGACTGTCTCTTTTCACTTTGAGAAGAGAACACGGTGGGGTTATGTTTGACCGTATGTAGTTAGGATCTTTAGCGATCACTCCTTTTGCGACCGTTCGCGTAGCTTCTCATCTTATTCTTGTAGTCGTAAGCTAGCCACCATATATTGCTTAGCCGCTGCTGCAACCTCACCACTTTACCTCTTCCTACCCTTAAAGCTTTGCTAGTCTTGATACCCATGGTTATGGGATTGCTGAGTCCTCGTGGCTCACAGTTACTACAACACCAGATGCAGGTTCAGCCGAGTACGATGCAGGAGCTGGTTCAGATTCTTCACCAGGAGCTCGATGAAGAGTTTGGCCGTATGCTTGTTACGTTTCGACGATCAGTAGTGGTTTCTACTAGGATTCGATCCTGACCTGTGGCTTTAGGTTGTTTTGGTATCTTGCTTTTGGATCTTACCCTTAGATGGGCTGTGATGTTTTGAATGATGTTTTGCTTATGTAATGTATTGTGTGAAGTGGCGAGTGTAAGCCAACTATCTTCTTTTGCAATTTAATCCCTCTTTTACATGAGTCGTGCAAAGATGCCAAACTTGAGATCATTCTAGGATGGGCTTATACCTTTAAGTCGTGCCTCGACACGTAGGAGGTATAGTCCCATCCTGGGCATTACAAGTTGGTATTCAGAGCCTTCTCCGACCTAGAAGCCCCCACTGATTGATCGAATCGTTGACGGTTGAGTCTAGGCACACACTTGAAAAATATTTTGAGTCCTATATTATATCGGAGAGTAGGATTTCTTTGCTTCTCATCTCTTTTCTCTCTAGTGAGGACTCCTGACGATTACTCTTGCCTCTTCTACTTTCAAAAATTGCACCAAGTTTTTTTTAGGATCCCGCGAGTATTCTGGGATTGTTTCGATGTTCTTGTGACAAGGATATTGTTCTCGAAGCCTCCTGTTCCCGGGGAGTTGAGCTTCAGGGTATTGTTGTCACAAGCATATCGCGGCAGTACTAAATACTTAAGACGGCCGACATCGAAAATCTCTCCTATACGACCAGTGGCAAGATAACCCCGACATCACCCAGTACTGGGGAGGTAGTTCGAGAGTATTGTCATAGCTTGTATAGTGGATGCTTTTCGAAGGTCCGAGGTAAACAGTTTCCGAGAACGACTGGTTATGTGTTGAAGGATGGATACACCTGGATGTAGGTTTAGAGTTGATTGCGCGGTGCTTCCCGT
This sequence comes from Secale cereale, assembly GCA_902687465.1. NCBI lineage: Eukaryota > Viridiplantae > Streptophyta > Magnoliopsida > Poales > Poaceae > Secale > Secale cereale. The sequence goes on from LR738712.1 coordinate 497,493,397, forward strand.
GTATCCCCAACACCTGATTGCATAACTGGAAACTTTCGGAAATCTATAGGTGGGTTCATCTAGTAGTTCTAGGCATTCTTCCAACGGATGCACGATATGAAGTTCGGGGTTCTACATTGAGTGAAGTGGTTTTATGGACTTGTTCTGATCGGGAGTTGCATCTTAAAGGGTCCTTGGCTATGCTGATCCGGGGATTGCAAAACCCTTTTGTGACACGTTCCATGAGCTTTCAGCACGAAGATGTCGAACGAAGCTTCTATCTTGTATTTGTTCTATCTGTTCCTTGTTCCTTTTCGTTTACCTTTTGTTCTCCCAACTGGCTTCTCGTCAAGCTGATGTACCTGCGGAATTCATTCGTTCAATTCGTTGTTCGGATGATATTGTGAAGATCATGCTGCATATCTATCCTTTGTTCTTGTTTTGATTCTGGTATTCGAGTTGCTTCGATGTCAAATGTTGATTCCATACCTTTCTTAATCGGTGTTCTTATATTTTTATGGGATTGCTAGTCCTTCTTGACCATCGAGATCTTCATGTAAAATTCTTTTCTACCGGTGTGCCTTCTCTTCAAGTTATTCCATACGGACGCCGTTGAGAAATCTGACGTTTTGTCTGTTTCATTCATCCCAAGTTGTCTTTGTTTTCCCCACCCTCCCACCCTTCTTCTTCTTGGTTCCATAAATTCTCAGATGAAATATCCATTTTATTCATGTGATGTTTCTTCATTCTTTTCCTTCAATGTTCTTATCCGGTGTTTTATCGTCAAGAGGCTCAAGAGCTTCAAGTTCATCATTCTTTTGTTCTCGAATTCTGCCGGTGGATGTAATTCAAGTTTTCGGTGTTGATCTTATCCTTTTCCTCATTTCACAATGCTTTCTTATTCCGGTGCACCAATTAATCATTCTCCTCTTGCTATTCATATCCGGAGTGCTGAAGATTCATAATTCCATTCTTAATCCGTTCAAGCTTTTTTTTTTGAGGTTGTCAACTTACTCAAGCCTTTTAATTCAACCGGTGCAATATCTCTTAAGCAATCGTTTCCAACGGTGATTTCTTTTGAGTGGGCCCTAACCCACAGGTCTTTTCCCAGGATCTTACCTGACTCTTCTAATTTTTCTGGAGTTATACTCAAATTCTTTTCAAAGTGTGGCGTAAGTATGATTCCCATCAGTCACAGGCCTTCTCCAAGACCGCCTTCAAATTCTTTCCATCGTTGGGTCAACCTTTTATTTCTTCTTTCCGGAGTGCCTATACAATTCATGGTGGTGTATCTCGTCGTCATTCTCATTATTTAAAGACTCGAAGACGAGTTTCTCTTAATCTTGGCCGTTCTCTCAAGATTCGTGGTTCTAGCTTCATGCCATCCTCATTATCGTTTGATTGTGAGGAATTCTTTTATACCCATCCGAAGCATTCTTGAATTCTTTTCTTTGTGATCCTCCGAAGGCCATCATTTCAGAATATTTCTTCGTTCTCAGTTTTCAACTTCAACCTCCAAATATTCTTCATTGATATCTCTTCCTTCGTCTCCCTATTCTTACGGTGGCTCGTTCAAGATTACTCTTCCGTTGTTATCGTTTTAATTCATTTGTTCTTTTCACAATCCTACCGGTGATTTGTTGAAGATTTATCCAAGCTTGTGCTAGATCTTTCTTTAATTCTTTGCAACGAGAATAAGTAGTATGCCAAATCCTTTGGTTGTCATCAATTTTAATTGGTGAAGGAGATGCATGACATAATTCTTATTCTTATTCCTTCAAGGGGATTTAATTCCTTCCTTCGGAGCTTGTTCATCATATCATATTCTCGGTCCTAGTTGTTCATCTTGTTTTCCGGAGCTTCAAGTTATTTCAATTATATCATTTCAACCTTCATATTCTTCTCATGCTTTCATTACCGGAGTTTTCTTGGTGGTTCATCAAGATTTAATTCATCCTCGAAGTTTTCATCAAGATTCTTGTGGAGCTCAAGCATTCTTCATCATGCTTCCAATTGCAATCCTTTCTACCTTATCTTTCAGATGGTGTTATGTCATTCTTGACAATTCCGTCATGTTTTATGATTCACGAGTTATCAAGAATGGAATAACTAAAACCATCATTTTCCTTGTTCAGGAGATCTTTTCAGCTTTTCAATTTATTTGTTGGAGTAATCTTGGGTTGTATTTCACCTAAAAGCTCTTCCCTAAGGATTTTGTTATTATGGTGCTTATAAATGACCAAGTTTCTTCATTTATCCTCCCGGTGAGATAAGTTTTCATCTCCTTGTTGATCTCAATCAAATCAATTGTTTAAGTTAGTGGCCGATTGTCACCTCATAATTTTGAGATGTTTTCCATAAGCCCACATCAAGCTTATTCTTTCGTTGTTGAATTCCCAACAACTCTGTTCAACCCTTCTTCGTAAGGATGCTCTTTCAAATTCAATTTTGAGAGATGTTGTCATTTTCTTCTCCGTTCTTTTCTTTCATGGATCTTTATATGTTATTCTTTCATTCCGGAGGCATTGTGATATTGCTCTCTTTAACCATCATCTTGTCATATCAAGATCATATTTCTCCCTTGCTTGTCATTTAACCGGAGTGCTGTCTGAATCTTTCTTACCCCTTGTGCCATTCTTTTAATTGTTTCGGAGACAATATGTTGTTGTTTTCATCAAGTATCTTTCCATCTCCTCAAGTTTTTGTTCATTTCCTTCCATTTTCAGATGGAGTGCTGTCTAAATTCTGTCATTCTTATTCCTTGGCTATACCATTGCGGTTTCATATTCTTTCGTCATCCGTGAGCTCTTGTTTCATGTCTTTCAACCTATAAGGTTCTTATAATGCTACTTGTTCCTCTTTTCTAACGGAGTATTTTCATATTCGTTCATCTCCGTTGCATTCTTCTTTCATTTTGTTCAACCTCTCAAGGTTCTTTGGTTTCACTCGTCTGTCAAAGAAGCAACTTTGTTTTACCTCCTCCTCTTCCATTTTTTACCCGGTGATATCTCTAGGATCTCGGGTCGAGATCCTCTGTTAGTGTGGGAGAGTTGTGACGCCCGAAGACTGACGTCCCAGAAGATTCCAGAAGATTCCCGAAGATTCCAGATGTTCCGGGTTGCCCGTGTGTTTCTTGTCAGCCTCTCCTTGTTGCCATGAAACCTCTAACCTTGACACCTTCCTAGCAAAACCACTGTTTGGCTATGTTACCCGCTTGCTCAGCCTTGCTTGCTCAGTCCCTCTTATAGCGTTGTTAGTTGCAGGTGAAGATGAAGTTCGTTCCAGGAGGGAACTTGTTGTTGGATATATCACAATATCTATAATTATTATTAACACACCTATATACTGGGCATGGGTGGAAGGCTTGTCCTTTTGCTCGGTGTTTTGTTCCACTCATGCCACCTTAGGCGCCGATAAACCGGCATTATGTTCCTTGATTTTGCGTTCCTAACACGATGGGTGTAATGGGGACCCCTTGACAGTTCGACTTTGAATAAAACTCCTCCAGCAAGGCCCAACATTGGTTTTAATTTGCTCATAATAACAACTTAATTAATTAATTAAATTGCATAGGGAGTTAGCGCTACCCGAGGATTCTTAATTCTACATAACAAGGGGGGCCAGTGCTGATGGTGTTGGTCCCAAACGGGGGTCCTGCAGGGCCGCCTTGGGGAAACCCGAGGTATCTGGTATAACCTGTAGCATCACCCATCCGGTAGTGTCCTGAGACGAGATACGCGCGGCTACTATCAGGGTGTCGACACACCGGGAGGTCTTGCTGGACTTGTTTTACCATTGTCGAAATGACTTGTGCTACCGGGAAGCCGAGCCTGATCGGATTTTCCCTAAGATAAGGGGTGATGATATTATATTTATCACTTCAGCTAATCGTGAGAGCTTGTGATGGGCTAAGTTGGAACACCCCTGCAGGGTTATGATCTTTCGAAAGCCGTGCCCGCGGTTATGTGGCAGATTGGAATTTGTTAATGTCCGGTTGTAGAAAACTTGACAGATGATCCGAAGTAAAACACACAACTGTGTGAGTAACCGTGACTGTCTCTTTTCACTTTGAGAAGAGAACACGGTGGGGTTATGTTTGACCGTATGTAGTTAGGATCTTTAGCGATCACTCCTTTTGCGACCGTTCGCGTAGCTTCTCATCTTATTCTTGTAGTCGTAAGCTAGCCACCATATATTGCTTAGCCGCTGCTGCAACCTCACCACTTTACCTCTTCCTACCCTTAAAGCTTTGCTAGTCTTGATACCCATGGTTATGGGATTGCTGAGTCCTCGTGGCTCACAGTTACTACAACACCAGATGCAGGTTCAGCCGAGTACGATGCAGGAGCTGGTTCAGATTCTTCACCAGAAGCTCGATGAAGAGTTTGGCCGTATGCTTGTTACGTTTCGACGATCAGTAGTGGTTTCTACTAGGATTCGATCCTGACCTGTGGCTTTAGGTTGTTTTGGTATCTTGCTTTTGGATCTTACCCTTAGATGGGCTGTGATGTTTTGAATGATGTTTTGCTTATGTAATGTATTGTGTGAAGTGGCGAGTGTAAGCCAACTATCTTCTTTTGCAATTTAATCCCTCTTTTACATGAGTCGTGCAAAGATGCCAAACTTGAGATCATTCTAGGATGGGCTTATACCTTTAAGTCGTGCCTCGACACGTAGGAGGTATAGTCCCATCCTGGGCATTACAAGTTGGGTGCGATAAGGAAGTGTACGTGTTGATTCCACCCTAACCTTACCAAAGCGGATCCCCTCTTGATAGTACGGTGACTCCTACGAAACTAGTCCACCAACAAAGAAACGAAAAAGAGCTACACCATCTTGAATCGAACACCGAAGGGAGGTAATCGTCTCGTGCCGAAGAATGAATCTCTAAAAAACTTAGTGCACATGATTAGTCCGCAAAAGCATTGTCATCAATCACCAAAACACCGTAGGGATAAATATGCCCTTACAATCTCCCCTTTTTTGGTGGATTGATGACAATACGGGATTTGCACAAAGGGAGTAATGACATAGAATCAGCGCAAAACCCACACCTCTAAAATATAGATGAGCTCCCCCTAGATGTGTGCTATCTAGATAAGTGCTTTGGACTGCACGACACACATACTAGGATCAACGCTCCCCCTACATTTTAGAGACCAACAACCTAAGCAAGATATATGAGAGCATAGTATATAACAGGATAAGCATGTAAGCTATAGGGTACCAAAGTACAAGATGGACATAGGTAAGATAAAGGTAAGGTAGCATATGTCTCACACCATATGTCAGGAACTTAGGTCTCACAGGCACACAACCAAACAAAGCAAAAGACGAGAAAGCACACCGACGAAAGCACAAAGACAACGACACAAATCCCTAAACTCTCTCCCCCTTTGGCATCGAGACACCAAAAAGGGCAGAGAGCTAAGCTACGGCTCCAGGTGAGAGCAAGTGAGGGTCTCGAACATCAAACCCCAGCGGGGTAATCTGCACCGTCGTCGTCGGTTGGAAACTGCTCGGCGTCGGAATCTGTCCACGGGCAGTGCTGCTGAATCCACTCCTCCTCCTCGGTGATCTGGCCCTCAGAACCACTGGCCACAGTCGCACCCAACTAACGCATGAGCTCCTTGTGACGTCCCCTGGCCTTCTTCTCTGCCACATGAGTCATGTACTGACTGTGAGACTCCATGCAAAACAGCTTCTTCATCTTCAGCTTGAGCTTATTTGCCCACGAGGGCTCTGCACCAGACGGCTCATAGTCATCGTCATCAACAGCCTCAGCCTCAGTCTCCTCGGTCTCCATAGCAGCAGCAGAGGATGTACCCCCAGATTTAGGTGCCTGAGTGCCCCAGTTGTCCTTCCTCCTCAGACGCTTGATCTCATGAGACACCAACTCTCCAGTCTCAAGCATAACGTTGGGATAGACATGATCCCAAGCCTTCTCAATTAGCAGCATGATGAATGGTCCATAGATCGGGCACTTGCGCTTAGAGATAGCAGATAAGAGCTCAGACCACATCACATGAGAAATGTCCAGGGACTCGCCAGTGTTCTTTTCCTACTCATGCTGGCAGAAGAGAAGCATGTCTACAAGATAGGAGTGAACCATATCCAGATTCCCAACGCGAGGGAAGAGGGTCTCACGGAAGATGCGGTGAAGAATATCCAGAAAGGCAGACAGCTCATATGTTTCCTTCTTAGTTTCAGGGTTGACCTTCATAGTGCAATAGGGCCAGAGAGCTTGCTTGTGGGTGGAGGTAGTGTTGCGATGAGGACGAAAGCCAACATGATTCTCAAGCCCATGATCTTCCACCCCAAGTAACTCCATGAAAGCCTTCCACTTGACAGAAAGCAACTTGCCATTGGTCATCCATGTCAGAGTCCTGTCCTCATCAGTCCCTAGATGGACAGTGGCATAGAATTGAGCCACAATATCTGCATCAAAGTCCTTGTTGAACTGGATGATCCGGAGAATGTTGAGCTGAGAGCACATCTGAAGAGCCTCGCCAAAGTACACAGGATCCTTCTCCATGTAATCCGTGTCGATGGAGCGCACACTAACATAGAGATTCTTCTTGGCCTTGAGCACATCAAAGAAGATGGCAAACTGAAAGCGGTTCCAGAACGGACGGTTGACCAAATTGGGTTCTTGATCTTCTCCATAGGGATTGCGGCGGCGCCTTGCCCAGAACTCCTTGGCACTCATTTGGGGCACAGTTTTGCCCTTTGGCTTCGACGAAGACTTCTTCTTGAGTTGAGGTGGAGGTGGAGGTGGAGCACTAGATGAACCTCCTGCTGACTCAGACATGCGGTAGCGCTTCGAGGTGGCACGATTGGGGTTGATACGGCGAGCTTGAGGCTCGGGATGTTCATCACCTGGAACCAAACACAGGAACACGTGAAACAACTAGAAAGAACGAGCATAAGCCAACAAGCACAACAAAAGGGATCAAGGAATGGAAGGAAAATGATTGAAATTGGCAGGCAGCGGTAGTACCGTGACCTGCAAGCGGTAGTACCGCTCCAAAGAGAGCGGTAGTACCGCTCCAAAGAGAGCGGTAGTACCGCTCGAGGCGGGGGAACAACAGTTCCCTACTACCGTGGTCAGATCCGGCACTATCAGCCTGTCAAATTCAAAAATATTCCTACCAAACTCTAATCTAGACAGTCTAGTTGCCTTCTCCAACATACTCAACCCTAGATTTAGCCAAAAATCTAGAGATGCAACCACTATTGCCCCTAAAACACAAGATCTGAAAAAGAGACAAAAGGAGAGAAGGAACGGGGGCAATATCGGCATCCATGGCAAGAGAACGAGGTGGGGATCGACTCCACCGAAGGAAATGGAGAGGAACGCCCCGGAGGAGGAGATCCGTCGGAGCCCTCCCGCGGCGATGCGTTGCTGGAGAGAGGAAGAGGAACGAGGGGGCGGAGCGAATGGGTATGAGGGAGAGAAACCTCCCCCTGCCCCGATATAACCCCCTGCTCCTGCCCCGCAGCGGTAGTACCGCGCTGGGGGTGGTAGTACCGTGCACCACCAGCGGTAGTACCGCCCAGCACGCCACGGCAACTAGACCACATGGTTTAGCTCAAAAAGAAGGCACAAAGGCAAGAAAAAGAAAGACAAAACGAACACACCAACAAGAGGCCAAGAACCCCCTCTTCAAGAGAGGGCGGTGGCCGAAGCCACCTATGTTTGAGTCAAGAGGTATGGCGCCGCGAAGATTTTAACCTTGGGCCCATGACCAAAACTCGTCCTTGAAGCACAAGTACCATCAAAGATGGTTAATGTGAAAGACTTGATCAATTTATGCATAATGGGGGGGAGGGAGAGTTCATTGAGAGATTAAACACTCCCCCTATGTCCATGCCTACACCTAGATTAGACAATATGAAGAGTATGGTGGGGTGTGCACGTGCTCAAGCCACATTGCTCAAATCAATGATATTTAGCTCATGCCTTAACTCGCGAAATCTTGCTTCATCCAAAGGCTTCGTGAAGATATATGCAAGGTTATCATGAGTGTTGACATAGTGAAGCTCGATTTCTCCTTGCCGAATATGATCCCGGATGAAGTGATGCTGAATCTCAATATGCTTCGTCTTGAAATGTTGCACCGGGTTAAGAGAAATCTTGATGGCACTTTCGTTGTCACACCAAAGAGGCACTTTGTCACAAGTGACACCGTAATCCTTTAAAGTTTGCCTCATCCATAGAAGTTGAGCACAACAACTGCCAGCAGCCACATACTCTGCTTTGGTGGACGAGAGAGACACACAACTTTGCTTTTTGGAAGACCAACTTACCAGAGAGCAACCAAGGAATTGGCACCCTCCTGAAGTGGACTTCCTATCCACCTTGTCTCCCGCCCAGTCCGAATGAGAGAAACCTACAAGGTTGAAGTTTTCTCCTCTTGGGTACCATAAGCCAAAGTTTGGGGTATGAGCAAAATATCGAAAGATTCGCTTGACTGCCACAAAGTGACTTTCCTTAGGTGAGGCTTGAAACCATGCACAGATTCCCACACTCAACATAATATCCGGTCTAGATGCACAAAGGTAAAGGAAGGAACCAATCATAGAACGATATACCTTTTGATCCACCGCTTTACCATTGGGATCAATATCAAGCTGGCACTTGGTTGGCATTGGAGTAGTGGCCGGCTTGACATCACTTATATTAAACCTGTTGAGCATGTCTTGAGTATACTTGGATTGTTTGATGAAGATTCCTTCTCTTCTTTGCTTGATCTCAAACCCAAGGAAGTACTTCAACTCTCCCATCATGGACATCTCAAAATGTGAGGTCGTGAGTGCGGCGAACTCATCATTGAAAGCTTTGTTAGGAGAACCAAAGATAATATCATCAACATATAGTTGGCAGACAAACAACTCCCCTTTGACCTTCTTAGTAAAAAGAGTGGGGTCGATTTTCCCAATTTCAAACCCATGATCTTGTAACAACTCGGTAAGATCCTCATACCACGCACGTGGGGCTTGTTTAAGGCCATAGAGTGCCTTATCGAGTTGATACACGTGATTGGGGAACTTGGGATCCTCAAACCATGGGGGTTGTTTGACATACACCAACTCATTAATAGGACCATTAAGAAATGCACTTTTCACATCCATTTATTGTAACTTAAAATTATGATGAGAAGCATAGGCAAGCAACAAACGAATAGATTCAAGGCGAGCAACGGGGGCAAAGGTTTCACCGTAGTCGATACCATCGACTTGGGAGTAGCCTTGAGCCACCAGACGCGCCTTGTTGCGGATGACAATGCCATGAGCATCTTTCTTGTTCTTAAAGATCCACTTGGTTCCAATGACATTATGGTTCTCCTTTGGCCTCGGCACCAGACGCCACACTTTGTTGCGCTCGAAGTTGTAGAGTTCTTCATGCATGGCATTAAGCCAATCAGGGTCTTCGAGCGCCTCATAGACCTTTTGAGGTTCAACACAGGATACAAAAGCTTGATGAGCACAATAGTTTGCTAATTGTCTACAAGTGCTTACCCCCTTTTGATGCTTCCAAGAATATTCTCCATGTGATGTTCTCTGGAAGCAAGCCTAGAGGCAATTTTTGCAGCACGACGCTCCAATTGCTCTTCAAGAGATAATTGAGGAGCACTGAGTTGATCATCTTGAGCAACGCCAAGGGTTTGATCTTGATCTTGAGCTTCCTCTTGATCTTGATCTTGCTCAGAGGAGAGAACTTGGCCTTGTGCATCATTTGGTGGCTCCCCACCATCTTGTGATTGATCTTGCACTTGGCCTTGTTCGTCCGGTTGAGGGCCTTCACTTTGTTCTTCGGAAGCGTGTGGGTCTTGAGTTGATGATGGTTCCACTTGTGTGGAACATTGTCCTTCTCCTTCAGCCACAAGGGGTTCCTCAGTGGGTAGGATATATCCAACACCCATTCTTCTTATGGCTTGAGGAGGAATTTCATAACCTACATCACAAGTACCACTTTGCTCCACTTGGGAGCCGTTATTCTCATCAAACTCTACGTTACATGTCTCCTCAATGAGTCCATTGGACTTGTGAGGACACGGTAAGCATGAGAGTTTGTAGCATAACCAACAAATATGCCCTCATGAGCTCTAGACTCGAATTTAGACAAACGAGCACCTTTCTTGAGGATGAAACACTTACACCCGAACACCCGGAAGTACTTGAGATTGGGCTTGTTACCGGTAAGAATCTCATATGGAGTTTTGTTCAGACCTTTGCGGAGATAGAGTCGGTTGGAAGCATGACATGCGGTGTTGATGGCTTCGGCCCAAAAGTTGTATGGAGATTTGAATTCCGCCATCATGGTCCTTGCCGCGTCCATCAATGTCCGGTTCTTTCTCTCCGCTACACCATTTTGTTGAGGGGTATAAGGTGCGGCATATTGATGTTTGATCCCCTCATCACTAAGAAACTCATCCAAGGTGTATTTCTTGAACTCGGTGCCGTTTTCACTTCGGATCATCAAAATCTTTGCTTCGTGTTGTCGTTGAGCTTCATTTGCAAAGTTGATAACGGTTTGTTGGGTCTCACTCTTCTTCTTGAAGAAGTATACCCAGGTGTATCTTGAATAATCATCCACAATCACCAAGCAGTACTTTCTACCCCCAAGACTATCAAAAGATGGAGGCCCAAAGAGATCCATGTGAAGGAGCTCTAGGGGTCTTTTTGAGTAGATGATAGTAGTGGGAGGGTGAGCCGTCTCATGTAGCTTTCCTTCAATACAAGCACTGCAAGCACGATCTTTAGCAAAACTGACATTTGTTAGTCCACGGACATGGTCCCCCTTGAGAAGACTTTGCAAAGATCTCATATTGACATGGGCTAACTGGCGATGCCAAAGCCATCCCACATCAACTTTAGCCATTAGGCATGTCGCGGTCTTAGTGGGTTGCTCCGAGAAGTTCACCACATAGAGACCGTTCTCGACATGTCCAACATAGGCTACTTTAAGAGTCTTGTTCCACAAGAGGGCCACGGTATCAATATCAAAGAATGTAGCAAAGCCCATGAGTGCAAGTTGACGAACAGAAAGTAAGTTATATGCAAGGGACTCAACAAGCATGACTTTCTCGATCATGAGATCATGAGAAACTACAACCTTGCCAAGCCCCAATACCTTAGAAGCTGAAGCATCACCCCATTCGACGTTGGTGGCCATGGATGTACCTAGATGCACGTCCACCACCAAGTCTTTGCTTCCGGTCATATGATTTGTGGCTCCACTATCGAGCAACCATGATCCCCCACCGGAAGCAAACTCCTACAATAGATCAATGCTTGGATTTAGGTACCCATTTGGTAATGGGTCCTTTGAGGTTAGTAACAAGGGTCTTAGGAACCCAAATAGACCATTCAATGTACTCATAAGAAGAACCAACAAATTTAGCAAAGACATGACCATCACTAGCACGACATAAAACATAAGAAGGATTAAAGTCGTCGGCCATGTTTGATGGTATGCTGGGGTTCTTCTTGACTCCACCACCCTTCACATTGTTCTTCTTCTTAGACGCACCCTCTCCCTCTTTCACAAAGGTTTGTCGGAGAGGGGGAGGTAGCTTGGTCTTGTCACTCTTCTTCTTCTTGGGCTTGGGAGCAAACCCGATTTCTTCCTTTGCCACAACCTCCTTTTGATTACTCAAAAGATCATTGAGGTTCTTCTCACCTTGTATACATGTCACAAGGCCTTTCTCAAGTTGCTTCTTCAACTTGGCATTTTCTTCAACAAGATGCACATGCTCGCAACATGGGTTAGTAGCATTTGCCTTATCAATCAACACCATGCGAGGAAAGATAGCCTTTTACTTGGTTAGCGAAACTTGGAGTTGATCATGAGACTCCTTGAGGGAAGCATGCATACCTTTCAAGGCCTTGTGAGCCTTGTCAAGTATAACAAACTCCTCCTTGAGTCTAGCATGGTCAACCCCAAGTTTTGCCTTCTCGGAATTAAGCATACGAGAGACAACTAAAGCATGATTGAGATCTTTCTTTAGTTTAGCATGATCATCATTGTGTGACTCCTCAAGAGCTAAATGAAGACCACGCTCTTCCTCTAGAGCATTAGAGAGATCCGATATCTCATCGGCATAGTCTCGACTATGTCCTTCCATTTTAGCAATGGTCTCCTCGTGAGCCTCGATCATGTCATTGGCCTCATCGCGTTGTTCCAAGAGAGCAACAAAGTGCTTCTTGGGTTTGCCCTTGAGTTTGCTCATAAATAACTCAAATTCATTCTCTTCCTCCTTTGCTCCCTCACTCTCATCAATACAATCCGTCAAAGAAGGATTAGCGATGATGGTAGTGTTGATGTTTGGAGTTACCTTGTTGGTGGCCTTGGCCATGAGACACTTGGCGGTGATGTTCTCATTTGGTGAGTCGAAGAGACATGAGCGTGGAGTAGTAGCAATAGCAATTGTGGCCATGGTGACCATCTCATCATCTTCATCATTATCATCATCCTCAACATATTCTTCTTGGGCCACCAACCCTTTAGGAGGGGTCTTCTTGTTGAAGTTGTTCTTGTTGGGATAAGACTTGGCCTTGTCCTTCCGGATAAGCTTGCCTCCAAAGTCTTCTATTTTCTCATATGGGCAATCTACAACAAAGTGGCTTACATTTCTACAGCTGAAGCATGTCCTCACTCGTTGCTTGCCCTTGTTGCCACTTGAGTTGTTCTTGTTGAAGTTGGGCCTTGAGTTCTTGTTGCTCCAAAATTGCCGTGAAGCAAGAGCCATGTGCTCATGATAGGCATATTTGGTGTCTTCGGGGCAACACTCATCGTCATCCTCCTCCTCCTCTTCTTCCACACAAGCCTTGGCCTTCAAGGCAAGGTTAGGCTTCTTTGATCGTTGAGCTCTTAAAACCGCATTGTCGGTGGTCTTGTCCAAGATCATCATGGCAACGAACTCATCCAACACTTCATTTGATGACAAAGTGTGGAAGTCCAGTCTTTGGCGAATGACGGAGTACATGGCCTTGTGGTAAGGCATCATGGCCTTGAGAAACTTGCGCTTGATCCAATTGTCTTCCGTGTCCTTGCTCCCATGATCTCGAAGAGAAACCGCAAGAGTGGTTAATCTCCGATAAAGTTCACGAGGATCTTCATCTTCGATCATAGCAAACTCGTCGGCTTCATCTTGCACAACTTCATAGTTAGAGCGTTGAATGCTTGCGCTCCCCTTGTACATGGTGCCAACATGCTCCCAAGCTTCCTTGGCCACGGTGAAGAGTCGAAGATGTGCAATGTCTTCGAGAGGGATAGCATCTTGAAGTATGCAAAGAATGGACTCGTTGAATTGATGATCCGCAGCTTCTCTTGGAGTTAAGTTGTCGGGATCACGTGGATAAAAACCTTGCTCAATGATTCTCCAAAGATTAGTAGAGCAATGATTTAAATGACGTTTAAAGCAAAACATCCAAGTAGCAAAATCAGAATTTTTTATAAACTTAGGAGGACGACCAACGGAATTTAAATGCGGAGTAGGAACGGGTCCTCCATAGTGGATAGGAGGAGCGGAGTGGGCAAAAATCCCACTCCCATTCTTAGTAACCGAGACTTTCTCACTACTAGCTTCTCCCTTGTCGGGAATAGCCTCCGACATGTAGGTAGGTGGACGACCCACTTCCAACGGTGAGGTGGATAATTTGAGTCCCTCTAAAAAATCTTTAAACATGCCTTTGAGCTCGGTCGCTAGTGATTCTTTCAATGTGGTCATCGCCACATTGAACTCCTCACGAGAGACCGAGGCTCCCCCATCAGACGTAGGCAAGGACGGAGTTCCACCGGAATGTTCCTCCGTCTCGACTACGTTGTCACCCATACTCTTTGGACGGTAAAGTCCTTAAAAAGAGACGAGGCTCTGATACCAATTGAAAGGATCGATATGGTTGACTAGAGGGGGGTGAATAGGCAACTAACAATTTTTAGCTATTCTTGACCAATTTAAATTAAGCAACAAAGTAAGTTGTTTAGATATGCTACTATGATGACAACTTATAGGAAGCAAAGATAACAACCTCACAAGCAAGCTATATAAGATAAACAAGGAAAGCTTGCACAAGTAAAGGGAAGAAATAACCACAAGTGGAGCCGGTGAAGACGGGGATGTGTTACCGAAGTTCCTTCCCTTTAAGGGGAAGTACGTCTCCGTTGGAGCGGTGTGGAGGCACAATGTTCCCCAAGAAGCCAGTAGGGCCACCGTATTCTCCTCACGCCCTCACACAATACGAGATGCCGTGATTCCACTATTGGTGCCCTTGAAGGCGGCAACCGAACCTTTACAAACAAGGTTGGGGCAATCTCCACAACTTAATTGGAGGCTCCCAACGACACCACAAAGCTTCACCACAATGGACTATGGCTTCACGGTGACCTCAACCGTCTAGGGTGCTCAAACACCCAAGAGTAATAAGATCCGCTAGGGATTAGTGGGGGGAATCAAATTTCTCTTGGTGGAAGTGTAGATCGAGGCCTTCTCAACCAATCCCGAGCAAATCAACAAGTTTGATAGGCTAGGGAGAGAGATCGGGCAAAAATGGAGCTTGGAGCAACAATGGAGTATTTGGGGGGAAGAGGTGTATCAACATTGGGGAAGAAGACACCTTTATAGTGGGGGAACAATCCAACCGTTACTCAGCCCCGAAGAGAGCGGTACTACCGCTTGGGTGGGCGGTACTACCGCTGAGCAAGCGGTACTGCCGTTCCACCCTAGCGGTACTGCCGCGCAAGAGATAGGAGCCGAGGGCTGGGACCCAGAGCGGTACTACCGTGGAGGCAGGGCGGTACTACCGCTGGGAAGCGGTACTACTGCCACTACTACCGCAGCCAGTGCCGCAAAACCCGACACGAGAAAGTGCGCACTCGAGTCGAGGCGGTAGGAACACGGAACCGCGGCGGTACTACGGCTGAGTGCTCCATGCGGTACTACCGCTCTGTGGAGCGGTACTGCCGCTTGATGCACTTCGGCGGTACTACCGTTATGGCCCGCGTACTACCGCTGGGACCAGGAAAAGGCAGAGATGGGAGGGAAGGAAATCTCCATTGAGGTGGAAAGGGTAAGGTGGGTCCGATAAGGAAGTGTACGTGTTGATTCCACCCTAACCTTACCAAAGCGGATCCCCTCTTGATAGTACGGTGACTCCTAAGCAAGCGGTACTGCCGTGCAAGAGATAGGAGCTGAGGGCTGGGACCCAGAGCGGTACTACCGTGGAGGCAGGGCGGTACTACCGCCACTACTACCGCAGCCAGTGCGGCAAAACCCGACACGAGAAAGTGCGCACTCGAGTCGAGGCGGTAGGAACACGGAACCTTAGCGGTACTACGGCTGAGTGCTACAAGCGGTACTACCGCTCTGTGGAGCGGTACTTCCGCTTGATGCACTTCGGCGGTACTACCGTTGTGGCCTGCGGTACTACCGCTGGGACCAGGAAAAGGCAGAGATGGGAGGGAAGGAAATCTCCATTGAGGCGGAAAGGGTAAGGTGGGTGCGATAAGGAAGTGCATGTGTTGATTCCACCTAACCTTACCAAAGCGGATCCCCTCTTGATAGTACGGTGACTCCTACGAAACTAGTCCACTAACAAAGAAACGAAAAAGAGCTACACTGTCTTGAATCAAACACCGAGGGGAGATAATCGTCTCGTACCGAAGAATGAATCTCTGAAAAACTTAGTGCACATGATTAGTCCGCAAAAGCATTGTCATCAATCACCAAAACACCGTAGGGATAAATATGCCCTTACAAGGTAGCAGAAAGAATTTATGGCACCGTTGCCAGGGAGATCTACGCCAAGTTAAGACATACCAAGTACCCTTCATTAAACTATCATATCTTGCATTTACATTATTTGCCATTCGCCTCTCGTTTTCCTATCCCCCACTTCTAATATGATTTTCAAAAAGATTTTCCTTTTCTTCGCCCTTCTTTACATCTTGTTCACTTACTTTTTGTTGGTGCTTTTTCGCCGACCTCGTTTTCATGGTGTCGGTGTATTTGGATCGACACCTATGGGATCACAAGAATCCCTACTATGGTTGCGGGGCGCGGGGTTGAAAGAAGAGCGGATCTAACGGTCAGGAGACAGTTCCTTTACCCAGGTTCGGGCCGCAAAGATGCGTAAAACCCTACTCCTGCTTTGGTGGATTATATGTTGGTGTTCTTCAGCTAATGAGGAGCTCCAAGAGAGTCATGAGGAGTTCTAAAAAGCCGAATCCTCCTCCTGGTCGCCCCGGGCCTCCTTTTATAGGGAAAAGGGGTTGCCACGGTGGCACACAGGAGGTGGAAAGGGTACAGTGATGCGAGCTTATCCCTCGCATTACAGGACAAGGTGCATTTAATGCGCCCAGCTTAGGTGTCCTTGCTTTATCGGGGACGGGGGGAGACGGCCGTCTTGTCCGTCGCCGCTCCTCCTCGTGTTGACTCGCGCCCTGGCCAGCGGTGCCTGAGGCGCCATGTAGGCAGACAGGCAGCTGAGGTGGCGCAATGGCGGGTCTCCACGAAAATATGTGGGTTGCCACGCGGGAGCCTATCCAGCAGGTTGGGCCGGCAGCTACGTGGGTCGGTGAAACCCAGTTGATGCGGGCCTGACGGTGGCCCCGTGGGTGTCCTCGGCAAGGGCCTTACCGGGGGCCCCGGCAAGGGTCTTGCCGTGGCGCCTGCTGTCATCCCCAGCAAGGTGCTTGTCGGGGGCCTTCTAGTCCTCCTTGGCTGGGATCCCGCCAAGGGTCGTCGTCTTCTTAACTTGCATCTGATATTGAATGTCTTCACAAATATTTGCATGCTACCATGGGGATATCTCCCGAATCCTCGCCCCATGGGGGCGGTGGACTCAAGGGTGATTTACTCCGTAGGCGCGGGGCGAGCTGCTGCGGCAAAGGCCTTGTCGGGGCTGCCAGGGCTGGCCCCGGCAAGGATCTTGCCGGAGGAAGCCGCTTCGTCCCTTTTCTCTTTGTGGTCTTGTTCTTGGCGTCGCTCCAGTCTCCATCGAGCTTCAGTCTCGCCCCGGCTTGCCTCCCTTGCCATGCTTGGTGTGGTGGCGCCGTGGCTCAGACTGCCCGTGCATAGTCATAGGGGTACAAAAAGTGTACCCCTCTTTTTGTACATCAACAGGAGCCCCCAGGCCTGGGCCACACATAAGCACGACACGTTGTTGGGCCAGGCCTAGAACGGTGCGCGGGCAGGCGGGGTGGTTTTCAGCATGGTAAAGTTTCCGCGCGCTGCGCCTCCCTACCACGACCCGCGCGCGCGGCGCGGGGTGGAGGGGCGTGTGTGACGTGGTCGGCATGTGTGGGGCGGTTTCCGCAGGCATGCGTCACATCGCAGTAAATGCGAAAGGAGGCGGCCCGCGCCTTCCCCGTAAATGGGGGGAGGTGTGGGGGCGTGGCCCGCTGACCGGATAGGGCCGAGGCGCGGTCTGCTAGGTGTCCACTCCCCACGATCACGGGGTGGGGAGAGGTCGCCTCACCCATCCCTTCGGTCCTGCGGGTTCGCCATGTGCCTCCCATGCGTTCGAGGTGGCGATCGGTGGAGGTGGGAAACCGAGCCACCGCTGGTTGGGGCGGCGGGTCGGTCCCAGCCGCCCTTTGCCTTCTTCGCCTTGATTGGCCGAGCGGGGCGGTCGAGCTCCAGCCTCGCCCCCTTCATAAAGGGCAAAGGGAGGGGACGGCGCCCCGCACTCCTCCATCTTCTTTCTCCTTCAGCTTCTGCTCCTTTCTTCTGTCCGCCATGAAGAAGGAAAACCCCGGCTCCTCAACGGTGGTGGCGAGGGTCGCTTCTCGACAGCGCGTCCCCCCTTCTCCTGCACCCGCAGTGGCCGAACCAGCCACGAGGGGAAGAGGGAGGGGCGGGGCCGTGGGTGAGGCCGGGGTGCTCGGGGAAGAGGAGGACGGGGCGGCTCGCCAGCCTCGCCCCCGCCAGCAGCTCCTCCTCCAGTGGAAGGTCATGTTGGAGATGACCCTTGTGAGTTCTTCATTAGGATGCGGGGGTCACCGCATCGTCGCCTTCGTCTCCCGACTCCGTTTGCGCGGGAGATGGAGGTGAACCCGCCGGAGTCGCTGCGGCTGCACATGAGGGGTTGTGGGATCAGTGGCACGCGGGCCCGCGTCGACTTCCCTGCCCCTCATGTGATGTATCTTCGCCAAGGATGGAAGAGGTTCGCTCGCATCCACAGCCTGACGGATGGGCTCACCCTCCACTTCAAGTTGATGGGGGATGGCCACCTCTCCGTCAAGGTCTTCGGGCACCTCGGGACTCGCGCGAGGTGCTGCATGGAGAGCTCCTCTGATGACGAAGACTCCTCCTCGAATGAGGGTGACGAGGAGGACAGCGACAGCGACGACGAGGGCGGGGGGCGGCAGGATGACGGGTCCGACTGGGTATCGGGCGCCGCTCCTGGTGGCACCGGCGACCCCATCATCCGCGTCGCCGGCTCCTTGAACTTCTCGGGGTCGTCTCCTTGGCGGCTGGCGTAGGGAGGCTGCGGAAGAGGAAGAGGAAGAAGGCGGGCGGCAAGGTCGTCATGTCGGAGTACGCGGGCACTGACGCCTTCGTCTCCTACTAACGTCCTGCCGCCTCATCTTCGAGCTCAGCCTCCGGCACCGTCATCACTGTCCAGCCCTGGGGAGGCCGCCGAGATGCCTTCTCGGTGTCTTCTGCCACCCGTAGCTCGCCTAGGCGCCCCTTTTGCCCTTCTCGCCTCCTTGACCTACCTCCTGAGGAGAGGGACAAGAAAGGCACTACGGGCATCTTATCTCTTTTTAGTCTGTAAGCCTTCGGTCATCTGTTAAGTTTAAAACTTGTAATCTCCTTATTCATGTTTTTCATTCCCTATGGACTGTACCTGAATGGAATGTTTTTAATGAAAAAGGAATGTTTGCCGGGTCATTTGTTCGTAGGTAAAAACCCACAACCGGGAATAAATCCCTGATATCCTTAAGATAAACATTTTCTCACCCGGCAACAGGCCCTGCCGTTTCCCTACTTCGCTCGACCTTTCTCACGCCCTTGGCGGAGGCAGGGATGAAGCGGGCTCAGGCTCCTCGTTTTATCCTTCTGCTGCCGCGACTACGACCGAACCTAGCCCCAGGAACGAGCCTCAGGGCCTAGAGTTACGGGAGCACGGTAGCTTAAGGAAAAGAATGAGGTATCACATACCTCAGTCCATAATGGAATGCATGATAAGGGATAAAGGACTTATCTGAAGCTGCAGCCCCCGGCAACCCTGGCCTGCCGTGGGTGAATTCTTGCCCTTGCAGCCTCCGGCAATACTCGCTTGCCGGGGCCTAGGCACTGGTCTATTCTTCTTTCCTTCCTCCAAGTGGCTTCGGCAAGGATGTGTCACATCCCTAGTTAGCACTTGCATTAGGACTAGCTAGAGTGTGCATCATGTTTACTTATCAAAGAAACTTCAAATGGGAATGACAGAAACCCCAGCACCCCTCTCCTAACAACTAGGGTTTGATAAAATCTTTTCCAATGTACCCAAAATGCCCTTCAAAAATGTTCATCATTTCTGCCTTGGTCCTAAACCTCTGTCAAAAATGGTGCACAATTTTCTAGGACATCTGAGGTCTTTGGATTAAATCATATGGTATTTGTATTTGGGCATTTAAATGCTATAAAATATTTTAAATGCTCAAATAATCATAAACTATAATGTTCCATATTGTTCATATTATATACAGTGGGCATGACAAGATTTATGAGTTATAAAAATGTACTGGCATTTTTATTAATTAAACAAAGTTCCAAAGAAATGAAACAGAAAAGAAATAGGAAAAAGAAAGAGAGAGAAAGAACTTACCTGGAGCCCAGCACTGTTGCAGGCCGGCCCAGCCCACCAGCGCCGCTCCTATCGCCTTCCTCCTCGCTCCAGTAGGCAGCGCGCGTGGCCACCGCGCGCCAGCACGCGCCCGGCCACCTCCAGCCTGCCTGCCTGCGTCCCCGACGGCCTGGACGCCTCCATGCATCGCCACCTAGCTGCCCCGACCCCTCTCTCACTTCCCCTCGTCCCCATCTCCTTCTCCTGGCTCTCTCCCTTTCATCACCGAGGCCGCCCGTCGCCGCCGTTCACCGTTGCCGCACCTAGAGCCTCCCCCTCGTCCCGTGAGAGTGTCCAGAAGGATCGCCGCGACGCCCTCTTCCTCCTCGCTGAGCCACGGATCGCCGGGAGCCCTGCAACGCCTTCACGCCGCCGTCCCCCTCCTTGGATCGCCGGAGCTCCTCGCCGTCGATTAAGGAGCTGCATAGCGTCCCCGACCTCTCCGTCGAGCTCGCTAGCACCGCTGTGAGCCCCTATGCCAAATCCCTCCCTTCTCCGCTTCGTTTGCGCCGCGTAGCTGCTGCTCCACTGATCACCGAAACCCGCCGCCGCCGTGCTCGCCGCCGGTGATGCTCCGGTGACCATTTGGTCACGGACGCACATCCATCTCGCTCGCCGCAGCACGTAGATGAGCTAGGTGCCACGCACGCATCGCCTAGGCCACCGCAGCCGCGTCTCCACACACGCCCGAACACCGGCCGCCGCTGTCGAGCTCGTTGCCGTCGCCTCCAGCCACCACAGGCCCGGCGACCACCACCATTCGACGCGCTTCAACGAGGGCACTCCAACGCGCCCAACCGCGGCTCAAACCGTGCCCTGTAGGCGATTTCCGAAGCTCGCCGCCGTGTTTTGCCTCGCCGGCGTCACTTCGTCGGCGAGTTTGACTCGTTTGACCGGGGGGTTGACCACCCCTGGGTCGCTGACGTGTGGGCCACCCCTCCCCTAATTAGCTAGTTTAATTAAGTAAATGCTAATTAAGTCAGTTAGTTAGTTTAGTCACTGACCGTGGGCCCAGACCCCACTGACAGCTAATTAGTTCCTAGCTTAACACTAATTAACTTTGTTAATTAGCTATGACACTGACATGCCGGGCCCACATGTCATGTTTGACCTGGACCAGCTCCTGTTGACCTGCTGACGTCAGCATGAGGTCATGCTGACGCAGTAAAGAGTTTCTGGAATTTAATTTAAATCTTAAATGATTTATGAATTTCAGAAAATACCCAAAACTTCTAAAAAAATCATATAAAATCAACCGTAGCTCAGATGGAAATAATTTATATATGAAAAATGATCAGAAAAATCCAATCTTTCCAATGGCACTGGTTTCATGCATGTTTGAGCAAGTTAACCTTGCTGTATACATTAAAACATGATAATGCACTTAATTAAATAATAGTTTGAATTCCAATTTGAATCTTTGATTCAAATAGGCTCAAACCCTTCTGGTTATAGTTGCATTAGCCCAAAACACATGCATCTTGCCATTTCATGAGCATGCATCATATTGTTGCATTTGTTTGTTTAATGATTGTATCGCCGGTATTCTCCGTGTTAGGTCCTGCTCCCGAGGATACTACTGCGTATCCAGCTGAAGAGCAGTACCCGACAACCACTTTGTCAGGCAAGCAATCATTGATCATTCCGATACAAACCCATCTTCTCGCTCCTACTCTCTTTTACTGCATTAAGGCAACAGCGTGTGAACTGCTACTTGCTGCGGTAATTGAACCCTATTCCCTTGCATGACCTGTCATTGCCATAGTAAATAGTTGAAACCCACTAGCATGTGTAGGAGTTGATTGAGCCATGTGATGTGTGATCCACCATGCTATTTGCTTATGTTGCCTGCTATGCTTAGAGTTGTGTCTGGTCTGGTTCATCTGGGTGATGGATCAGAGTGAAATGATCATATCGATAAAGAGAAGGAAGTGTGGAATATGCTTGATAAAGGTATCGATGAAAGGCCATGTAGGAGTACATGGTGGGTTGTTTCATTGGAATCGTCCATAGGACCCGAGATCTGTATGTGTGGTTCAAGTTACAGCTACTACCACACATTGGGATCCTTAATTGACCCTCTCGGCTTATTAATTACCCTCGATCTCTGTCCAGGAGTTGCAACTAGTTTCTGGTGTTTATAGTTTACTGGAGGTCGTGCACAGCGCTGACCCTCGGGGTGGGTTGTGATGCGACAGGTACGTGGCACGGTGTACATGTTGCCCGTTTGGTGACTCGGGAACCCTGTACACATCGTTTGGGGCCGTGAGCGACACCCCGGCCGGATCTCCCCACGAATGGAACCCAAATAGGCGATAAACCTGGACGAGAGACTTGTGTAGTTAGTGAGGTCGTGGCCGACACCCACTCTGGGCTTCCGCTTGAAGGTTGCCGAGTACACGTCGAGTAAACGGCGATAAGTGGTGGGAGCGTGTGTGAAGAAGTACACCCCTGTAGGGTTATCAATCTATTCGAATAGCCGTTGTTCGCGGTACGGACTACTTGGTTACTCTTACAGTTCATAGACAAGTTGATGGTTACTACTAAAAGCCTCAAGATAAGTGTGAGTGCCGTGGATGGCTCTTCCGTAGGATGACGGAAGAGGATCCTCGGTAGTGTATTGTTGTGCTGAGTAGAGGACTCGTGTTCGTAATAACATCTTGCAATCCGTTGAGAGTTGTAGTATAGATTAGCCAAGAGTCAAAGCTGGCTTTCTGCTATGAACTCCACTACCCCCTTTGATAATGTTGCATGTATGATAGGTTCTGTGGTAAGACCTGCTGAGTACCTTTGTACTCATGTTTGCTTAATAACTATTGCAGAGGAGAACCATGCCCCTGTTGATGGGTTCTACATAGACGTTGACGTCGACGAGTAGCTTGACACCCAGACGGAGATCTGGAGCTTGTGAAGGGCCTTGTAGATAGTCAGGCTACACCAAGCATGTTTTATTTTCTAAGTTGTCTGTACTGAGACATGTAGCTTCCGCTTGTGCTTGTATGACTGTATGACTTGATTGTTGGGTCATGTGACCCCTACCTGTATGGATATGGTATGTATGGCTCTTGGAGCCTCTTAAATAAAGTACTTTGAGTCATAGAGTTCTGTTGTGATGCAATGTTGTATTTGCACATATTGAGCATATTGTGTGTATGGTTGAAATGCTTGGTATGTGTGGGATCCGACACCTAGTTGTTTTCCTTTGGTAGCCTACCTTACAGGGAAATGCCTCCTAGTGATTCCAATGAGCCTTGGTAGCTTGCTACTGCTCGGAACACGTAGGCTGGCCGGCATGTGTCCTTCTTCGTTCCTGTGTCTGTCCCTTAGGGGAAATGTCATGCGTTGTTCCTTTAAGTCTATGTAGCTTGCTACGACTTGGGTTGATACGTTGATGACCGATACGTTCGTTGCTGGGTCATGGATGCCTGTCTCTGTAATCTAGTGCCACTTTTGGTTTATAACTAGCCATATCGGCCAGGGTTCTCTGTCATATGGATGCTAGCGACACTGTCATATACGTGTGCCAAAATGCGCAAACGGTCCCGAGCCAGGTAAGGTGGCACCCGTGGGGTTACCGTGCGTGAGGCCGCAAAGTGATATGACGTGTTACAGCTAGATCGGTGTGACTTAGGATCGGGGTCCTGACAGGATGTTTGCGCGTCATGTGAACCAAGGAAGACAGAGGAAAGACAAAGACTCGACCTCTAAGCTAGGGGTTAGCCGCTGCTAAGCACTATCAACCCTAACCAAGGACGAGACTCGACTCAGCATGCATGCTAAAACTTAGGGCGCCAGCGCTTCATTTATTTATGCCCAGGATCTGCGCCTGGCTTTGTACAAAGGGTTACATGCCTTGCCGGCAAGGCTCGTACAAAGGGTGGCTTGCCGGGAGGCCCGGCAAGCCGCGCCTTATGGGTAAAACTTGCGAAGATGCTCGATGTTCCAGGAATTACTCACCGGAACGGCATCCTCGGTCTCTAGGCGGACAGCGCCAGGCCTGGTGACTCGTATTACCCAATAAGAGCCTTCCCACTTCGGCGTCAACTTGTTCGTATTCCTGGCCGATTGAACGCGCCGGAGAACAAGGTCGCCTTCCTCAAAGCTTCGGGCATGAACCTTGCGGCTATGGTAGCGGCACAAGGCTTGCTCGTAGCGCGCTGCTCTCATAGCCGCCCGAAGACGATCTTCCTCAAGGAGCATTGCGTCGTCTTGTCGCAATTGCTCTTGCTCAAGCTCATCATAAGCGAGCACTCGAGACGACCCGTATATGAGTTCCGTGGGGAGAACTGCTTCTACCCCGTATATCAGGGCAAAGGGCGTCTGGCCGGTGGCTCGATTTGGTGTCGTCCTGATCGACCAAAGAACCGCCGGCAATTCATCAATCCAGCGCCTCCCGCTCTTGTGCAGCCTGTCAAAGGTCTTTGTCCTTAGTCCTCGCAACACTTCACCATTTTCCCTCTCAGCTTGACCATTGCTCCTGGGGTGAGCAACGGAAGCGAAACAGACCTTGCTGCCGAGGTCTCGGGTATATTGCATGAAGGTGCGGCTTGTAAACTGCGTGTCGTTGTCGGTGATGATCCTGTTGGGTACACCAACACGGCACACTAGTCCCTTGAAGAACTTGACGGCTGACTGAGCTGTGACCTTCCTCACTGCCTCCACTTCTGGCCACTTTGTGAACTTGTCGATTGCAACGTACAAGTACTCAAAGCCCCCGACGGCGCGGGGGAAAGGGCCCAGTATGTCGAGCCCCCAGACCGAGAAGGGCCAGGAGAGAGAAATGGTTTGAAGGGCTTGAGCTGGTTGATGAAGTTTCTTTGAATGGAACTGGCACACTTCACACCTGGTGACCAGCGCCGCCGCATCCTGGAGGGCAGTGGGCCAGAAGAAGCCTTGCCGGAATGCCTTGCCGGCAAGGGCTCTCGACCCTATGTGGGATCCACATATGCCTCCATGTATCTGTGTCAACAGCTCGAGTCCTTCCTCTCGAGGGATGCACTTCAATTTCACACCGCTCGGTCTCCTCCTGTACAGGACGTCATCGACGAACTTGTCAAAACTATTGTATCGGGCGCTACGGGCGCCAAATAGGATTTGGCTCCAAACAAACCCCGAGAGACCAAAAAAGAGCGGGTGAGCGAGACAAAGCTCCGTCTCGTCTCGAGATAATTGTTGGATGGACCAGTCCAATAACACGAAACTTTCCACCTAAATTTTTCAGTTTCCCCTTTTCTCTGTTTTTCTTTACGGTTTCATTGATTTTTTACGTTTTTGCTTCTGTTTCTTTATCAGTTTTGCTTGGATTTTGCATTTTTTTCAAATACATGACTATTTTATAATGCATGTTGTACATTTTTCGTATACATGTATAACTTCTTTTTGTTAGACCTTGAACATTTTTTTCAAATATATTATGAACAATTTTTCAAGTATATGTTTAAACATTTTATTCAAATACATGTTAACCATTTTCAACTACACATTGAACATTTTATGAATGAAACATTTTCTTAAAAAAGGTACGCAAATACATATTTTGTAAACTTTTAAAAAATGTCACGGACATTTTTATGAAAACAAGTGATTTTTTAAATGACAAGAACCATTTTTTAATTACACAGATAATATATTTTTTAATAGTTTAGAATGAACATGTTAAAAAATATTTTTAAATTACACAATCGCTTTAAAAACTGTGTAGTTTTTTTCTAAATATTCGCAAACACTCTTTTTAAACATATAAACTTTTTTGTTAATGTTCATCACATATTTTAGAATGGTGGAATTATTTTTCAAAATTGGGATGAATGTTTTTATAAAAATTTACACCACGTTTACATTTTGTAAATTAACGGTGAAGATTTTTCAAAATAATGTTGTAAGTTAATTTTGAACTATATTGATTTATACTATTTTTAAAACATAAAATGTATAAAAGGGAACAAACGAGAAGCAAAGAAGACTAATTTATTTTAGGGCAGAAGCAAAGAAGATAGGACAAACAAACAAGCGATGAACGAAGCTACCGGGCCAGCCCAACAGCAGCGACGCAAGGGTCTACCCTGAGGCGAGACCTGCTTCTGTCCCCCAAAAAAAAGCTTGTTAAGTCGCCACGATGTCAAGTAACTGAGACATCCGCTCAAAAAAAAAAGTAAGTGAGGCATGTATTTTGCTCGCCTTTTGTAAATGAAAAACGTTTCACGACGGAGCGCCGGTCGAATCTTCGGCCGGTCGCGTCCACGCGTGAACACATCCAGCGACTTGGCTACCGGCACCTAGGATTAGGGGTCCGTCCACGTGCGTCTTCTTCCTCTTTTTTTCTCTTCTCTGGTCGCTCATCTCTTCCTCTTCTTTCTCTGTCTCCTTCTCAGTCCCGCTCCCATGGTCAACCGTCGCCGCCCGGAGGCCTCCCAGGGCGTCGGCGGCATGAGAATCAGCCGATCCGGCCGCCCTCGGCCAGATCCACTTTGGATTCGCGTCATCGGAGCTCTACCTGCCTCGCCGGACTCGGCCACGCCGGAGCTGCAACCGTCCATGACGGGACTACACCCCTCGACGCAATTTTGCTGGAATCTGCGAATGTCGAAGTTACAACCATGGTGATTTTTTTACTACAACCGACGAGCCTCGGTGCTACAACCTCTCGGCGCAAAATTGCTGGAACCAGCGAACGTCGAGGTTACGACCATGGGGATTTTTTGCTACAACCGACGAGTATCGGTGCTACAACCTGAATCTCTTTTTGCTACAAACAATAATGGAAAAACGACGGACAACGATTTTTTGTTACAACCGTTGTTGGTTTTGCTACTACCCGCAATCATTTTTGTTTCATCGGTGACTGCGATCCAGCGGAGCTGCAACGGCGGTCCAATGGAGCTGCATTTTTTGCTTCAACCGGCAGCAGGAAAGCTACAAACGGCACTCAAATTTGCTACAACCACGACAATGAAGTGTGGCCGGCGGGGATGACGCACGATTTGTTTTTGCTGCAACTAGGCGCCGGCAAGGGTCGCCGGCGATGACGGCAAGGGTCCTGACGACGACGGCGCATATTTTTTTTGCTGCAACAGGCAACCATGGGAGCTTCCACCGGCGTGAGATTTTTGCTGCAACCATGGGTAGGCTCCTCGAACTGCGGCTTTCCAGGAACGAGGACGGCGAGCGGCGGCGAGCTGGCGAGGTCATCAGCGTTGGGGGTGGTTAGGAGGCGGGTTCTCTGGGGCGCGCTGTTCGTGCGGATCTGATGCGCTAGCGGGTGGGAAACAAAAGAAGAGATCGAGGAGGAAGAAACAGGATGACTAAGAGCAGATCTGACGGTCTCCTATGGCTGTATCGGGCGGCTGAGGGCTGACCGGCCCAAATTTGGGCCGGCGCGCCGGCGCCCAGCACTGCCCTTTGTAAATTGCAGCAAATGCATTCTGTATTGTTTTCTAGGTGTGCATTTTACTCTTTTGCTGGTGCAGTCTAACGGGGTGTTTGGTTTCAGGGACTTTTTTGTGTTGGGACTAGAAAAAGTCCCTAGCGAACCAAACAAGATGGGATTTTTTTATGACTTTTTGCTAAAAGTCCTTAAAAGTATACCTCCTTGAGAGTCTTTTTTCATAAAATTCCAGAGACTAGAAAAAGTCCTAGGACTAAAGACCAAACACCACCTAAGCAACTCGAGTAACAATAAACGGGCTCACAAGGACATCTATGTGGAAGGATACTGTTTTTAGTGTTCCCAACCCGGAGCGTCTGTTGCGCCGTTTTAGGTTTTGCAGGTTACTCTCCATAGCGGCACCCCCGAGAAAAGTGGTTAGGTACTGGCATCCCCTGAAAAGAAGGCTACGTAGCGCTATTTTCCTTCCCAGTTTTAATTATATTCGTGGGCTTAATAATTATCTAACCCCTTTATATAACCACAAACACTCTCCATTCCATCTCAGATCGAAATCAACCGAGATTCAACATTTCGCAAGAGAACACAGGCGCAGAAATGGCGTCCTCCTCCCTCTGCGCCCTCCTCCTCTGCGCCGCCTTCGCGTGCCACTGCCACGGTGATCTCATCACGCTCCCCTCTCCTTGCACCAATCTAATGGCGTGCAGTGTGTTACTTGATTAATTAGTTCCTGACCGGTCACCCCCGTGGCTAACTACTCTCTGTTGCATGCATGCAGCGACGGCGGCGGCGGCGTACAGGCGGCCCCACGCCCTCGGCGTCAACTACGGGAACCTCGGCGACGACCTCCCCACGGCGGCGCGTTCCGTCAAGCTCCTCCGCAAGGCGAACGCGGGCGCCGTCAAGCTCTACAACGCCGACCAGCGCATCCTGCACGCCCTGGCCGGGACGGGCATCCCGGTCTCCGTCATGGTGCCGAACGACATCGTCCCCTATCTGGCCGACTCCCGCGCCGCCGCGATCAAGTGGGTGGACAACAACCTCAAGCGGCACCCCCGGGTGCGGGTGATGTACCTGCTCGTCGGCAACGAGTTGCTCTCCTACCCCGCGCTCGCGGCGTCCACGTGGGGCAAGATCGTGCCGGCCATGAAGAACCTCCGCTACGCCCTGCGCAAGATCGGTCGCGGCCGCGTCAAGCTCGGGACCCCGCTCGCCATGGACGCGCTGGCGGCGTCCTACCCGCCCTCCGCCGGCGCGTTCCGCGAGGACATCGCCGACCCCGTCATGCGCCCGCTGCTCGATTTCCTCAACCACACCCGCTCCTACTACTTCGTCGACGCGTACCCGTACTTCCCTTGGGCGGCCAACCAGAAGGACATCTCGTTGGAGTACGCGCTTTTCGAGGGCAATGCAAGCAGCCACTACGTCGACCCGGCCACGCGCCTCACCTACACCAACCTGCTCGACCAAATGCTCGACGCCTGCGTGGCCGCGATGGGCAAGCTGGGGTACGGCGGCGTGAAGCTGGCCATCTCGGAGACGGGCTGGCCGAACGCCGGCGACCCGGGCCAGGCCGGCGCCAACGTGCGCAACGCCGCGGTCTACAACCGCCACCTCGCCCGTCGGATGCACAAGAAACTCGGCACGCCGGCGCGACCGAGGTCCAACATGCCGGCGTTCGTCTTCGCGCTGTACAACGAGGACTTGAAGCCCGGGGCGGGCACTGAGCGGCACTGGGGGATGTTCTACCCGAACGGCACGTGGGTGTACCAGATTGACCTCACCGGCAGGCGGACGGCGCGCTCCTACCCGCCGCTGCCGCCACCGGATGGCCAGACCGGCAAGCTCGAGTGGTGCGTCCTGGCCGCCGGCGGCAAGCAGGTGAACGAGACGGCGGTGGCCCTCGCCCTGAATTACGCGTGCGGGCAAGGGACAGGGACGTGCGCCGCCATCCAGCCCGGCGGTGCGTGCTACGAGCCAAACACCCTCGACGCGCATGCAAGCTACGCGATCAACGCCTACTGGCAGCAGTTCAAGGCGAAAGGAGGCAGTTGTTACTTCGATGGCCTTGCAGTGAAGACTAACAAAGATCCAAGTAAGTTCGTCTAAGCATTCCTGATTAATGCACGCAAATCTTTGCAAATTTGGTGCTTGCTAGCTACTAGATAAATTTGTTTTCCAGTAATTGTGGTTGTTGTCATTATAATGTGGTGATAATTAGCATTACTTGTACTTGTTAACAGAAATATGACCGTAAATATGGAGAAAATAGATACTAGGTGATGGATTTAATAGTTTTTTTAGAAGGATTTTTAATAGTTGGATAAGTTTGTACATTGCCTCAACGTTGATCTTGCTAAACATTGGGCTCGCCGACGCCATTTTACATACTAAGCTTGTGAATTATTTGCAAAAAAAAACTTCTGAATTGTTTTATCATTTCACCTCGAAACATGTGCCATTTGCTGTTCGCATTTCATGCCTAACACTTTCTATGCCTAATGCCTAGAGACTAATGATATGTTGCTGCCACCACAGCTGAGTGTTGATCTGTCGCTGACTACCGTGTCTTTTGCCTGCAGGCTATTTATCATGCAAGTTCCCCAGCTATTAGAACTGGTCGAAGAATGAGATGATTGACGATCCACGCTTTTCAATAGTAGGAAAGAAGGCCATTGCCGTAATGCCCTTTTAGTCTGTATGCAGTCAGCATTTATTTTCTTCGAGCTTCAGTGATGTCTATTAGGTTGTCTTTTGTTCTAAACATTTTGCCACATGCGTGGCACTTACCATTTGGAAAGAATTTTATAGAAAACTTGAAGGATTATGATTCGTAGTATTATCACTTTTGTAAGTTGGTTACGAAGGGAGTACAAAATATTTTTTGAGATAGCTTACCAAGCTTGCTGCCTGTGGACAAACTTATCCAACTATTAAAAATCATGTGGACATTTTTGCGTGCCCAATGTTTAGCAAGATTTACGGATTGGGCTCGCAAGGATTTTTTTTTTGACAGTTTTTTGCCTGTGGACATCGAGATTGTTAGAGCATCTCTAGTGGCTTGTCTAAATTTGATAGTCTATATTTACATTTACAAAATGGTGTAAAAAGATTCTCTTTTGGACAACTTAAGTTTCCAACGGATTATCTATACACATGATGTCTATATTCTCTCTCATATATTTTAATAGTATCTTATAGCAGCTATATTTTCTAAAATTCTTATGTTGGTCATTATTGAGTTATTCTCATTTATTTATTTCATCTGCAAGACATACAAAGGAGAAAATAGTCGCGAAATTATTTTAGGTTCAGCACTAGCAACATCCTATATACTCCCTCCGTTCCTAAATATTTGTCTTTCTAGACATTTTAAATGGACTACAAATACGGATGTATGTAGACATATTTAAGAGTGTAGATTCACTCATTTTCCTCCGTATGTAGTCACATGTTGAAATCTCTAAAAAGACAAATATTTAAGAACAGAGGGAGTAATTTACTAGAAATATACAATAGCAACAGGTTCAACCCTAATAGTGAGAGACACGGGAACTGGGTTTTGCTGCGGCTAGGACCACAGTCCACCAGCGCACCTGCCCTTGTAGCATTCAGACTTCACTTTCACACAAGTTAGGAAGAGAGGAAAACAGTATATATCGCTCTGTGCGACGGGCGATGCTATACACCGCTGACTGCGCGCAAATGATCCGTTCGCCTGTAGCCAAACCTGACGTCAGTGGCCCCTGGGGCGGTCTGTTCTTTTCTCTTCTTTTGGTTCCTTTCCTGCAGTTTATCAGTTTATTATTTTGGAACCGGGTTTTATTTAGCCTTTTGTGTTTTATCTCCTATTTTTTATATTAAATAGTTTTTTAAATTACAATAATAAATTTAATACATGAGCATTTTTCTATAATTGCACGAGCATTTATAAAACACATGGCAGTTTTTAATTGCATGATTTTTTCAAACGTGGACCTATTTTATTTTATTCCAAGTATAATGTTAGAACATTTTGATGTATACATAATAGATGGAAAAATGAAAATAAACTTTCATTTCTGTTTTTAATTTTTGAAAAGAAAACACGCTAGTTGAATCTGGCCCATGTGGCTAGCACATGGGAGACGCTTGTTGTGTCCATTGCAATGAGAGACAAATAACAACATTCCTTGCTATGAGGGGAGCAACTAATCAAGGGGTATCTCTTAGATGACTCCCATAACAGTTACTTTCTTGAGCATGGGAGCGCGCCAAGTGATGCGTCTAGCTGCCGTCACGTGTCCCACGTTGAGTGAACCCTTGTTTTTTCATACACATCATTTTGTTTGGTTTTTTTTTTGGCTTTTTTCCCTTTTCTTGGCTCTCCCTAGGTTTTGGCAGGTTTTTCTAAGTGGTGTTTTTCCGTGTGATTCTGTGTATTAGGTTTGTCAGAAGTCAAATTCTTCAAAGTTTGACCAAATTTACAAAAAAAATAACATCCATGATACAAAATCAATTTAATTATATACATCATGAAATATATTTGTATATTATATGTATTTGGTATTGGAGATGTTGATAATTCATAATATAAATTTGGTCAAACTTTGACTTCAAACAATACATGGTTTGACTTAAAAAATTATAATATCGCAAATGTGTGATACCTCCCAGGTGCCTCTACACCCTCGTGAATAGTAAATTTTCAAAAAATCTGAAACTTTAGGGCATCAAATATGATGAGGACATGACTAACTTGGATGCGATCAAAAATATTGTATACATGTATATTTATGAGGTGATTTCTAATGCAAACTATGCAATAATTTATTTATGTCATCCAGGACAAAAATACTTCATAGATTTTTGTGTCATGTCTAATTGCGGGTGTACGGGACATTTGTACAATACACATATGAAGATAAGAAAAAAAAAGTTTATGTGTTGTTCAAAAAGTCCTCTCACGTCACTTTTGGCCCAAGAGAAGATAGAGTCCAAGTCTCTCACGTCCTAGACTCAAATTTGGCCTGCACAGACATACCTGACTCAAAACGTCAACATCTCTTTCATACAGACACCGAATTGGGTGATTCTTTTTTTGTTGGAAAGTAGATTTCGTGCACTTCCCAACTGAAAGATCGTGGATGTCGCCTAGAGGGGGGGTGAATAGGCGCTTTAAAATAATTACGGTTTAGGCTTGAACAAACGCGGAATAAACCTAGCGGTTAATTTGTCAAGCATAAAACCTACAACGACTAGGCTCACCTATGTGCACCAACAACTTATGCTAAGCAAGATAAACAACTAGGTGATAGCAAGATATACGACAAGAAACAATATATCTATCACAAAGTATAGTGCATAAGTAAAGGGCTCGGGTAAGAGATAACCGAGGAACGCGGAGACAACGATGTATCCCGAAGTTCACACCCTTGCGGTTGCTAATCTCCATTTGGAGCGGTGTGGAGGCACAATGCTCCCCAAGAAGCCACTAGGGCCATCGTAATCTCCTCGCGCCCTCGCACAATGCAAGCTGCCGTGATTCCACTAAGGGACCCTTGAGGGCGATCACCGAACCCGTACAAATGGCAACCATTGGGGGCGGTTACCGAACCCATACAAATTGCTCGGGGCGATCTCCATAACCTAATTGGAGACCCCGACGCTTGCCCGGAGCTTTACACCACAATGATTGAGCTTCGAACACCAAGGTTGGGGCTATCTCCCCAACGACACCACGAAGCTTCACCACAATGAAATATGGCTCTGAGGTGACCACAACCGTCTAGGGCGCCCAAGCACCCAAGAGGAACAAGCTCAAGGGTACCAAGCACCCAAGAGTATTAAGCTTCTCAACTCCACTTCCACGTATCACCGTGGAGAACCCAAACCGATGCACCAAATGCAATGGCAAGGGCACACGGAGTGCCTAAGTCCTTCACTCTCAAATCCCACCGAAGCAACTAATGCTAGGGAGGGAAATGAAAGGAAGAACAAGAAGGAGAACACCAAGAACTCCAAGATCTAGATCCAAGGGGTTCCCCTCACCTAGAGGAGAAAGTGATTGGTGGAAATGTGGATCTAGATCTCCTCTCTCTTTTCCCCCCAAAACTAGCAAGAATCCATGGAGGGATTGAGAGATAGCAAGCTCTAAGAAGGTCAACAATGGGGGAAGAACACGAGCTCAAAGGATAAGCTTCATTGGGGAAGAAGACCCCCTTTTATAGGTGGGAAAAATCCAACCGTTATGCTCACAGCCCGCACAGAGCGGTACTACCGCTCCAGGAGCGGTACTACCGCTAGGGCGGTAGTACCCCTTTGAAAAACAACAGCGAGGAGGCAAAAAGGCCAGAAGAACCGTCGGAGCGGTAGTACCGCTTGACCTCACGGTACTACCGCTAGGGGTAGCGGTACTACTGCTAAGGGTAGCGGTACTACTGCTTGTGAGCGGTACAAAAAAATTACATCCGTGCCTACCACCGCTGGACTTGTGACGAGTTTTTGGTCCCGAGCGAAAGTAGCCACGGAAGTAGCCGCGGTAGTACTGCTCCAAGCGGTAGTACTGCTCCCGAAAGCGGTAGTAAAAAATTACTTCCGCTCCTACCCGCGATAGTACCGCTGCAGCCTTTTCATACCACCAAAACGACCACAACTTCTGCAAACGGACTCCGAATTCGACGAAACCAAGTTTGTTGGAAAGCTAGCGACAAGGGCTAACACAATCTTGACAGAAATACCAATAATAAGCAAATTAGAAAAGGCCCATAAGAAAATGGTGAGAACCCTTCCTCGGATAAGACCGGTAAAACCTCCAACACCGAAAACATCATAGAAGACGCATGTGAACTCCGTTTTCGATGAACTCAAGCTTGTCATCAAGATGACCATAAGCTCTAAGACTCACAAAGAGAACCAAAGAAGAACCAAGAAACATGATGCAAGGATGCAATGGTTTGAGCTCTCTACTAACGATACGATCAAGCTACCAACTTGAGAGCCCCCCTTGATAGTACGGCAAACGATCCTATAACCCGGTCTCCCAACTACCACCACGAGACGGGTAAAATAGAAAACCTATCAAGGGCAAACCTTTGCTTTGCACAAAGTCCACTTGAGCTAGATGTAGATGATCGTGACTTCCTCAAGTTGGACCACCTTTCTTGATTGCGTTGTCTCGGTGAAGACTAGTAGGCTACTCCCCCATACTCCACTATGGGTGAGCCACTCTTCGGCATATCTTCACAAGTCCATTGTCACCACAATGGACGGCAAGCTTCAAGCACTTGATCTCTTCGTGATGCTCCACTTGAACTTGCACACCGCAACCTAACCCCACAAAGAACTCTCACGAAGACCATGGGTTAGTATACAAAGCGTGATTGCCAATGCTTACCATACCATGGGATTGCTTGATCCCTCTCGGTACATCTTCTACACTTTGTGTGTTGATCAACTTGATTCATTCTTTGACTTAGTTTTGATCAACCTTGAATCTTTCCAACTCTCTTCATTTGGATGATGTCTTGAAGGTAAACATGAATGATCACAAATTCTTCTTTTTCAAGACATGCTTGCAATAAGCTCAACACCCACAAGACCAATCTTTGGATAATTCCTTAATAGCACCTTGGTCATCACAAACTCTCCTTGAAACCAACAAATGAACTCCAAGAAAAGCCTATGGAAAAACCCTTCAAATATAACTCAAGGCAACCATTAGTCCATAGAGATTGTCATCAATTACCAAAAGCAAACATGGGGGCACCGCATGTTCTTTCAATCTCCCCCATTTTGGTAATTGATGACAATCACTTTCAAGTGAGTTTATATAAGGAATTATGCATCACCATACCATGAAACAATAATGTATGTGCATGAGATGCAAAAGCTTAGGAACAAAACCAAAGCAAGAAGAGAGAAGAGACAACTCTCTAAACTTCCTCACAAAACTAAACTCTCTAAAACTTCTCCCCCATTGGCATCGATTCCCAAAATGTGAGAATAGCTTAGAAGGCCAATATAAATTGTGTTCCTACATAAATTGCGTATTCCTTAAAATATAGAGTGGAATGCAATACATATATCCAACTGTAAATACTTGGAGGAAGACAAACTATATTGAGGCCCAAAGATTTCAAAAGAATGATATGCCACAAAGGCATAACAAAGGAGAAAAATACGCAATCAAGCAATCAAAGGATACCAATTGAATCAAGCTATCAAAAGATACCAATTGACCCAACTAGAACAATGATCCTACATGCCAAATGAATAAAAGATATTATGATAAGAGCAAAGGAGTGTTCTAGAGAAACTAGAGAAGCTCCCCATGATTTGTGCACAATTTAGTTTTGTATTTGGATACAACGAGCACAAAATAGGATCGTCGCTCCCCCAAGATCAATAGAACCTCACGACATAGCAACGGAGTGTTCTAAAGACACTAGTGAAGCTCCCCATAATTTATGCACTGCTTAGAATATTTTCATTAGGATACCAAGTGCACACAATAGGATCATCACTCCCCCAAGATCAATAGACACTCACACCAAGTGCAAGTGAGCACGAAGGAAACAAAGCCTAGCACTTGCAACAAACAACTAGTTGAGCAATATATAAAAGAGTCAACTTAAGAGTAGGCTCAATCAAAATGATGTGTGTGAGTCATGGCAAAGCACTTGAGAAGATTAATGTATGGATGAACATTAAGCATCAATATACTCTTGAATGAATGAGATACATAGTGCAAGGCCTATCATTCCCACACACAACAGCAAATGGGTTCAGAAGCTCACTACTAATCATATAAATAACCTATGCTTGTGACAACCTGTGGTGAAGATATAAAAAGGATAGCTTTGTCATGAGGAGGGATACCAATAGAAATGGCAAAAGCCTCGTCAAGACAAGCAAGAGAAAAAAATGATCTTCACCACAAAAGAGTGCATCAAGATGCAACGATATAAGATCCGCACTCGAGACACACACCTTCACGGAGCCACCAAAGAAATAAAACAAGAAAGAAAAGGTGGACGTGAAAGAAGGGGTTATCAAATAGATATGCAACTTTTCTCAAGTGTATAAGATGCTAGGTAGATGAAGATCATGATGATATCAATCCACAAGGAAGGATGTACACACGAAATTGTTGCAAAAGGAATGAATAAGATATCCCCAAGGAAGTCATAAATATACCAATAAGATATTTGCTTGAAGGCATAGCACATGGCTAGATTTGTTCTTATTGTATATAAATGAGTTCCAACCACACGAGCATCAAAGACATCACAACTAGCAACAAGAGATCATTGTTGGGATGCTTTGAGAAAGGAAACAAGTATCATAAGAAGGAATGACTAACATGTCATGATACAACCTACACAAGGTTGGTGCAAGAAATGTCTGAGTAGATGGTGATACTTGTTACCGAGATACCATTGGAAGGATGTAGTAGATACCAATTGAAGGTAGATAGTAGTTCATTGATCATCCTAGCTTGACTCCAATAAGCACATGGTGACACCACCTTCCTTTTGAATGAGCCGAGCATCCAATGCATCTCCAATTGTTCATAGAACACCAACACAAACAAAATGGTACCCAAACTCATTGGGACCAAAGAGTTAGAAACACCAATACATAGGAAAAACTCCACAAACATATGTGCATTTATAAATGAAAATGAATTTCATGCACATCCCATCCAAATTGATACTAGGTGGAGTTTCCCTTATATATTGGGTTAAAGAAAGAAAGCATGCCAAAGAAAATACATGAAGTAAATATGAATGCTCAAGACTTTCAAGAAACGAAACAAAATGAAAAAGAAATACCAAGTGAAAATAGGATACCAAATGGAGAAATCATCACTTGGAAGATATCTATTAGAAGATACATCAAGGAATGAGATATCCATTGATACACGCAAAAGGAAAGATATCGGACTCCCAAAAGAGAGGATGGTTCCAAACAAACCAACCCATCTACAAAGTTTCATGATGGCACAAGTACCAAAAAGAAACGGCTTGCCTTCCATCAACACCCACTTTATATGGATCACAAGATGAGTGTTCTATCGAAAATAGGATGGCTCCCCCATGAATTGTGCATTTAGAGAGAATTTGCATTCGAGTACAAAATGCACAAGGTGGGATCACCACTTTCACTATATCTAGAAAACACTCGACAAAAATAATAAAACACGAGATCCACAAGTGGCATGGAAGGAAATGGGAGTTGACACAAACTTGGCAAGAGATAAGACAAATAAAACCAAAAGACAATGTAAAGATGATCAATAATTTCCACCACATAAATGATTACCAATTGTCAAAGACAAGAGGTATTTGGAAAAAATTCCCGGTGATAGATAGCAATGATATCCAACATCATCTTCACACCAAACACAAGCAAAATGCAACTTGTAGAGCTAACATGCCACCTAGGAACAACATAATTTATACTATCAACTCTAGGTGACAATATCTCAAATTTACACATTTTCTAGGCTTGTAATATGCACATAGAATATTACTCCCTCACAATGTGATACCAATGAAAAACTTACCAAGATGCAAAAGAGAACCAACAAGAGATAATTAATGGAACATTTAGAATTTGACTTTCTCATGAGAAGACATACCACATAGAGACTAGATAATCTTGTAATATCAATACTAGATGGTATTCCTCATGTACACACATTTATAGGATTGTGAGGTGCAAAAAGCACATCACTCCCCCAAAATGGGATGTTCCATTAATCTCTCACAAGAGCCAACTAAGATAAAAGCAAGAAGCACAAAGGCTCAATGCACGACACACACATACATGATGTGCAAACCAATATACACATACTTTATTTCTCAAGATATACAAATTGGACGCACATCATATACAAACACATGCAAGGAACAAAACCAAAACATGCAAAGGGGCAAGTAACTTTCAATGAAAACAATTTAAGCACGAGTTACCACAAGGAGGAACATTGGATATAAGATAGAAACTTGATAATCCGAATGACTTGGCTTGAGACAATAAGAATGATGAAGACCCCTTAATTCTTCATAATGTAGCCAAGTCTCCAATGCCCTCCAAAACACCTATTGATCACGTTTGAGCTAGTTGGTCCCCAACCAAGTTGGGTACTAAGAGGTTAGTCACAATAGGCTTGGCTACCCAAATGGTTCTTTTCTTGACACCACTTTGAGTACCAAAAAACTTGGCAAACACATTGCCAACATTATCCTTCCCAAGAAAATAGACATCATCAATAATAATTGGGTTGGATAAG
Source organism: Secale cereale (assembly GCA_902687465.1). Classification (NCBI taxonomy): domain Eukaryota; kingdom Viridiplantae; phylum Streptophyta; class Magnoliopsida; order Poales; family Poaceae; genus Secale; species Secale cereale. The sequence goes on from LR738712.1 coordinate 497,531,877, forward strand.
TTACCACTAGTGCATGAATAAGCAAGGTGACCCTTCTCACGGCATAGGTAGCAACATCTACTCTTCACTTTCTTCTCATTTGATTTCTCAAAATGAGAAGCATTAGCATGAGTCTTCTTGGGAAGCGACCTTTCTCCAACTTGCGGTTGAGCACGAGAGTGAACTTGTGGCATCTTCCCTTGTTGCTTGTCACTAATGGCCGTCTTCTTCAATGGGCAAGATCTAACACGATGCCCTTCAATTTTGCACTTGAAGCAAATAATCTTGGCCGAATTCTTGAGTTGTTCTTGGTCCTTCTTCTTGTTGCTCTTGGATTTCTTCTTATTGGAGTTGAATCCAAGTCCACCTTTGTCATTGGGGGATTTTTGCACACTCAAGATATTGTTGAGTGTGGACTTCCCTTCATGACACTTTTCCAAGTCTTTCTTCAAGGAAGAGACTTGGGCCTTGAGCTCTTTGATTTCCTTTACATGGTTAGTATCAACACAAGTACTAGAGGAAGTATAGGCTTCATTGTTAGAGCAACAAGGCAAGGAAAGCAATTCATCACAAGATGTACCAATGTTATGCATAGATGAATTACGAGGACTAGCACATGGCAATATAGCATTTTGACTAGAAGTAGTGCTAGCGACCACATGAGACTCACTAGATGTTACCTGGATAATCATAGCCTCATGAGCTATCTTTTGCACATTGTGGGATACTAGAAGATCATCATGAGAGCTTGTGAGCTTTACATGACTTTCTTCCAATTTCCCATAATTGCTAGATAACAACTCAAGTTGATCCCTTAGCTTAACATTCTCCTTCAAAATGGATGCTTCACTAGAAATAGAGTTAGTAGCACAAGCATCATCAATAATAGCAAGAGGAGAAGGCAACTTGGCAAGTTCTTTAGAATATGAAGCTTTAAGTTGAGCATGAGACTCGGTGAGTTTGATGAGCTCACTCTTAATGACCCTTGAGCCATTTTCGAGGTGCTCAAAATCCTCAAGGAGTTTAGCATGTGCAACTTAAAGCTTCTCATTTTTAGTTTCAAAACCATTAGCCACCTCGAGAGCCCTATCACGGGATTCCTTTATTCTAGATAGTTCTAGAGCAAAAGTCTCCTCAAGATATTCCTTGGTGGTTTGTTCAAGTTCAAGAGCTTGGGAAAGGTCGGCGATCTCATTAGCGCAATCACGCTCATGACCTTCCATTTTCTCAATGGTGACCTCATGCTCCTCTAGATGAGATTCCAACTCCTCTATATATTTCTTTCCCTCAATGGCAATAGACATGATTTCCATAAAGTTGGAACGAGCTAATTTATTCTTAAGAAGAGCTTTAAAAATCATTTCCCCCTTAATTTTTAAGGAGGCAACATTATCATTCTCTTCATCATTTTCAACATCATCATCATTGTCATCCTCACTATCATCACAAGATATATTGGGATTCAAAGTGGGAGATACCTTTGAAGCCTGCCATAAGGCAAAATGCAATAGATGATGATGTAGGATCCCTTGAAGCACCATTCAAGACTACATCTTGTTCCATGGGGTGTTGGGTTTCCTCTACATTGTTAGCACAACAATTCAAGAAAATAGATGCATTTTTATCATGGCAACAAGACATAGCAAGCATATCATCATGTGTTTTAGTCAAGCAATTTCTACAAGATATGCCAGGACTATCAACACAAGCATGTGAAGCATGTAGGGTGCTCGAAGTGTTAAAGTCCAAAGAAGATGCATTGCAATAAGATAGTGATGAAGGATCATCCACAATAAGCATACTATCATCATTGCAATAACCAACACTACTCACCATATCATTACCTTGTGGCAAACCACATGTAGGTGAAGTAGAAGTTGAGAAGACAACACGGCCGGAGGTGGAGGGAGAACAATCATTCCTACAATTCTTGGACACACCATATTTATCTTGAAGCTTTGTCCACAACTCATGAGCATCCCGGAACGGCATGAGTTGAAATATAACTACATTGCTCAAAGCATCAAAAAGCACATTAGAAGCTTGAGCATTGAGATAAGAGTTTTTCTCATCCTCTAAAGATAATCTTTGTGGATCCTTTGGAGGAGAAAAACCCATATCTACAATTCGCTCTAAATTTGGGTCCATGACCCTAAAGAGATTAAGCATGCGAATTACCCAAACATCAAAATTTGTGCCATTGAAACTAAGAGTGTCAGAGAATCCTAAACTCCTAGTTGACATACTTACTCTCTAGGCGGTTAAGCCCTATAAAGAGAGATGAGGCTCTGATACCAATTGAAAGATCGTGGATGTCGACTAGAGGGGGGGGGTGAATAGGCGCTTTAAAATAATTATGGTTTAGGCTTGAACAAATGCGGAATAAACCTAGCGGTTAATTTGTCAAGCATAAAACCTACAACAACTAGGCTCACCTATGTGCACCAACAACTTATGCTAAGCAAGATAAACAACTAGGTGATAGCAAGATATATGACAAGAAACAATATATCTATCACAAAGTATAGTGCATAAGTAAAGGGCTCGGGTAAGAGATAACCGAGGAACGCGGAGACGATGATGTATCCCGAAGTTCACACCCTTGCGGATGCTAATCTCCATTTGGAGTGGTGTGGAGGCACAATGCTCCCCAAGAAGCCACTAGGGCCACCGTAATCTCCTCACGCCCTCGCACAATGCAAGATGCCGTGATTCCACTAAGGGACCCTTGAGGGCGGTCACCGAACCCGTACAAATGGCAACCCTTGGGGGCGGTTACCGAACCCGTACAAATTGCTCGGGGCGATCTCCACAACCTAATTGGAGACCCCGACGCTTGCCCGGAGCTTTACACCACAATGATTGAGCTTCGAACACCAAGGTTGGGGCTATCTCCCCAACGACACCATGAAGCTTCACCATAATGAAATATGGCTCTGAGGTGACCACAACCGTCTAGGGCGCCCAAGCACCCAAGAGGAACAAGCTCAAGGGTACCAAGCACCCAAGAGTAATAAGCTTCTCAACTCCACTTCCACGTATCACCGTGGAGAACTCAAACCGATGCACCAAATGCAATGGCAAGGGCACACGGAGTGCCCAAGTCCTTCTCTCTCAAATCCCAGCGAAGCAACTAATGCTAGGGAGGGAAATGAAAGGAAGAACAAGAAGGGGAACACCAAGAACTCCAAGATCTAGATCCAAGGGGTTCCCCTCACCTAGAGGAGAAAGTGATTGGTGGAAATGTGGATCTAGATCTCCTCTCTCTTTTCCCCCCAAAACTAGCAAGAATCCATGGAGGGATTGAGAGATAGCAAGCTCTAAGAAGGTCAACAATGGGGGAAGAATATGAGCTCAAAGGATAAGCTTCATTGGGGAAGAAGACCCCCTTTTATAGGTGGGAAAAAAATCCAACCGTTATGCTCACAGCCCGCACAGAGCGGTACTACCGCTCCAGGAGCGGTACTACCGCTAGGGTGGTAGTACCCCTTTGAAAAACAACAGCGAGGAGGCAAAAATGCCAGAAGAACCGTCGGAGCGGTAGTACAGCTTGACCTCACGGTACTACCGCTAGGGGTAGCGGTACTACTGCTAAGGGTAGCGGTACTACTGCTTGTGAGCGGTACAAAAAAATTACATCCGTGCCTACCACCGCTGTACTTGTGACGAGTTTTTGGTCCCGAGCGGAAGTAGCCACGGAAGTAGCCGCGGTAGTACTGCTCCAAGCGGTAGTACTGCTCCCGAAAGCGGTAGTAAAAAATTACTTCTGCTCCTACCCGCGGTAGTACCGCTGCAGCCTTTTCATACCACCAAAACGACCACAACTTGTGCAAACGGACTCCGAATTCGACGAAACCAAGTTTGTTGGAAAGCTAGCGACAAGGGCTAACACAATCTTGACAGAAATACCAATAATAAGCAAATTAGAAAAGACCCATAAGAAAATGGTGAGAACCCTTCCTCGGATAAGACCGGTAAAACCTCCAACACCGAAAACATCATAGAAGACGCATGTGAACTCCGTTTTCGATGAACTCAAGCTTGTCATCAAGATGACCATAAGCTCTAAGACGCACAAAGAGAACCAAACAAGAACCAAGAAACATGATGCAAGGATGCAATGGTTTGAGCTTTCTACTAATGATACGATCAAGCTACCAACTTGAGAGCCCCCCTTGATAGTACGACAAACGATCCTATAACCCGGTCTCCCAACTACCACCACGAGACCGGTAAAATAGAAAACCTATCAAGGGCAAACCTTTGCTTTGCACAAAGTCCACTTGAGCTAGATGTAGACGATCTTGACTTCCTCAAGTTAGACCACCTTTCTTGATTGCGTTGTCTCGGTGAAGACTAGTAGATTGCTCCCCCATACTCCACTATGGGTGAGCCACTCTTCGGCATATCTTCACAAGTCCATTGTCACCACAATGGACGACCAGCTTCAAGCACTTGATCTCTTCGTGATGCTCCACTTGAACTTGCACACCGCAACCTAACCCCACAAAGAACTCTCACGAAGACCATGGGTTAGTACACAAAGCGTGTTTGCCAATGCTTAACATACCATGGGATTGCTTGATCCCTATCGGTACATCTTCTACACTTTGTGTGTTGATCAACTTGATTCATTCTTTGACTTAGTTTTGATCAACCTTGAATCTTTCCAACTCTCTTCATTTGGATGATGTCTTGAAGGTAAACATGAATGATCACAAACTCTTCTTCTTCAAGACATGCTTGCAATAAGCTCAACACACACAAGACCAATCTTTGGATAATTCCTTAATAGTACCTTGGTCATCACAAACTCTCCTTGAAACCAACAAATGAACTCCAAGAAAAGCCTATGGACAAACCCTTCAAATATAACTCAAGGCAACCATTAGTCCATAGAGATTGTCATCAATTACCAAAACCAAACATGGGGGCACCGCATGTTCTTTCAATCTCCCCCATTTTGGTAATTGATGACAATCACTTTCAAGTGAGTTTATATAAGGAATTATGCATCACCATACCATGCAACAATAATGTATGCGCATGAGATGCAAAAGCTTAGGAACAAAACCAAAGCAAGAAGAGAGAAGAGACAACCCTCTAAACTTCCTCACAAAACTAAACTCTCTAAAACTTCTCCCCCATTGGCATCGATTGCCAAAATGGGCGAATATCTTAGAAGGCGAATATAAATTGTGTTCCTACTTAAATTGCGTATTCCTCAAAATAGAGAGTGGAATGCAATACATATATCCAACTGTAAATACTTGGAGGAAGACAAACTATATTGAGGCCCAAAGATTTCAAAAGAATGATATGCCACAAAGGCATAACAAAGGGAGAAAAATACGCAATCAAGCAATCAAAGGATACCAATTGAATCAAGCTATCAAAAGATACCAATTGACCCAACTAGAACAATGATCCTACATGCCAAATGAATAAAAGATATCATGATAAGAGCAAAGGAGTGTTCTAGAGAAACTAGAGAATCTCCCCATGATTTGTGCACAATTTAGTTTTGTATTTGGATACAACAAGCACAAAATAGGATCGTCGCTCCCCCGAGATCAATAGAACCTCACGACATAGCAACGGAGTGTTCTAAAGACACTAGTGAAGCTCCCCATAATTTATGCACTCCTTAGAATATTTTCATTAGGATACCAAGTGCACACAATAGGATCATCACTCCCCCAAGATCAATAGACACTCACACCAAGTGCAAGTGAGCATGAAGGAAACAAAGCCTAGCACTTGCAACGAACAACTGGTTGAGCAATATATAAAAGAGTCAACTTAAGAGTAGGCTCAACCAAAATGATGTGTGTGAGTCATGGCAAAGCACTTGAGAAGATTAATGTATGGATGAACATTAAGCATCAATATACTCTTGAATGAATGAGATACATAGTGCAAGGCCTATCATTCCCACACACAACAGCAAATGGGTTCAGAAGCTCAGTACTAATCATATAAATAACCTATGCTTGTGACAACCTGTGGTGAAGATATAAAAAGGATAGCTTTGTCATGAGGAGGGATACCAATAGAAATGGCAAAAGCCTCGTCAAGACAAGCAAGAGAAAAATGATATTCACCACAAAAGAGTGCATCAAGATGCAACGATATAAGATCCGCACTCGAGACACACACCTTCACGGAGCCACCAAAGAAATAAAACAAGAAAGAAAAGTGGACGTGAAAGAAGGGGATATCAAATAGATATGCAACTTTTCTCAAGTGTATAAGATGCTAGGTAGATGAACATCATGATGATATCAATCCACAAGGAAGGATGTACACACGAAATTGTTGCAAAAGGAATGAATAAGATATCCCCAAGGAAGTCATAAATATACCAATAAGATATTTGCTTGAAGGCATATCACATGGCTAGATATGTTCTTATTGTATATAAATGAGTTCCAACCACACGAGCATCAAAGACATCACAACTAGAAACAAGAGATCATTGTTGGGATGCTTTGAGAAAGGAAACAAGTATCATACGAAGGAATGACTAACATGCCATGATACAACCTACACAAGGTTGGTGCAAGAAATGTCTGCATGAAGTAGATGGTGATACTTGTTACCGAGATACAATTGGAAGGATGTAGTAGATACCAATTGAAGGTAGATAGTAGTTCATTGATCATCCTAGCTTGACTCCAATAAGCACATGGTGACACCACCTTCCTTTTGAATGAGCCGAGCATCCAATGCATCTCCAATTGTTCGTAGAACACCAACACAAACAAAATGGTACCCAAACTCATTGGAACCAAAGAGTTAGAAACACCAATACATAGGAAAAACTCCACAAACATATGTGCATTTATAAATGAAAATGAATTTCATGCACATCCCATCCAAATTGAGACTAGGTGAAGTTTCCCTTATATATTGGGTTAAAGAAAGAAAGCATGCCAAAGAAAATACATGAAGTAAATATGAATGCTCGAGACTTTGAAGAAATGAAACAAAATGAAAAAGAAATACCAAGTGAAAATAGGATAGCAAATGGAGAAATCATCACTTGGAAGATATCTATTAGAAGATACATCAAGGAATGTGATATCCATTGATACACGCAAAAGGAAAGATATCGGACTCCGAAAAGAGAGGATGGTTCCAAACACACCAACCCATCTACAAAGTTTCATGATGGCACAAGTACCAAAAAGAAACGGCTTGCCTTCCATCAACACCCACTTGATATGGATCACAAGATGAATGTTCTATCGAAAATAGGATAGCTCCCCCACGAATTGTGCATTTAGAGAGAATTTGCATTCGAGTACAAAATGCAGAAGGTGGGATCACCAGTTTCACTATATCTAGAAAACACTCGACAAAAACAATAAAACACAAGATTCACAAGTGGCATGGAAGGAAATGGGAGTTGACACAAACTTGGCAAGAGATAAGACAAATAAAACCAAAAGACAATGTAAAGATGATCAATAATTTCCACCACATAAATGATTACCAATTTTCAAAGACAAGAGGTTTTTGGAAATAATTCCCGGTGATAGATAGCAATGATATCCAACATCATCTTCACACCAAACACGAGCAACATGCAACTTGTAGAGCTCCTCGAATTTTATTTGTTACTGAAACTTTACAAAAACATCAAATGTTTGATCAAGTTTGATATCCCAAAATTTCAGAATTTTTTTCAATCTTTTTTAATTTACTGTCCATGGAGAGTGTACGGGCACCTAGGTGTTGAAAGGCATGTCTCATTTAATATATGGAATAAAAATAAACGGATGGGTTGCATTCAAAAATGAATTTAGCAATATAATGTTTAGTGACATGCATTAACATATTGCTGGACAAATAGGTGGCCAAAATTTGACCCACTATACAATGGTAAACCCAACCAAAGGTAGTAGTAGATATAGAAGGAGAAAGCCTACATGTGAGGGAAATAATGTCGGACATAGTTCAAAGATAATCAACAAAAGGTTACCTCAACAGAGTTCAAAGATAGTCTTTGGGGTATCAAAGTTCCTCTAGAACTTAAAATCTTCCTTCTAAGGCTGGCTTAGCATTCTATACACTGCAATATGTCAACGACGAGCGCCTGCTGCCTTTCTGGGCCGGAGGATACATGGATGCATGGCTTGGTAAGCTGTTCTATGGCAAGAAGTACTTGGGCTCTCTTAATGGAACCAATACTGGAGCAGCTTAGTGTTAACAAGGACGACAAGGCAAAATGTGGTTGTTTGCCATCCACGAGAAAGCGATCCATGAGAAAATTTACCAGATTCCGTTTCCTATCCATGGGTTCGTGTAGTCATACCTTGAAGAGCTAAAAGCCATTCACATTCCTATGGCACATGCCTCGTTCATCATCGAACATATCAATAATGTGGATTGCCTCTCTGGCGGATCTTATGAAGGTTAATGTCGATGTCGCGGTTCGTAGAGGAGCCTCACATGGAGCTATGGGTGCAGTTTGCACGGACCAAACATATATGTTTTTGGGTGCATAAGCTATTAGTTTCCCAAACATATCCGATCTAGCTACACTTGAATCTCTTGCAATCAGGGAGGCCCTGTCTCTCGCATGTGATCTTTATGAGAAGAAGATAAATGTGATGTCCGACTGCAAGGTGGTCGAGGAAGCAACCAACAAAAGAGTTTGGCTGTCAAAGAGGCAATCATACATGAAATCACACATTACAAGTCTACTTTTGCTACTTGTAATATTATTCATGAATTTAAGAGCTCGAATATCAAAGCTCACAAGCTCATGATGACCCACAAGTGTAGGGGATCAATCATAGTCCTTTCGATAAGTAAGAGTGTCGAACCCAATGAGGAGCAGAAGGAAATGATAGGCAGTTTTCGATAAGGTATTTTCTGCAAGCACTGAAATTATCGGTAACAGATAGTTTTGTGATAAGGTAATTGATAACAAGTGACAAATAGTAAACATAAATAAGGTGCAGCAAGATGGCCCAATCCTTTTTGTAGCAAAGGACAAGCCTGGACAAACTCTTATATGAAGGAAAGCACTCCCGAGGACACATGGGAATTATCGTCAAGCTAGTTTTCATCACGTTCATATGATTCGCGTTCGTTACTTTGATAATTTGGTATGTGGGTGGACCAGTGCTTGGGTGCTGCCCTTACTTAGACAAGCATACCACTTATGATTAACCTCTATTGTAAGCATCCGCAACTACAAAAGAAGTATTAAGGTAAACCTAACCATATCATGAAACATATGAATCCTAATCAGCACCTTATGAAGCAACGCATAAACTAGGGTTTAAGCTTCTGTCACTCTAGCAACCCATCATCTACTTATTACTTCACAATGCCTTCCTCTAGGCCCAAACAATGGTGAAGTGTCATGTAGTCGACGTTCACATGACACCACTAGAGGAAAGACAACATACATCTCATCAAAATATCGAACGAATACCAAATCCACATGACTATTTATAGCAAGACTTCTCCCATGTCCTCAGGAATAAAGGTAACTACTCACAAAGCATATTCATGTTCATAATCAGAGGGATATTAATATGCATAATGGATCTGAACATATGATCGTCCACCAAGTAAACCAACTAGCATCAACTACAAGGAGTAATCAACACTACTAGCAACCTACAGGTACAAATCTAAGGTTTTAGTACAAAGATTGGATACAAGAGATGAACTAGGGTTTGAGAGGAGATGGTGCTGGTGAAGATGTTGATGAAGATAACCCTCCCCAAGATGGGAGAGTTGTTGGTGATGACGATGGCGATGATTTCTCCCTCCCGGAGGGAAGTGCCCCCGGCAGAACAGCTCCGCCGGAGCCCTAGATTGGTTCCGCCAAGGTTCCGCCTCGAGACGGCGATGTTTTGTCCCGAAAGCCTCTTCTTGATTTTTTTTCCAGGTCAAAACACCTCATATAGGAGAAGATGGGCATCGGGGAGTCAACAGGTGGCCCACGAGGCAGGGGGCGCGCCCCCCACCCTCGTGGACAGGTGGTGGCCCCCCTAACGTATCTCTTTCGCCAGATATTTTTTATATTTTATGAAACGGTGTTTCATGGAGTTTCGGGTCTTTTTGAGTCATGCAGAATAGGTCTCCAATGTTTGCTCCTTTTCCAGCCCAGAATTCCAGCTGCCGGCATTCTCCCTCTTCATGTAAACCTTGTAAAATAAGAGAGAAAAGGCATAAGTATTGTGATATAACGTGTAATAACAGCCCATAGTGCAATAAATATCAACATAAAAGCATGATGCAAAATGGACGTATCAACTCCCCCAAGCTTAGACCTCGCTTGTCCTCAAGCGAAAGCCGATATCGAAAAATATGTCCACATGTTTAGAGATAGAGGTGTCGATAAAATAAAATACGGACATGAGGGCATCATGATCAAACTTATTATAGCAACACAAATATATATATTGTCATATGACTCTTATGCTAAAGTAACAATCTATTCACAATGTCAAGTATGAATCAGAAACTTCATTGAAAACTAACAAACTATGATCTCGACCATTGAAGCAATTGAAATTTATCATAACATCGGAAAGAGTCAAAATAAGAGCTTTTCAGCAAGTCCACATACTCAACTATCATTTAGTCTTTCATAATTGCTAACACTCATGCAATACTTATGGGTATGGAGTTATAATCGGACACAGAGAAAGATAGGGGCTTATAGTGTTGCCTCCCAACCTTTTATCTCATGGGCAATGTCAACAGTAATGGACCATGATAACTTACATCCAATTGGGTATATATGTCAGGATCTTTCCAACACAATGTGCTTGCCAAAGGATAAAATGTAAAAAGGAAAGGTGAAGATCACCATGACTCTTATAAGGTAAGAATAATAGATAGGCCCTTCGCAGAGGGAAGTAGAGGTTGTCATGTGCTTTTATGGTTAGATGTACAAAATCTTAGCGCAAAAGAACGTCACTTTATATTGCCACTTGTGATATGGACCTTTATTATGTAGTATGTCGCTTTTATTACTTACATATCACAAGATCGTATAAAGCTTATTTTCTCCACACTAATAGATCATACATATTTTAGAGGGTTGCAACAATGACAACTTACTTGAAGGATCTTACTCAATCCGTAGGTAGGTATGGTGGACTATCATGGCAAAACTGGGTTTAAGGATGTATGGAAGCACAAGTAGTATCTCTACTTGGTGCAAGGAGTTTGGCTAGCATGAGGGGGAAAGACAAGGTCAACATGTTGGATGATCCATGACAATATACTTTATTTCAGATATAAGAAGACATAACCCATTATGTTGTCTTCCTTGTCCAACATCAATTCTTTAGCATGTCATATTTTAATGAGTGCTCACAATCATAAAAGATGTCCAAGATAGTATATTTGTATGTGAAAACCTCTCTTTCTTTATTACTTCATATTAATTGCAACGATGATCAAAACTAGGTTTGTCAACTCTCAACAACTTTTATTCATCATGCTCTTTATATGTGAAGTCATTACCTTCCATAAGATCAATATGACATTTTTAATACTTTTTATATTTTCTTTTATTCTCTCATGACCATAGTGAGATAATCAAGCCCTTGACTCAAAACTAATCTTTATTATATATAGCTCACGGACTCGATTACAAAGATAAAGATCATAAAGCAAAGCTCGCAACTAGATCACACTAAACTTTATTCTACTAGATTAAGATATTACCAAAAGGATTGAACTAAGAAAAAAAATGGTAAAGATAGGAGTGTGATGGTGATACGATACCGGGGCACCTCCCCCAAGCTTGGCAGTTGCCAAGCGGAGTGCCCATACCCATGTGATTATGTCTCTTTCTTAGGAGGTGGTGATGGAGTTGTTGATTATGTAGGCTTGTCGTCTATCTTCCAAGGCATGGGCTCACCATCATAGAAGGATGATCGAGCCTCCGGGATCCTCAAATCTGCAGCCAAACTCATCTTCTTGAATCTATATTCATACACACAGTTTTGGTTTTGCAGGTCATAGATCTGGGCTTGGAGGTGCTCAATTTTCTCTTGGAGCTCGGAGATGGCTTCCCCAATGATCTTGGCGTCCAGCTTGTGGTTGTTGGTGAGCTCCATGATCATCATGTGGTTGGCGTTGAGTCCTCGTTCCACCATGCCTTGGCACTTGAAAATTTGCTACTCCATTGCCCCGAGTCTTGTCTCCACGCTTCCGGTCCTCCTTGGTCCCTCAACATCGCGGATGTGCAGCACCCCCTCACGCACCTCGATGGTTTGAGGGTGTTGCAGCACCTCTGCGATGTAGGGGTTGATGACCTTATCAAAGAACTTGTCCTTGGGGGTGCTGGAAGACGTCATGATGATCTAGATCTGTCAGAAACAATAGCTTGAAATGAAAACATAGGATTTTTGTGTGATACGATGGTCACAACCTTGGGGAGAATATATAGTGAATTTTTACCGACCAAAAGAAGTAACGTGCAAGAAATCGGAGTCTGGGAGGCACACGAGGTGCCCACGAGGCAGGGGGCGCGTCCAGAGGGTAGGGCGCGCCCTCCAACCACGTGGACTCCTCGTGTCCTTTCCGGACTGCCTCTTATTTTTCTATTTTTCTAAATATTCCAAAACGGTGAAAAATTGCCATTAGAACTATTTTGGAGTCGGTTTACTTACCGTACCACATACCTCTTCCTTTTCGGAGTCTGAATCGTTCTGTAAAGTGTCCCTTATGTATTCCTCCGGGGTTACGATTTCAATAACATTGGTTTCAACATTTATAGGATTACGTGAGATATAATGTTTGATTCTTTGACCGTTCACCACCTTCGGATTTGTGCCTTCGAAGTTGTTGATTTTTTTGGCACCAGAACGATAGACCTCCTCGATAACATAAGGACCTTCCCATTTAGAGAGAAGTTTTCCTGCAAAAAATCTCAAACGAGAGTTGTATAGCAAGACATAATCACCTACGTTAAACTCCCGCTTTTGTATCCTTTTGTCATGCCCTCTTTTAACTTTTTCTTTAAACAGTTTGGCATTCTCGTAAGCTTGGGTTCTCCATTCATCAAGCGAGCTAATGTCAAATAACCTCTTCTCACCAGCAAGTTTAAAATCATAATTTAGTTCCTTAATAGCCCAATATGCCTTATGTTCTAGCTCAAGAGGTAAGTGACATGATTTAGCGTAAACCATTTTATATGGAGACATACCCATAGGATCTTTGTATGCAGTTATATAGGCCCATAATGCATCATCAAGTTTCTTGGACCAATTTTTTCTAGACCTATTGACAGTCTTTTTCAAGATTAACTTCAGCTCTCTGTTACTTAGTTCTACTTGACCACTAGACTGTGGGTGATAAGGGGATGCAATTCTATGATTAACTGTCGGGACCCCGATCCTAAGTCACACCGATCTAGTTGTAACACGTCATATCACTTTGCGGCCTCACGAACGGTATCCCCACGGGTGCCACCTTACCTAGCCCGGGACCGTTTGCGCATTTTGGCACACGTATATGACAGTGTCGCTAGCATCCATATGACAGAGAACCCGGGCCGACATGGCTAGTTATAAACCAAAAGTGGCACTAAATTACAGAGACATGCATCCATGACCCAGCAATGAACGTGTCGGTCATCAACGTATGAACCCAAGTCGTAGCAAGCTACATGGACTTAAAGGAACAACGCGTGACATTTCCCCTAAGGGACAGGCACAGGAACGAAGAAGGACACATGCCGACCAGCCTACGTGTTCCGAGCAGTAGCAAGCTACCAAGGCTCATTGGAAGCACTAGGAGGCATTTCCCTGTAAGATAGGCTACCAAAGGAAAACAACTAGGTGTCGGATCCCACACATACCAAGCATTTCAATCATACACACAATATGCTCAATATGTGCAAATACAACATTGCATCACAACAGAACTCTATGACTCAAAGTACTTTATTTAAAAGGCTCCAAGAGCCATACATAACATATCCATACAGGTAGGGGTCACATGACCCAACACTCAAGTCATACAGTCATACAAGCACAAGCGGAAGCTACATGTCTGAGTACAGACAAGATGGAAAATAAAACAGGCTTGGAGTAGCCTGACTATCTACAAGGCCCTCCACAAGCTCCAGATCTTCGTCTAGGTAGCAAGCTACTCGTCGACGTCAACGTCTATGTAGAACCCATCAGAAGGGGTTGGGTTCTCCTCTGCAACAGTTATTAAGCAAACATGAGTACAAAGGTACTCAGCAAGTCTTACAACAGAACCTATCATACATGCAACATTATCAACAGGGGGGTAGTGGAGTTCATAGCAGAAAGCCAGCTTTGACTCTTGGCTAAGCTATACTACAACTCTCAACAGATTGCAAGATGTTACCACGTACACGAGTCCTCTACTCACCACAACAATACACCACCGAGGATCCTCTTCCGTCATCCTACGGAAGGGCCATCCACGGCACTCACACTTGTCTTGAGGGTTTTAGTAGTATCCATCAACTTGTCTATGAACTGTAAGAGTAATCAAGTAGTCCGTACCGCGAACAAGGGCTATTCGAATAGATTGATAACCCTGCAGGGGTGTACTTCTTCACACATGTTTTCACCACTTAGCGTCTGCACACGACATGTGCTCGGCAGACTTCAAGCGAAAGCCGACGTGGGTGTAGACCACGACCTAACCAACCACTCAAGTCTCTCGTCCAGGTTTATCACCTATTTGGGTTCCATCCGTGGGAAGATCCGGCCGGGGTGTCGCTCACGGCCCAAAACGATGTGTACAGGGTTCCCGAGTCACCAAACAGGCGCTCGATACACCGTGCCACGTACCTGTCGCATCACAGCCCACCCCTAGGGTCAGCGCTGTGCACGACCACCAGTAAACTACAAACACCAGAAACTAATTGCAACTCCTGGACGGAGAACATGGGCAGTCAATAAGTCGAGCGGGGTCATATTTCAGGGCCCAATGTGTGGTAGTAGCTATAACTTGAACCACACATACATATCTCAGGTCCTATGGACGATTCCAATGAAACAACCCACCACGTACTCCTACATGGCCTTTCATCGATACCTTTACCAAGCATGTACCACACTTCCCTCTCTTTACCGATATGATCATTTCACTCTGATCCATCACCCAGATGAACCAGACCTGACACAACTCTAAGCATAGCAGGCAACATAAACAAATAGCATGGTGAATCACACATCACATGGCTCAATCAACTCCTACACATGCTAGTGGGTTTCAACTATTTACTGTGGCAATGACAGGTCATGCAAGGGAATAGGGTTCAACTACCGCAGCAAGTAGCAGTTCACACGCTATTGCCTTAATGCAGTAAAAGAGAGCAGGAGCGAGAAGATGGGTTTGTATCGGAATGATCAATGATTGCTTGCCTGACAGAGTGGTTGTCGGATACTGCTCTTCAGCTGGATACGCAGAAGTATCCTCGGGAGCAGGACCTAACACGGAGAATATCGGCGATACAATCAATAAACAAACAAATGCAACAATATGATGCATGCTCATGATATGGCAAGATGCATGTGTTTTGGGCTAATGCAACTATAACCAGAAGGGTTTGAGCCCATTTGAATCAAAGATTCAAATTGAAACTCAAACTATTATTTATTTAAGTGCATTAACTTGTTTTAATGTAAACAGCAAGGTTAACTTGCTCAAACATGCATGAAACCAGTGCCATTGGAAAGATTGGATTTTTCTGATCAATTTTCATATATAAATCTTTTCCATCTGAGCTACTGTTGAATTTATATGATTTTTTGAAGTTTAAAGGATTTTCTGGAATTTCCTGAATTGTTTTTAATCTAATAATCCCATAAAATCCTTTACTGCGTCAGCATGACATCATGCTGACGTCAGCAGGTCAACAGGGCGCCCAGGTCAAACCTGACCAGTGGGTCCCTCATGTCAGTGTCTCTCAATACTAACTAAAAGAGCTTAACACTAATTTAAAAGTTAGCAGGGGTTCGGCCCCACATGTCAGTGGCTCACTACACTAATGACAGCAATTAGTGTTTAAATTAAAACCTAAACTGAAGTTAGTCAACGGCCGGCCCCACATGTTAGCGACACAGGGGGGAGTCCAGGCGTGGTCAAAAAAGGTCAAACCCAGCGGCGGCTCGACGCCGGCGAGGCCAAACGCGGCGGCGGTGCTCGGGTTTTGCCTACAGGCCGTCGTTTGAGACGCGGTTGGGCTCTACGGCGAGCTGGGGCTCGTGCGCATCTAGTGGAGGCGACGGTAGGTGCTGGGGTGGCCGTAATCATCGGCGGCGAGCTCGAAGGCGGCGGCCGAAATTCGGGCGTCGGGGAAAACAACGCTGCAGCGCACGGCAGGAGCAGCAGTTGGTTGCTACGGGTCCGTGGTGATGTGTTGAGTGCGGTGATGCACTCGGACGCGAGTGGCAGCCGCTGTGGCCGCGGCGGCGCCATGGCCGGCGGCGAGGAGAGCTCGGCTCTGGTGGCTGATGCTGCTAGGGAACAAGATAGGCGACGGGGCATGGGGGAAACGAAACCGGGGCTCACCGCGGTTCTTCTGGTAATGCTGGTGAGGCAGGGGAGGCACGGGGTCCGGCGAATTTGTCGATGGCGTCCGGCGGCCGTGCGGAGAAGACGAGCTCGAAGACGAAGCCTCAAGGCGCCCGGGGTGCTGTGGTTCGGCGTAGAGAAGCACGGCAGCGAGACGGAGCTCGGGGGCTCGTCGGAGAGGCAAGGGGGACTCGGTGGACGCGGCGGCAGCGACGAGCTCCGCTCGGGCGGTGCGAGGGAGAGAACCAGGAGAGGGGAGGGAGAGGGGAGCGGTCGAGGGGGTCGAGGGGTCTGCGTGGCGTCGTTCTGATTCATCCAGCGGGTCGAGGAGGCCAGCCAGGCAGGCAGGAGGTGGCCGGCGCGTCGGCGGCGCTCGCCACCGAGCAGCTTCATGCGCTGGCATGGCGAAGAAGACGGGGATGCCCCTGGTGGGCTGGGCCGGCTCGGCCAGACAGGTAGGTGGGCTCAGGTAAGTTTGCTTTCCTTCTTTTTTCCTATTTACTTTCTGTTTCATTTATTTTGCAACTTTGTGGAATTAATAAAAATGCCAGAACATTTTTATAGCTCATAAAACTAGTCATGCCCACTGTATATAATATGAACAGCATGGAACATTTTAGTTTATGATTATTTGGGCACATCAAATATTTTATAGCATTTAAATGCCCAAATGCAAATACCATATGATTTAATCCAGAGACCTTGGATGTCCTAGAAAATTGTGCACCATTTTTGGCAGAGGTTTAAGACCAAGGCAGAAATGATGAACATTTTTGAAGGGCATTTTGGGTACATTGGAAAAGATTTTATTAAACCCTAGTTGTTAGAAGAGGGGTGCTGGGGTTTCTGTCATTCCCATTTCAAGTTGCTTTGAAAAGTAAACATGATGCACACTCTATCTAGTCCTAATGCAAGCACTGACTAGGGATGTGACAACTCACCCCCTCTCAAAAGAATCGCGTCCCGAGATTTGGGTTCCTCCGGAAAGAGGGTGGGGTACTCAAGTCGAAGACGATCCTCCCTTTCCTAGGTAGCTTCACTCTCGGAATGATGTGACCATTGAACCTTGAGAAACTTGATATTACGACGTCGAGTGGTGCGCTCGGTTTGATCAAGAATATGAACGGGGTATTCTCGATATGTGAGATTGTCCTGGAGATCAAGCGTTTCGTGGTCCACTCCGCGGATAGGATCCGAGAAGCAACGCCTGAGTTGAGATACGTGGAAGACATCATGAACTCTGGAGAGGTGCGGAGGTAGTTCCAATTGGTAGGCAACTTCTCCTCGTTTGGCAAGAATGCGAAAAGGACCGATGTAACGAGGGGCCAATTTGCCTTTGATACCGAAGCGATGGGTTCCCTTAAGAGGGGTAACCCGAAGGTAAGCCTTATCGCCGACTTCAAAAGTCACAGCCTTATGATGACTATCATATTGGCTCTTCTGGCGAGACTGGGCTGTTTTCAATTTCTCACGAACGATGCAAACTTGCTCTTCTGCTTCCCGGATCATATCCGGACCAAAGAATTGTCTTTCCTCGGTTTCTGACCAGTTAAGAGGTGTTCGGCATCTTCGTCCATATAAAACTTCGAAGGGAGCTTTGCCCAAGCTGGCTTGATAACTATTGTTATAAGTGAATTCGGCAAATGGAAGACACTTCTCCCATTCCATACCGAAAGAGATGACAGAGGCTCGAAGCATATCTTCCAGAATTTGATTGACTCGTTCCACTTGACCACTTGACTGAGGATGGAAGGCGGTGCTGAAAGAGAGATGAGTTCCCATAGCATTTTGGAAACTTTCCCAGAATCGTGAAGTGAAAAGACTTCCACGGTCTGAATTAATCTCCAACGGCACACCATGAAGTGATACTATCCGAGAGATATACAAATCCGCTAGCTGGCTAGCGGTTATACTTTCTCGAACAGGCAGGAAGTGGGATACTTTGGAGAGGCGGTCGATAACGACAAAGATAGCGTTATTCCCTTTCCTGGTCCTGGGAAACCCGGTAATGAAGTCCATACCGATCTTGTCCCATTTCTTTCAGGAATAGCTAAAGGTTGGAGGGTGCCAGCATGCCGTTGATGTTCTGCTTTAACTCGACGACAAACGTCGCAGTTAGCAATGAACTGAGCGATTTCTCTCTTCATCCTAGTCCACCAGAACCTCTGGCGTAGGTCCTGATACATTTTGGTACTACCGGGATGAATCGTGAGAGGAGATTCATGAGCCTAATTAAGGATTAACTGTCGCAGATGTTGGTTCTTGGGAACCACTAAACGATTCTCGAAGAAGACAACACCTCGATCATCCGTAGAGAAATTTCTAGCGACTCCGCTAGCAATGCTCTCCTGGAGTCGGGATATACCCTTATCACGCTTCTGGGCAGCTATGATTTGGTCCATAAGGGTAGGTTCCGCCACCAAGGTGGAAAGGAATCCTCGAGGAACAATGTGAAGGTTAAGCTTACGAAATTCCTCGTGAAGAAGTGGTTGCCCTTGTTGTAACATCAAGTTGTTACAATAAGACTTACGTCTTAGTGCGTCAGCCATGACATTGGCCTTCCCAGGGGTGTAAGTAATTCCTAAGTCGTAATCTGTGAGCAACTCAACCCAACGTCTTTGCCTGAGATTTAGATCCGGTTGGGTAAAGATGTATTTCAGACTTTGGTGATCAGTGAAGATTTCACAGCGGTTACCAAGAAGGTAATGTCGCCATGTTTTGAGTGCGTGGACTACAGCTGCAAGCTCTAGATCATGTGTAGGATAGTTATCCTCATGTGGACGCAACTGTCGGGATGCGTAGGCAATCACTTGACGATCTTGCATGAGTATGCAACCTAGTCCTTGTCGCGAGGCGTCGCAGTAGATGATAAAATCCTTGGAAAAGTCTGGTGGTACCAGTACGGGTGCAGAGGTCAGGCATCTTTTCAGTTCCTGAAAACTGGACTCGCACTGTGGGGTCCACTCAAACTTTTTATCTTTCTTGAGGAGTTCAGTTAGAGGTTTAGCAACCTTGGAGAAATTCTCGACGAAGCGTCGGCAATAGCTCGCTAAGCCAAGGAAACTCCTAACTTGCTTGATCGATTCAGGGGGAGTCCAATCAAGGACGGCTTGAACTCACTCGGGATTGACAGCAATACCCTTGCCAGAGATCACATGACCTAGATAGGTCACTTCCGGCAACCAGAATTCACATTTAGAGAATTTAGCATAAAGGCGGTGCTCTCGAAGTTTCGTCAATACCAGCCTTAGATGCTCGGCATGATCTTTCTTGTTCTTGGAGTAGATGAGTATATCATCGAGGTATACCACGACGAATTTATCCAAATACTCCATGAATATAGAATTCATTAGCCGGGATAAGGTGGCTGGGGCATTGGTTAACCCGAAGGACATGACGGTGTACTCGTATTGGCCATAACGAGTAACAAAAGCCGTTTTAGGAATGTCCCCGTTCTTGATTTTGATTTGATGGTAGCCCAACCTCAAATCCATTTTCGAAAAGACTGAGGATGGAAGGCGGCGTAGATAACCTTGTCAGCTTCGGCCACACGGGCAGAGTGTAGCTTGTGGGTGATACTACAAAGCCAATCATCCGCATCCAGAGGTTCAGTGGAGTGATGGAACTTCGGTGGGCACATCTTGATAAAGTCATTGATTGACACCACGTCATTCCTCTGACGGAACCCGATGTTCTGCTCTATGCGTTCCAACAGACGGTTGGTCTCTCTCTTGTTCCGTTCTGCCTCGAGCATAACTTCAGCCAAGGAGGGTGGCTGGGGCAGATTCTCATCTCTAGCCCCACTAGCCTCATCCTGCTCCTGAGCAGCAGGAGTGCTGCGAGTGTTGACCATCCTAGGAAAATAAAACAACGGTTTAGACAAGGATGGCAAAAACTTGACATAGGAGTGCAGAATGTAATGGATGACACGGAATGCAGAGATGTTCATCCGTACGATATGGTAATATAGAAACTGCCATATATACACCAGTGGTCATACACACCATACATAGTTTAGTACAAGCCAAGGCTAAAGTACAACTACGGTGAAAGACGATACATCCCATCAGAGGCATTCCAAGCTCCTATACATTATTTAACTACACCTCCGAAACTCAGTACTAGCTAAGTCATATTCCACAAGACACGCAGGACTGTGGAAATACAACTACTACGATACTACTGCTCCCACGGTCTAGCTCAGACATTCCCGTAGTAATCTTCGTAAAGATTACCACCGTAGCCTGGAAGTGCAACAGATGGATCTTGAAACTCTCGAGCACTCGAAGGCTGTGGAGCATAGGGACATGGATGTGGCCTCGGGCCTGATGCTGGTGGTAACCGACGCCCACGTGGAGGTGTAATACCCCCAACGTCACGCCAATCCATACGATCAGGCAGACGAGTCCGCACGGGGTACAAATCCCGCATATCTAGATATCCGGCGTGCACAGCAGGTGCAAGCCGTGTCAAAGTAGTCCAGTGGGCGGCTCGAGTGTTATACAGCTCCATTCAGAGGGCACGGACCTCACGGTCCCTATCCTCCAGCATCTAAACAGTAGTCTGAAGCAGTGGCTCTTCATGAGCAGCATCAGTATACAGACCAGTGTAGTAGCCTTCCTCTCCGGGAAGTGAGGCTGGCAGGTAACAGAACTCAGTGTTCAGCAACAGGGCATGCCTAGCCCGGAGGATGGTCATCATCGAGTAGGCGGCATCCTGCACTGCCATCTCGATAGTAACCCCGAGTCCATAAGACCAATGGATGGGATCGTTAGCTCCGGGATATGAGGGGTATATCCGGACTGTGCAGAAATACTGACTCTGATTGAAATCCCGGTACTGTTCCTCCACGGTGTACTCAGGATACCAGCGGTAACCGGTCTCAGTCAGTACACGGACTAGCATGGCCGGGTGACCGGGCACATTAATGCACCGAGTCAAACGAACCACTTGGTGAGGTGTGCGGCCACACATCTGAAACATGAAGTAATGCAAAGGCATTAGTGTTTCTGGAAGAAATCGGGCAGCATAACAACTGTAAATGCTCAAAAAAGATTTGAGACATCATACAAATGATAGCATAGCCACTCAACAATTTCATATCAAGATTCCGGGCCCAACAAATCATCATACTAAAAGGGTAGAAACTGAACTAAGGCTTGAAACCAACAATCCTAAGAGTCTACGGATTAGTAACACATGAACCTAGTAAGGATAAGAGGCCTAGTCCTAAATCCCCGTGGAAAGAATAGGCTGACTCAGATCAGAAGGGCATAAGGTAAAGGAGTAAAAAGAGCCTTACGTTCCCTTCCACAATCAATTCCCCTACATATAACTAAGAATTTTTCTAGACTCAACATCGACCAGTTTGGCTTGAGAAACCTACACGCAGTCCGGCTCTGATACCAACGCTGTCGGGACCCCGATCCTAAGTCACACCGATCTAGCTGTAACACGTCATATCACTTTGCGGCCTCACGCACGGTATCCCCACGGGTGCCACCTTACCTAGCCCGGGACCGTTTGTGCATTTTGGCACACGTATATGACAGTGTCGCTAGCATCCATATGACAGAGAACCCGGGCCGACATGGCTAGTTATAAACCAAAAGTGGCACTAAATTACAGAGACAGGCATCCATGACCCAGCAACGAACGTGTCGGTCATCAACGTATGAACCCAAGTCGTAGCAAGCTACATGGACTTAAAGGAACAACGCGTGACATTTCCCCTAAGGGACAGACACAGGAACGAAGAAGGACACATGCCGGCCAGCCTACGTGTTCCGAGCAGTAGCAAGCTACCAAGGCTCATTGGAAGCACTAGGAGGCATTTCCCTGTAAGATAGGCTACCAAAGGAAAACAACTAGGTGTCGGATCCCACACATACCAAGCATTTCAATCATACACACAATATGCTCAATATGTGCAAATACAACATTGCATCACAACAGAACTCTATGACTCAAAGTACTTTATTTAAAAGGCTCCAAGAGCCATACATAACATATCCATACAGGTAGGCGTCACATGACCCAACACTCAAGTCATACAGTCATACAAGCACAAGCGGAAGCTACATGTCTGAGTACAGGCAACTTAGAAAATAAAACAGGCTTGGAGTAGCCTGACTATCTACAAGGCCCTCCACAAGCTCCAGATCTCCGTTTGGGTAGCAAGCTACTCGTCGACGTCAACGTCTATGTAGAACCCCTCAGAAGGGGTTGGGTTCTCCTCTGGAACAGTTATTAAGCAAACATGAGTACAAAGGTACTCAGCAAGTCTTACAACAGAACCTATCATACATGCAACATTATCAACAGGGGGGTAGTGGAGTTCATAGCAGAAAGCCAGCTTTGACTCTTGGCTAACCTATACTACAACTCTCAACAGATTGCAAGATGTTACCACGTACACGAGTCCTCTACTCACCACAACAATACACCACCGAGGATCCTCTTCCGTCATCCTACGGAAGGGCCATCCACGGCACTCACACTTGTCTTGAGGTTTTTTGTAGTATCCATCAACTTGTCTATGAACTGTAAGAGTAATCAAGTAGTCCGTACCGCGAACAACGGCTATTCGAATAGATTGATAACCCTGCGGGGTGTACTTCTTCACACATGTTTTCATCACTTAGCGTCTGCACATGACATGTGCTCAACAGACTTCAAGCGAAAGCCGACATGGGTGTAGACCACGACCTAACCAACCACTCAAGTCTCTCGTCCAGGTTTATCGCCTATTTGGGTTCCATCCGTGGGGAGATCCGGCCGGGGTGTCGCTCACGGCCCCAAACGATGTGTACATGGTTCCCGAGTCACCAAACGGACGCTCGGTACACCGTGCCACGTACCTGTCGCATCACAGCCCACCCCGAGGGTCAGCGCTGTGCACGACCACCAGTAAACTACAAACACCAGAAACTAATTGCAACTCCTGGACGGAGAACATGGGCAGTCAATAAGTCGAGCGGGGTCATATTTCAGGGCCCAATGTGTGGTAGTAGCTATAACTTGAACCACACATACAGATCTCAGGTCCTATGAACGATTCCAATGAAACAACCCACCACGTACTCCTACATGGCCTTTCATTGATACCTTTACCAAGCATGTTCCACACTTCCCTCTCTTTACCGATATGATCATTTCACTCTGATCCATCACCCAGATGAACCAGACCTGACACAACTCTAAGCATAGCAGGCAACATAAACAAATAGCATGGTGGATCACACATCACATGGCTCAATCAACTCCTACACATGCTAGTGGGTTTCAACTATTTACAGTGGCAATGACAGGTCATGCAAGGGAATAGGGTTCAACTAGCGCAACAAGTAGCAGTTCACACGCTGTTGCCTTAATGCAGTAAAAGAGAGCAGGAGCGAGAAGATGGGTTTGTATCGGAATGATCAATGATTGGTTGCCTAACAGAGTGGTTGTCGGATACTGCTCTTCAGCTGGATACGCAGAAGTATCCTCGGGAGCAGGACCTAACACGAAGAATATCGGCGATACAATCAATAAACAAACAAATGCAACAATATGATGCATGCTCATGATATGGCAAGATGCATGTGTTTTGGGCTAATGCAACTATAACCAGAAGGGTTTGAGCCCATTTGAATCAAAGATTCAAATTGAAACTCAAACTATTACTTATTTAAGTGCATTAACTTGTTTTAATGTAAACAGCAAGGTTAACTTGCTCAAACATGCATGAAACCAGCGCCATTGGAAAGATTGGATTTTTCTAATCAATTTTCATATATAAATCTTTTCCATCTGAGCTACTGTTGAATTTATATGATTTTTTGAAGTTTAAAGCATTTTCTGGAATTTCCTGAATTGTTTTTAATCTAATAATCCCAGAAAATCCTTTACTGCGTCAGCATGCCATCATGCTGATGCCAGCAGGTCAACAGGGCGCCCAGGTCAAACCTGACCAGTGGGTCCCTCATGTCAGTGTCTCTCAGTACTAACTAAAAGAGCTTAACACTAATTTAAAAGTTAGCAGGGGCTGGGCCCCACATGTCAGTGGCTCACTACACTAATGACAACAATTAGTGTTTAAATTAAAACCTAAACTGAAGTTAGTCAACGGCCAGCCCCACATGTCAGCGACACAGGGGGGAGTCCAGGCGTGGTCAAAACAGGTCAACCCCACCGGCGGCTCGATGCCGGCGAGGCCAAACGCGGCGGCGGTGCTCGGGTTTTGCCTACAGTTCGTCGTTTGAGACGCGGTTGGGCTCTACGGTGAGCTGGGGCTCGTGCACATCTAGTGGAGGCGACGGTAGGTGCTGGGGTGGCTGGAATCATCGGCGGCGAGCTCAAAGGCAGCGGCCGGAATTCGGGCGTCGGCGAAAACGACGCTGCAGCGCACGGCAGGAGCAGCAGTTGGTTGCTACGGGTCCGTGGTGATGTGCTGAGTGCAGTGATGCACTCGGACGCGAGTGGCAGCCGCTGTGGCCGCGGCGGCGCCATGGCCGGCGGCGAGGAGCGCTCGGCTCTGGTGGCTAATGCTGCTAGGGAACAAGATAGGCGACGGGGCATGGGGGAAACGAAACCGGGGCTCACCGCGGTTCTTCTGGTACTGCTGGCGAGGCAGGGGAGGCACGGGGTCCGGCGAATTTGTCGATGGCGTCCGGCGGCCGTGCGGAGAAGACGAGATCGAAGACGAAGCCTCAAGGCACCCGGGGTGCTGTGGTTCGGCGTAGAGAAGCACGGCAGCGAGGCGGAGCTCGGGGGCTCGTCGGAGAGGCAAGGGGGACTCGGTGGACGCGGCGGCAGCGACGAGCTCCGCTCGGGCGGTGCGAGGGAGAGAACCAGGAGAGGGGAGCGGTCGAGGGGGTCGAGGGGTCTGCGTGGCGTCGTTCTGATTCATCCAGCGGGTCGAGGAGGCCAGCCAGGCAGGCAGGAGGTGGCCGGCGCGTCGGTGGCGCTCGCCACCGAGCAGCTTCATGCGCTGGCACGGCGAAGAAGACGGGGATGCCCCTGGTGGGCTGGGCCGGCTGGGCCATACAGGTAGGTGGGCTCAGGTAAGTTTGCTTTCCTTCTTTTTTTTCCTATTTACTTTCTGTTTCATTTCTTTTGCAACTTTGTGGAATTAATAAAAATGCCAGAACATTTTTATAGCTCATAAAACTAGTCATGCCCACTGTATATAATATGAAGAGCATGGAACATTTTAGTTTATGATTATTTGGGCACATAAAATATTTTATAGCATTTAAATGCCCAAATGCAAATACCATATGATTTAATCCAGAGACCTTGGATGTCCTAGAAAATCGTGCACCATTTTTGGCAGAGGTTTAAGACCAAGGCAGAAATGATGAACATTTTTGAAGGGCATTTTGGGTACATTGGAAAAGATTTTATTAAACCCTAGTTGTTAGAAGAGGGGTGCTGGGGTTTCTGTCATTCCCATTTCAAGTTTCTTTGAAAAGTAAACATGATGCACACTCTAGCTAGTCCTAATGCAAGCACTGACTAGGGATGTGACATTAACATCATACTTAGCGAGCATTTTACGGAAAGCGCCATGAATAAAGTGTGAACCACCATCAGTCATTAAGTATCTAGGGACTCCAAACCTCGGAAAAATAACTTCTTTAAGCATTTTAATAGAGGTGTTGTGATCAACACTACTAGTTGGAATAGCTTCCACCCACTTAGTAACGGAATCAACAACAACTAAAATATGTGTATACCCATTAGAGGAAGGAAACGGTCCCATATAATCAAAGCCCCAGACATCAAATGGTTCAATAACAAGTGAATAATTCATAGGCATTTCTCGACGTCTACTAATATTACCAATTCTTTGACATTCATCACAAGATAAGACAAATTTACGAGCATCCTTGAAGAGAGTAGGCCAATAAAAACCAGATTGCAGTACCTTATGTGCAGTTCTATCTCCAGCGTGGTGTCCTCCATAAGCTTCGG
Source organism: Secale cereale (assembly GCA_902687465.1). NCBI lineage: Eukaryota > Viridiplantae > Streptophyta > Magnoliopsida > Poales > Poaceae > Secale > Secale cereale. Next base: position 497,558,361 of record LR738712.1, read on the forward strand.
AGTGACACTTGTGTAGGATCTGTTCCTGTTCATGCTCAGGTACACAGCGTCTAGTAATACCATCTACTCCTTCTTTATAAAGGTGTGGGTCATCCCAGAAGTAATGTGTTAAATCATAGAATAACTTTTTCTTTTGCTGGTATGTGAAACTAGGTGGTATAAACTTAGCAACAATGTAATTAGCATAATCAGCATACCATGGAGCAGTACGAGAAGCATTTATGACACCTAATTGTTCATCAGGAAAGCTATCATCAATAGGTAGTGGGTCATCAAGAATATTCTCTAGCCTAGAAAAGTTGTCGGCAACGGGGTTCTCAACTCCCTTTCTATCAGTAATATGCAAATCAAATTCTTGTAGCAGGAGAACCCATCTAATAAGTCTAGGTTTAGCATATTTATGTTCCATAAGGTATTTGATAGCAGCATGATCAGTGTGAATAGTTACTTTAGAATCATCAATATAAGGTCTAAACTTATCACAAGCAAATACGACTGCTAAAAACTCCTTCTCAATAGTAGAATAATTTCTCTGGGCATTGTCTAGAGTTTTACTAGAATATTTGATAACATCCAATTTCTTATCAACTCTTTGTCCTAGAACAGCACCTACAGCATAATCACTAGCATCACACATAATCTCAAAGGGTAAATTCCATTCAGGAGGCTGGACAATAGGTGCAGAGATCAATGCTTTCTTAAGTACTTCAAATGCTTCTACACAATCATCATCAAAGACAAAAGGAACATCTTTTTGTAAGAAATTAGTCAGAGGCCTAAGATTTTGGAGAAGTCCTTAATGAACCTCCTATAAAACCCAACATGACCAAGGAAACTTCTTATACCTTTGATGTCCTTGGGACACGGCATCTTTTCAATAGCATCAACTTTAGCTTTATCAACTTCAATACCTCTTTCAGAAATTTTATGACCCAAAACAATGCCTCCATTAACCATAAAGTGGCACTTTTCCCAATTCAAGACAAGATTAGTTTCTTCACATCTCTGCAAAACTCGATCAAGGTTGCTCAAGCAATGATCAAAAGAAGTTCCATAAACGGAAAAGTCATCCTTGAAAACCTCAACAATCTTTTCACAAAAATCAGAGAATATAGCCATCATGCATCTTTGAAGGGTAGCAGGTGCATTACATAAACCAAAAGGCATACGTCTATAAGCAAAGGTACCGAAGGGACAAGTAAAAGTGGTCTTTTCTTGATCCCCTTTTGACACATGTATTTGAGAGAAACCAGAATAGCCATCTAGAAATCAAAAATGAGTATGTTTGGATAATCTTTCTAGCATTTGATCAATAAAAGGCAAAGGGTAATGATCTTTCTTAGTGGCTTTATTTAATTTGCGGAAATAAATTACCATCCTATAACCTGTAACAATTCTTTGCGGGATCAATTCATCTTTATCATTAGGAACAACAGTAATACCTCCCTTGTTAGGGACTGATGACCCACAACCGTAAGGGATCTATTGCAGCGTTTTCGATAAGTAAGAGTGTCGAACCCAACGAGGAGCATAAGGTATTGATAAGTGATTCTGAGCAAGGAATAACTGCAAGCACTAAAAGATAACTTTTTAGGGGTTTTCTTGATATAAGCAACAGGAAAGTAAAAGCGAGCAAAGTAAAAGGCACTGGAGAGTAACAAGTGGCCCAATCCTTTCTGAGAAAAGGAGAGGCCTAGCAACTGAACTTATAAAGGCTAAAGTGTTCTTGAGGACACACGGGAGAGGTAGTCATGTGCTTTCGCCATATTCCGTATCGGTACTATGTGATGTGTTGATAAGTGTTGAGTGGGTGGATCTATGCTAGTACACCCTCTAGACTAAGATGAGTGCACTCTTATGATTAAACACCTTGCAAGCATCCGCAAATACAAGATAGTATTTAAGGCAAAAGCCTAACCATATCAATACGATCGATGATCCATTGTTCCCTTATGCAAAAGCGTGCGAACTGGGGTTCAGGTTTCTGTCACTCCGGCAACCCACCGTAAGCATTCTTTGTACACAATGTATTCCCCTAGGTCCTTAATAAGGCCAAGTGTTGAGTGTTCGACTCACACAACACCACTAGGAAAATAACAACACAACTTAAGTATAAAACAACACATATTACTTCAACATCATATGACTACTAACAACAAGACTTCTCCCATGTCCTCAAGAACTAAAGTAACTACTCACAAGACATAAAAGAGATCATGATCAGTGGAGATAGATGGATGATAAACAATCTGGACACAATGATATTTCTCCAACAAAACTCAATAGCATTCACCACAAAGTAGTAATCACCACCGATAGGGTAGAGAGGATAGATAGTACGGATTACAACACAAGTTGCAATTGTGAGATGAGATTGGATAAAGATGGAGATGGTGCTGATGTTGGGGATGATGTTGATGATGATCTCGATGATGACCGTGACGATGGTGATGACGATGGCGATGATCTCCCCTTCCGGGAGGTGATCTCCCCGGCGGAATCTGCCCGCCGGAGATGGCTTTTCTTCTCTGTAGGTTTCCGCCATGGAGCGGCGGCGGAACTTCGTAAACTCCCCTACTTTTAGGGTTTCTGGATGACGAGGAGTATATAGGCCAGAGGGGGGAGCTTGGAGTGGGCCAGGGGCTCCAGGCGCCCTCCCGGCGCGGCCAGGGTGGGGGCCGCGCCAGGTGGCCGCCTGGGCACCCTGTGGCCCCCCTCTGGTTGCTCTTTTGCGTATCTTCGTGATCCTTCTGGAAAATACCCTCCGTCGATTTTCAGGTAATTTGGAGGTATTCTTCTTCAGCAACTCAGCGTCCACTTTTTACCGCTGAATCCTGCGTCTGCTGCTTCGGCACCGGAAAGTTGCAAACTGTGTAAAATAGGCCAAAACAACATAAGAACATCATCGTAATGTGAAATATATCAATGAATAAGGATGAATTACGATATAAAATAGTGATGCATTTTGGATGTATCAACACCCCCAAGCTTAGACCTCGCTTGTCCCCAAGCGAATACTGAGCTCGATAAACTTGTTCACAAGTTTAGAGAGTGAAGTGTCGATAAATAGAATACGGACAAGAAGCATCACAGTTTCTTCACCAAACTCAAATATCCTCAACAGCAATCTTCAACTCATAAGGCCCTTATAAAAGAGTGGTAACACTTATAATCGAAAGTAGGGCTAAGGAAACTCATCAAATCATGGCAAACATGTCCTTTGGTCAAAGAACAACTAATAGCTTTTACTTTTGCTCTTTCTCTTTATGTTTTGATGAGATTAATTGAAGCTTTTGAAAGAACATGTTATTAGGCAAGAAGTGAAAGTGTTAACACAAAGGAAGATGTTTGCTTTAGTTGGGCTTGACAAACAACTTACTTATCAAATGATAATGTCAACAAGGATATGATATGACAAATCTTAATGCAACTTTATATGAATGAATCCTCGTCAACATCAAATGTCTGCTCTCTTTAAGAATAGAAGGAAGTAGGAATAACTGACTCAACCTAAAACTAAGAGATAGGCCCTGCTCTAGGGAAGTAGGGAAAACTCATGTGCTATCCTTAAATCAAACAGAATGAAAACAAGTTTTGGGAGGTGCATGATTTGTCAACGAATGCTAATAGATAACTCAATTACTTCTCAAACTGGACAAGTTTCGAGGAACGACTCCCGCACGGGGACGATCACATCCCCTTAATCTCCTTTGTTTATCACTGCCAAAAGTTTTCTGATTTCTCATGAACAAAGCGTGAAGGAGGGTTTGTTTGTTGTATTATCTTTTATGAGTCGGGCGCACTCATGCCAGTTCCTCCTCGTATTAGGGGTTTGCAGATTAGACATGCAATCCCGGGGTGAAACTTGTCCAACTTAAAAAAATCATGAATTAACTACTACTTCCTCATGAGCTAAAACAGGGGCACAAAATAGAAGATTTTGAACATTTAAGGATAACACATATATTCTATACTTTAGGAGGTGGTAGTGGAATACCACGAATAGGAAGGTATGGTGGACTCATATGGAAGGTATTGGTTTAAGGGTATGGATGCACAAGCAGAATTCCGCTTAGTACAGAGTTTAGGCTAGCAAAGGCTTTGAGAGAACAGACAATTGATGATGACTAAGATGCAAAGCAATATAAAGCATAAACATTAAAATAAGCATAACACATCAAGTTATCTTCCTTGTCAGCATAACACTTCAAGCATAATAACATAAAGGTTTTGGCTATGTCGCTACTTTAAAAAAATCATGCTTGTTGTTATGACCAAAGCTATGTTTGCCAAGATTAAATAAAGTTTTCAAAGCCATACCTGATATAAGGTCAATACTCCCCATAAGAATCATCATATAAGGTTGATTGCGTGAAGAGAATACCGAGGGCAGCAAAGGAACCAATAGACTTCTCATTAATATTCCATCATAGACGACTCCACACTCACGGATACAATCTCTCCACAGAAGGAGTGATAGACCTCAATGCACACACCTATTTCATATAATAACCTCCCTAGACATGATACGACTCTACTTGACTCTAAAAGACAAAAGATAAAGATAAAGATACCGGGCACTCCCCCAAGCTTGGAACAAGCCAAGGGGATGCCATTACCCAAGGAGATTTCACTCCACATTCTTGTTGACGTTGATTCTTCAAATCTCTTATGACACGGCGAAGGGTTTGGTTTTCCTTCTCCAAGATCTCCACTTGTACCTTTAGTACACGGAAATCTTCGCACAGCTGATTGGTGATGCGATAAGCCTCGGAGATGGTGGAGAGCGTACGTTGATCTTCAAGTGAAGTAGAGGGCCCTGAAAGGTTAAGATAAAGATCACAATGAGGTTGGACAGATCCCACCATGATGGGATTGCTTGGGCCTCCTTGTTGTTGGGCAGTGATAGTCTTGACTTCCTCCCTCACGGAGTGCTCCATCTCCGCTTGTCTTGCCACAATCTCTTCTTCGGTAGCCCAGTCAACATGCTTCCCTTGATTAAGATCCTTCTGGTCTTGACGTAGACGCCATCCCAAGAAGTCCTCTCCGCTCGAGCCACAAGAAGACATCTCTAACAATAACTTTTTACCCTGGCAGAACCAGATCGAAAAGAAAACACACGAAATCGCGAGATACGTTGCCGGAACAATCCAGGCAAATATATAGCAAAAATTTCTGCACAGAAAGGAAGGTAACAAGCTAAAGTGGGGTCGGAGACGGACTCCTGGGTGCCCAGGCGGCCTCCCGGCGCGGCCAGGAGGTAGGCCGCGCCAGGGGGGCGCCCGGGCCCCCTGGAGCTTGTCTCCGGCTCCACTTAGGCTTAGAATTTTCCTAATTTTGCAAAAACTCATAATATGGAACTTTTATGGCGGTTCGCGATGTTTCCTTACCGTAATACATACCTTTTCTTATTCTGCTTCTGCTGGTGTCTGAAATAGGGCTGCAACATGTTCTTCGTGAGTTGTTGTGTATATCATATTCACATCAACATTGATAGGGTCTCCTGCTATGTAATGCTTAAGTCTTTGCCCATTCACAACTTGAGGTTTGGTGCCTTCAAAATTGTTAATCTTGATTGCACCAGACCGATAGACTTCTTCAATATGAAATGGCCCTTCCCACTTGGAAAGTAGTTTTCCTGGAGAAAACCTGAAACAGGATCTGATTGAAGAACCTTATGTGCGGTCCTCTCACCGGCATGATGTCCTCCATAGGGACTATCATGACATTGTCTGAGAATGTCCTTCTGCTCATGTTCCGGTATGCATCTTCTCACGATCCCGCCTGGACCTTCTTTGAAAAGATGTGGGTCATCCCAAAAGTAGTGCCTCAAATCATGAAAGAACTTCTTCCTTTGCTGAAATGTTAAACCTGGAGGCAAATACTTCGCAACGATAAAATTAGCATAATCTGCAAACCAAGGATCGGAAAGAGATTGTACTTTTACAACGGCAAGTTGCTCGTCTGGAAAACTGTCGTTGACTGGGATGGGATCATGCGGTATATCTTCCATCCTTGAAAGATTGTCCGCCACCGGATTGTCTTCTCCTTTCCTATCAACAATCTGCAAATCAAATTCTTGAAGGAGTACCCACCTGATAAGTCTTGGCTTGGCATCCTACTTTGTCATAAGGTACTTAATGGCAGCATGGTCAGTATGAATAATAACTTTGGAATCAACAATATACTGCCTAAACTTATCACAAGAAAATACTACAGCTAAGAATTCCTACTCAGTAGTAGCATAATTCTTTTGAGCACTATCAAGGGTTTTACTAGCATAATGTATAACATTCAATTTCTTATCAACCCTTTGCCCTAAAGCAGCTCCAACAACAAAATCACTAGCATCACACATAATCTCAAAAGGTAAATTCCAGTCAGGTGGTTGTACTATAGGAGCGGTTATTAAAGCTTCCTTAAGAACTTCAAAAGCCTCCTTACAATCTTCATCAAATACAAAAGGAACGTCTTTCTGGAAAAGATTAGTGAGGGGTCTCGAAGTCTTAGAAAAGTCTTCAATAAATCCTCTATAGAAACCAGCATGACCGAGAAAACTACGAATACCTTTGATGTCCCTTGGATAGGGCATCCTCTCAATTGCTTCGATCTTGGCCTTGTCCACCTCAATTCCCCTTTCGGAAATCTTGTGACCAAGAACAATTCCTTCGTTAACCATGAAGTGGCACTTCTCCCAGTTGAGTACCAGATTTGTCTCCTCACATCTCTGCAAAACTTTATTAAGGTTGTGGAGACAATGGTCAAAGGAAGTTCCATAGACGGTGAAATCGTCCATGAAGACTTCCACAATCTCCTCACAGAAACCATGAAAGATAGCAGACATACACCTTTGAAAAGTAGCAGGGGCATTACATAAACCAAAAGGCATACGCCTGTAAGCATAAGTACCATAGGGACAAGTAAAAGTGGTCTTCTCTTGATCAGCAGTGTTAACATGAATTTGAGAGAAGCCAGAATAACCATCAAGGTAACAAAAGTGGGTATTTTTGGATAAACTTTCAAGCATTTGGTCGATGAACGGCAACGGGTAGTGATCCTTCATGGTTGCCTTGTTCAGCTTCCTGTAATCAATACACATTCTATATCCAATAATAATTCTCTGAGGTATTAGTTCATTCTTATCATTAGGAACCACAGTTGTACCTCCTTTCTTAGGAACACAATGTACCGGGCTTACCCACTTACTATCAGCTATAGGGTAGATAATACCTGCGGCTAGAAGCTTGAGAATCTCAGTTCTTACAACATCCATCATCTTCGGGTTCAATCGTCGTTGATGATCAACAACTGGTTTAGCATCGGGCTCAAGGTTGATAGTATGTTGACAGATAGATGGACTAATCCCCTTAAGGTCATCAAGGGTATAGCCAATTGCACCTCGGTGTTTACGAAGTACTTCCAATAGTCGATCTTCTTCATATCCTGAAAGGTTAGAGTTGATAATAACATGATATACTTTCTTTTCATCTCAATAAGCATACTTGAGCGTATCGGGAAGAGGTTTAAGATCGAACACCGGGTCTTCTTTTGGTTTTGACAAAATTCCCGAAGGTTCAACCAGAAGGTTGTGCTTCAGGATAGCAGGTTGTCTCAAGAATATTTCATCTAGTTCATTTATTTCCTGCATATGCAAATCATTCTCGTGGTCCTCCATATATTGATGCAAAGGATCATTAGGGGGAATAGCAATAGAAGCAATACTTTCAATAATTTTATCATCACTAGGTAAATCGGTACCACGAGGCTGCTTAGAGAACTTAGAAAAGTTAAATTCATATGGCTCACCATTGAATTCAACAGAAACTTTACCTTTCTTGCGATCTATTATAGCTCCACAAGTTCTGAGAAAAGGTCTACCAAAAATAATAGGACAAAAATTGTCCCTCACTGAACCAAGTACTAGAAAGTCGGTAGGGTATTTTACCTTTCCACATAGGACTTCAACGTCTCTCACAATTCCGATAGGAGAGATAGTTGATCTGTTTGCAAGATGAATGGTAACATCAACTTCTTCAAGTTCACAAGGTGAAATCTCACCGACGATCTCTTGATAAAGTGAATAGGGGATAGCACTAGCACTCGATCCCAAATCGCATAGCCCATAATAATTGTGATCTCCTATTTTAACAGATACTACTGGAGTACCTAAAATTGGGCCTTTATTCTTGGCTGTGACAAGGTTAGTGGAAACAACACAAAAATTTACATTGGAATCCAAAACATCATTAGTAACAAGGTCTTTAACCAATGCAACTTGAGGATCGACCTTTATCTGGTCCTCAGGCTCATCAATTCTTCTCTCACTTTTATTTATTATGCCTGTCACAGGAGAGTGCTCCCTTATCCTTTCGAGAAAAGGAGGCTTTTCATATATAACTACAGGAAAAATAGGGTCAGCAACATGAATATCAACAGGTAACTCTTTGAAAGGTTCATGATGTTGATCTCTCTTCTTTTTAAAAGAATCAACGTGAGAGGCAAAATCCTTACAGAAATCAATCATTAGATGGGAATCAAGACCAATCTTAGAGCAAAAGGTATTGAAGTAATCAGTTTTCACATAGCTCTCAATATAATCATGCTCATAATTTATAGCGGGTTCAATACCTTTATCGATTTCCCAATCTTCGGTATTCCTCTGGATCCTTTCAATGAGATCCCACCTTTCTTCCACGCTCTTTGTCTGAAATACCCCACTAGAGGAGACATCCAACATCTCCTTATCCTGACGAGAAAGCCTGGCATAAAAATTTGTAAGTATAATTTTCTTGGGGAGCTCATGAATAGGACATTTGAGCATTAGGGATTTCAATCTCCCCCAAGCTTGAGCAATGCTTTCTCCGTCACGAGACCTAAAGTTATAGATATAGTTCCTGTCTCGATGAATTTCATGAAGAGGATAAAACTTGGTATAAAAGAGAGACATAAGCTCTTGCCAATCAAGCAAGTGTGAGTTATCGAGAAGCTTATACCAATCTGAAGCTTTATCTATAAGCGATACGGAGAACAATTTCCTCATGACAAACTCCATTGATACACCTGCAAGCTTAAATAATGAACATAGTTGTGACAGATATAGCAAGTGTTCACCGGGATGTCTGTCTCCTGCATAACGATTAGCCAAAACATAATCGATAATACCAGCTGGTATTTTATAGGGCACAATTTCAGTAGGGTGAGGAGCAACCACCACAGATGTGGGGCGTCTTCCCACAAGCAACGATCCAATAGCAAGGTTGTCCATAAGGACAAAGAGCAGCAACAGCAAAATAAAAACAGAAATATAAAAACTTCCTTACCAGCTTCACTTACCAATAGCGCTACACTCCCCGGCAACGGCGCCAGAAAACGGTACTTGATGACCCACAACCGTAAGGGATCTATTGCAGCGTTTTCGATAAGTAAGAGTGTCGAACCCAACAAGGAGCAGAAGGTATTGATAAGTGATTCTGAGCAAGGAATACCTGCAAGCACTGAAAGATAACTTTTTAGGGGTTTTCTTGATATAAGCAACAGGAAAGTAAAAGCGAGCAAAGTAAAAGGCACTATAGAGTAACAAGTGGCCCAATCCTTTCTGAGCAAAGGAGATGCCTAGCAACTGAACTTATAAAGGCTAAAGTGTTCTTGAGGACACACGGGAGAGGTAGTCATGTGCTTTTGCCATATTCCGTATCGGTACTATGTGATGTGTTGATAAGTGTTGAGTGGGTGGATCTATGCTAGTACACCCTCTAGACTAAGATGAGTGCACTCTTATGATTAAACACCTTGCAAGCATCCGCAAATACAAGATAGTATTTAAGGCAAAAGCCTAACCATAGCAATACGATCGATGATCCATTGTTCCCTTGTGCAAAAGCGTGCGAACTGGGGTTCAGGTTTCTGTCACTCCGGCAACCCACCGTGAGCATTCTTTGTACACAATGTATTCCCCTAGGTACTTAATAAGGCGAAGTGTTGAGTGTTCGACTCACACAACACCACTAGGAAAATAACAACACAACTTAAGTATCAAACAACACATATTACTTCAACATCATATGACTACTAACAACAAGACTTCTCCCATGTCCTCAAGAACTAAAGTAACTACTCACAAGACATAAAAGAGATCATGATCAGTGGAGATAGATGGATGATAAACAATCTGGACACAATGATATTTCTCCAACAAAACTCAATAGCATTCACCACAAAAGTAGTAATCAACACCGATAGGGTAGAGAGGATAGATAGTACGGATTACAACACAAGTTGCAATTGTGAGATGAGATTGGATGAAGATGGAGATGGTGCTGATGTTGGGGATGATGTTGATGATGATCTCGATGATGCCCGTGACGATGGTGATGACGATGGCGATGATCTCCCCTTCCGGGAGGTGATCTCCCCGGCGGAATCTGCCCGCCGGAGATGGCTTTTCTTCTCTGTAGGTTTCCGCCACGGAGCGGCGGCGGAACTCCGTAGACTCCCCTCCTTTTAGGGTTTCTGGATGACGAGGAGTATATAGGCCAGAGGGGGGAGCCTGGAGTGGGCCAGGGGCTCCAGGCGCCCTCCCGGCGCGGCCAGGGTGGGGGCCGCGCCAGGTGGCCGCCTGGGCACCCTGTGGCCCCCCTCTGGTTGCTTTTTTGCGTATCTTCGTGATCCTTCTGGAAAATACCCTCCGTCGATTTTCAGGTAATTTGGAGGTATTCTTCTTCAGCAACTCAGCGTCCACTTTTTACCGCTGAATCCTGCGTCTGCTGCTTCGGCACCGGAAAGTTGCAAACTGTGTAAAATAGGCCAAAACAACATAAGAACATCATCGTAATGTGAAATATATCAATGAATAAGGATGAATTACGATATAAAATAGTGATGCATTTTGGACATATCAGGGACACAATGGACATGACTTACCCACTGGCTATCAGCAACTGGATAAATTATACCTGCCTCTAGAAGCTTTAGTATTTCCATCCTTACCACTTCTTTGATCTTAGGATTTAACCGTCGTTGATGATCGATAATCGGTTTCGCGTCCTCTTCCAACTTTATCTTGTGTTGGCATAGAGTGGGACTAATACCCTTAAGATCGTCCAAAGTATATCCAATAGCAGCATGGTGCTTCTTCGGAGTTTTCAATATTTTTTTCTTCCTGCTCTGAAAGGTTAGCACTAATAATAACAGGATATATCTTCTTTTCATCGAGATAAACATACTTAAGAGTATCAGGTAATGGTTTAAGTTAAAACACGGGATCACCTTTGGGTGGAGGAGGATCCCCTAGAATTTCAACAGGCAAGTTGTTTTTCAATAAGGGTCTCTGTTTAAAGAATATTTCATCTATTTCCCTTCTCTCATTCATACACATATCATTTTCATGGTCTAGCAGATATTGTTCCAAAGGATCGTTAGGAGGCACAGCAATAGAAGCAAGACCAATAATTTCATCCTTACTAGGCAATTCTTTGTCATGGGGTTGTCTACGAAATTTAGCAAAGTTAAAGTCATGAGACATATCCCCTAATCCAACAGTAACAATATCCTTTTCGCAGACTATCTTAGCATTAACAGTGTTTAAGAAGGGTCTACCAAATATAATGGGACAAAAATCATCTTGTGGGGAACCAAGAACAAGAAAATCAGCAGGGTATTTAACCTTCCCACACAAGACTTCAACATCTCTAACAATCCCCATTGGTGAAATAGTGTCTCTATTAGCAAGCTTAACAGTAACATCAATACCTTCTAACTCAGCAGGTGTAGTATCGTGCATAATTTCTTTATATAAGGAATGGGGTATTGCACTAACACTAGCACCCTGTCACATAAGCCATGATAGAAATGATCCCCTATTTTAACAGAAATAACAGGCATGCCTACAATAGATCTATGTTTATTCCTAGTATCGGGTTTGGCGATTCTAGCAGCTTCCTCTTGGAGGTAAATAACATGCCCATCTAAATTATCTACCAAGAGATCCTTAACCATAGTAACACTAGGTTCAACTTTAATTTGCTCAAAGGGTGTAGGTGTTCTAGTATTACTCTTACAAACTACGGTTGAAGCCTTAGCATGATCCTTTATCCTAACAGGGAAAGGTGGATTATCAATATAAGCAGTAGGAACAACAGGATCAACATTATAAGTGATGGTCTTTTCTTCAACTTTAACAGGTGCAACTACTTTTACTTTAATGGGAGGATGGTATTTAAACAACTTCTCCTTGGGTAGATCAACATGAGTAGCAAATGATTCACAGAAAGAAGCTACTATCTCAGAGTCAAGTCCATATTTAGTGCTAAATTCACGGAAAACATCGGTATCCATAAAAGATTTAACACAATCCAACTTAAGGGTTATACCTGACTCCTTACCTTTGTCGAGGTCCCAATCTTCAGAGTTGCGTTTAATTCTTTCTAATAAATCCCATTTGAATTCAATAGTCTTCATCATAAAAGAACCAGTACAAGAAGTATCGAGCATGGAGCGATTATTGAGAGAAAGCCGAGCATAAAAATTTTGAATGATCATTTCTCTTGAGAGCTCATGATAGGGGCATGAATATAACATTGACTTAACCCTCCCCCAAGCTTGAGCGATACTTTCTCCTTCGCGAGGCCAAAAATTATATATATAACTACGATCACGATGAACCTGATGCATAGGATAGAACTTCTGATGAAATTCCAATTTCAATCGATTGTAGTTCCATGATCCAATATCATCGCATAGCCTAAACCATGTCAATGCATCTCCCTTCAAAGATAAAGGGAATACCTTCTTCTTGATAACATCCTCGGGCATACCTGCAAGCTTAAATAATCCACAAACTTCATCCACATAGATTAGGTGCAAATCGGGGTGTAGTGTTCTATCTCCTGTAAAGGGATTAGCTAGCAGTTTCTCTATCATACCCGAAGGGATTTCAAAGCAAACATTTTCAGTAGGTTCAGTAGATTGAGGAGCAAATCTTTACTCTACTGGTCGGGGTGAAGATACCGCGAACAAGCCCCTCAAAGGATTATGAGCCATAGTAACAAGTGACAGTAAATTTCAGCACACTATATAGATTTTTCCTTACCAAATTCCACTTACCAAAGGCGCTTCACTCCCCGGCAACGGCGCTAGAAAAGAGTCTTGATGACCGACAAGTGTAGGGGATCTATCGTAGTCCTTTCGATAAGTAAGAGTGTCGAACCCAACGAGGAGCAGAAGGAAATGATACGCAGTTTTCAGTAAGGTATTTTCTGCAAGCACTGAAATTATCGGTAATAGATAGTTTTGTGATAAGGTAATTGGTAACAAGTGACAAATAGTAAAAGTAAATAAGGTGCAGCAAGATGGACCAATCCTTTTTTAGCAAAGGAAAAGCCTGGACAAACTCTTATATGAAGGAAAGTGCTCCCGAGGACACATGGGAATTATCGTCAAGCTAGTTTTCATCACGTTCATATGATTCGCGTTCGTTACTTTGATGATTTGGTATGTGGTTGGACCGGTGCTTGGGTGCTGCCCTTACTTGGACAAGCATACCACTTATGATTAACCTCTATTGTAAGCATCCGCAACTACAAAAGAAGTATTAAGGTAAACCTAACCATATCATGAAACATATGAATCCAAATCAGCACCTTATGAAGCAACGCATAAACTAGGGTTTAAGCTTCTGTCACTCTAGCAACCCATCATCTACTTATTACTCCACAATGCCTTCCTCTAGGCCCAAACAATGGTGAAGTGTCATGTAGTCGACGTTCACATGACACCACTAGAGGAAAGACAACATACATCTCATCAAAATATCGAACGAATACCAAATTCACATGACTACTTATAGCAAGACTTCTCCCATGTCTTCAGGAACAAAGGTAACTACTCACAAAGCATATTCATGTTCATAATTAGAGGGGTATTAATATGCATAATGGATCTGAACATATGATCTTCCACCAAGTAAACCAACTAGCATCAACTACAAGGAGTAATCAACACTACTAGCAACCAACATGTACAAATTTGAGGTTTTGGTACAAAGATTGGATACAAGAGATGAACTAGGGTTCGAGAGGAGATGGTGCTGGTGAAGATGTTGATGAAGATAACCCTCCCCAAGATGGGAGAGTTGTTGGTGATGACGATGGCGATGATTTCCCCCTCCCGGAGGGAAGTGTCCCCGGCAGAACAGCTCTGACGGAGCCCTAGATTGGTTCCGCCAAGCTTCCACCTCGAGACGGCGGCGTTTTGTCCCGAAAGCCTCCTATTGAGTTTTTTTTCAGGTCAAAACACCTCATATAGGAGAAGATGGGCATCGGGGAGTCAAAACCTGATGCATAGGATAGAACTTCTGATGAAATTCCAACTTCAATCGATTGTAGTTCCATGATCCAATATCATCGCATAGCCTAAACCATGTCAATGCATCTCCCTTCAAAGATAAAGGGAATACCTTCTTCTTGATAACATCCTCGGGCATACCTGCAAGCTTAAATAATCCACAAACTTCATCCACATAGATTAGGTGCAAATCGGGGTGCAGTGTTCCATCTCCTGTAAAGGGATTAGCTAGAAGTTTCTCTATGATACCCGAAGGAATTTCAAAGCAAACATTTTCAGTAGGTTTAGTAGATTTAGGAGCAACTCTTTACTCTACTGGTCGGGGTGAAGATACCGCGAACAAGCCCCTCAAAGGATTATGAGCCATAGTAACAAGTGAGAGTAAATTTCAGCACACTATATAGTTTTTTCCTTACCAAATTCCACTTACCAAAGGCGCTTCACTCCCCGGCAACGGCGCTAGAAAAGAGTCTTGATGACCGACAAGTGTAGGGGGTCTATCGTAGTCCTTTCGATAAGTAAGAGTGTCGAACCCAACGAGGAGCAGAAGGAAATGATACGCAATTTTCAGTAAGGTATTTTCTGCAAGCACTGAAATTATCAGTAACAGATAGTTTTGTGATAAGGTAATTGGTAAGAAGTGACAAATACTAAAAGTAAATAAGGTGCAGCAAGATGGACCAATCCTTTTTGTAGCAAAGGAAAAGCCTGGACAAACTCTTATATGAAGGAAAGCGCTCCCGAGGACACATGGGAATTATCGTCAAGCTAGTTTTCATCACGTTCATATGATTCGCGTTCGTTACTTTGATAAAGGTGCTGCCCTTACTTAGACGAGCATCCCACTTATGATTAACCTCTATTATAAGGATCCGCAACTACAAAAGAAGTATTAAGGTAAACCTAACCATAGCATGAAACATATGAATCCAAATCAGCCCCTTATGAAGCAACGCATAAACTAGGGTTTAAGCTTCTGTCACTCTAGCAACCCATCATCTACTTATTACTTCACAATGCCTTCCTCTAGGCCCAAACAATGGTGAAGTGTCATGTAGTCGACGTTCACATGACACCACTAGAGGAAAGACAACATACATCTCATCAAAATATCGAACGAATACCAAATTCACATGACTACTTATAGCAAGACTTCTCCCATGCCTCAGGAACAAAGGTAACTACTCACAAAGCATATTCATGTTCATAATTAGAGGGATATTAATATGCATAATGGATCTGAACATATGATCTTCCGCCAAGTAAACCAACTAGCATCAACTACAAGGAGTAATCAACACTACTAGCAACCTACAAGTACAAATCTGAGGTTTTTGGTACAAAGATTGGATACAAGAGATGAACTAGGATTTGAGAGGAGATGGTGCTGGTGAAGATGTTGATGAAGATAACCCTCCCCAAGATGGGAGAGTTGTTGGTGATGATGATGGCGATGATTTCCCCCTCCCGAAGGGAAGTGTCCCCGGCAGAACAGCTCCGACGGAGCCCTAGATTGGTTCCGTCAAGGTTCCGCCTCGAGACGACGACGTTTTGTCCCGAAAGCCTCCTCTTGATATTTTTTTTCCAGGTCAAAACACCTCATATAGGCGAAGATGGGCATCGGGGAGTCAACAGGTGACCGACGAGCAGGGGGGCACGCCAAGGGGGGCGCGCCCCCACCCTCGTGGACAGGTCGTGGCCCCCCTGACGTATCTCTTTCACCTGATATTTTTTATATTTTCTGAAACGGTGTTTCGTGGAGTTTCGGGGCTTTTTGAGTTGTGCATAATAGGTCTCCAATGTTTGCTCCTTTTCCAGCCCAGAATTCCAGCAGTCGGCATTCTCCCTCTTCATGTAAACCTTGTAAAATAAGAGAGAAAAGACATAAGTATTGTGACATAACGTGTAATAACAGCCTATAGTGCAATAAATATCAACATAAAAGCATGATGCAAAATGGACGTATCAGCTCACGAAGCATGTTTTATCCCTTAGGACGTTCTTTTTGAACACTTTATCCCTAGTGGCTAGCCTCCATGTCTTGTTAGGCCAGTACAATAGTCTTTTATTCATTCATGTAAGGGCGAAGCTACGCGTAAGACCCACCTGTTCAGCAGTTGTTTGATTCGTGTTATCCGGAACCACAGATCTTTCCTCACCATTGCAACAAAAGCACTGTTGCATTATCCTTCTTTGCAACAGACCATATGTTGCAGAATCATTTACAACCGAGGTTCTGTTACATAATTATCACTTTTTTTTGTAACATGAGTGCTGCTACGGAATGACTTCTGCAACACAGATGATGTTGTAGATTATTTTTTCCTTAACTTTTTTGCAACATGGGTATTATTACGAAATGACTTCTGCAATACATATAATGTTTCAAAAAGAAAAGTTAAGGTGGGGAGACACGCATCGCGCGCATATTAAGTCAGGAGAATTGATGTCGCGGCTCTCGACCCGATCTAGATAGAAGACTCGAGGGTCCGGCAACATTTAGCATGATGCATTCAGGTGTTTTGCAACACCTATTGTGTTGCACTAAGATGTACGTTGTAACGCCCAAGATGCGACTATATCTCCTACGTGTCGAGGCACGACTTAGAGGCATAATCGCATTTTGGTATGATCGCAATAAGGCTATCTTCACACATTCCCATGTACAAGAACAAAGGGGGGAAATACATAGTTGGCTTACAATCGCCACTTCACACAATGCATAAATAAGCCATACATTCATCCAAATACAATCATGGTCCGACTACGAACAAATCCAAATGAAAAGAAGATAACCACCCACTATGCCCGATCGGTCCTAGTAGGAACCACTACTGATCGTCGGGAAACGTCACGTACATACGCCCACGTTCCTCATCAAACTCCCACTTGAGTTCCTGACCATCAACTGAATCATACTCGGTTGTACCTGCACATGTGTTTGTAGTAAACTGTGAGTCACGAGGACTCAACAATCCCATTCCTGGGTATCAAAACTATCAATGCCTATGGGTAAGGAGAAAGTGTATAAGTAGGCTGTTGCAAGCGCTAAGCGTAGATGAGGTGGCTAGCTTACGTATCATCAGAGCGAGAAGAGAAGTGAAAGCCATCGGTCGTGAGCTAAATCATGATGACTAGATGATCCTGTCTACCTATGAGTCATCCATAACCCAGCCGTGTTCTCTTCCCGAACTCCCTCGAAAAGAGACCATCACGACTACTCACATGGTAGTGTATTAAGTTTGAGGTTTTGTGTCAAGTTATCTACAACCGGATATTAACAAATTCTAATCCGCCACATAACCATGGGCACGGCTTTCGAAAGATCATAACCCTGCAGGGGTGTCCCAACTTAGCCCATAACAAGCTCTCGTGATCAACAGAGGTAAAAAAAACCTTATCTCAGGGACTACCCGATCAGACTCAGAATCCCGGTGTACAAGATATTTCGACAATGGTAAAACAAGTCCAGCAAGACCTCCCGACATACCGACACCCTGATAGGAGCCGCGCGTATCTTGTCTCAGGCCACGATCGGATGGGACAGGCTATGGGTGAATACGAAATACCTCGGGTTTCCCCAAGGCGGCCCCGCAGGCTTCCCAGTTTGGACCAACACTCATGAGGAGCACTGGTCCGGGTTGTAAATTAAGTCCTCGGGTGCCAGCCGGTCCCTATGCAAGTTTTAGTTATTAGGCAAATGGTAAAACCAATGTTGGGCCTTGCTGGAGGAGTTTTATTCAAAGCGGACAATCAAGGGGTCCCCATATACCCAACCGCGTCAAGAACACAAACTCAAGGAACATAACACTGGTTTATCGGTTCTTAAGGTGGCATGGGTGAAACAAAACACCGAGCAAAAGCCCAAGCCTTCCACCCACTGCCATGTATATAGGTGCATTAATGTAAAATAACATATATTGTGTTATTCCGTAAAACCCAATCCACATGGAGCAAACTTCATATTCACCTATAGCTAGCAACGCTATAAGAGGGGGCTTGAGCAAAAGCATAACTTAGCCAAACAATGGTTTGCTAGGTGGGTAGTTAGTGGTTTCATGGCAAGGTGGGGGCTGACATGCAAAATGATAGGTATCGCAACAAAGCAATAGAGCGAGGAATCTATCATAGAAACAATAGAGGTGATATCAAGGAATGGTCATCTTGCCTGGGATCCCGCAAGGAAGAAGAACGAGTCCATGAAGAAGACAAACGGTCGTAGTCGAACGAATCCTCACAACTCCGGGACGAAATTGAAGCTAACGAGAGAAGCAAACTGGAAAGAAGCAAACAACATGGTAAACACACAAGCATAAGCATGGCATATGATGCACAAAAAAGTATGATGCATGTCCATTTTAAATATGCATGGCAGGCAAGTGCAACAAACAACACTATAATTTAAGTGGAGCTCAATATGCAACGAGTTGCATATTGACAAAACGCCACATTCGAATTATTTAGTTCGCTCTCGTTTATGTACCCAACAATATTAAATGTTGTTAAACATGGCGAGAGATGAAGCATAGTAAAACTACCTATTTAGGCAATTTAAATGGGGCCGGAAACAATAAACAACAATTTCGGAAAATTCCCATGTGCATATTTCAAATTTGGTACTGTTCTGCCTATAACATAATTTTAATGTTATTACACAACAAAATAAAGTGCAACATGTTATTCTACTCATTATTCTACCCCAAATACATATAAAGTTTATTAAATTTGGAGCTACGATTATTTAATTATGAGCAATTTAAAATCATGGCATTTTCTGTAATTATTAATGCACTGGTTTAATTCGCAAAAATCGTCCAGGAGAAAAAACATAAGATGGGTTGTATCTGGATCTGGCCCAACAGGAGCAATGGCGCTGGAGGCTCACCCAATGGGCCTGGCCCAGTTCGGTGATGAGGCTAGAGCCAGCTATGCCTTGGCGCTTACCCACGCTGGTGCCGGATCGGGTCAACGGAGGGAGCTCGAGGGAGGCGTGCGAGCTCTTCTGCTCGACTTGATGCAGAGTGAGCAGAGATCGCTGGCGGCTGCGCTGGCTTGGCGAAGGGCGACACGATGGCAGCGGCGGCGGACCAAGGCGAAGCAGGGGCAGCGGCAGGGACTTGAGCGGCTGGCGTCTTCCAGCAGCTTGGCGGTGGCCGAGGTCGAAGGTGAGGCGCGTGGGGAGGTGGATGCGGGAAGGCCGGCGAGGTGGAGGTCCAGCGGGAGTCGTGGCTACAGGTCTGGCGCTGGGACGAGCGAGGGAGGCCTGCTTCGGCGAGCAGGGGCCCGGAGACGAGGTGGCGGAGCAACGCAGATCTTGGTGGCCGGGCGACAAGGATGGTGGTGACAGTGAGCTCCTGGTGGCCCGGCTCCATGGCATTCCTATGAGAGAGAGGAGGCACGTGATGGAGAGAGAGAGGAACCAGGGAGAGGAGACGAAGGAGAGGCAGGGGAGTGCCTTATCTGCTCGAGGCTTCAGAGTGGAGGCCGCAGACACAGGGTAGAGGAAGCTTCGGGCGGCCATGGGATTGGATCGAGAGGAGGTTGTTGGTCGGGCGCTGAAGACGAGGTGGAGAGCTGGTGGATTGGGAGGAGGTTCCGGGATTGGTCGGCGCGGAAGGAGAGGAGCATGTCGGTGGATCGGGTGGGGTTGGGGGATGGATCCCGGTGAGAGGAGTGGCGGCGGTGGCTAGGAGGATGGGACAGACTACCTAAAATCTAGGGATGGACTGTTTTAAATAGCTAGGTGGACTAGCTTAGGGGCAAAATGGACCCTCCGATCAAAATCAAACGGTCGAGAATAAAATAGGTAGGTAGTCCAAATAAGAAAACAGTGATGTTTTAGGGATGTTTGGGGATGATCCGGATTCGTCGGTAATGACAGTCCGGGTCGGGTTCGGGGGTAGTTTTGGACAAGGTTGCGAAGGGGTCTGCAGCATGCAAAGAGGGGTTAGGGAAATGCGGTCAAGAGTGTGGTTGGACTAAGAATCCACAACGAAGACAAACAGTCTGACAACAAGGTCAACAGAGACAAAGAGAGAAGCGGCAACTACGAACGACTACTAGTTTTATGAAAACATGTGGATGCAATGCGGATGATGTGATGATGAAATGCAACAAACAAAAATAAAACACACGACGAAACCTGGAATAGCTGGAAGTCTTCTGGAGCGTCAGTCTTGGGGCGTCACAACTCTCCCACACTAACAGAGGATCTCGACCCGAGATCTTGGAGATGGCACCGGATAGAAGAGGAAAAGGAAGAGGTAAAACAAAGTTGCTTCTTTGACAAGCGAGTGAAACCACGAACCTTGAGAGGTTGAACAATTGAAAGAAAGAATACAATGGAGATGAACGAGATTACAAACACTCCGTTAGCCAAGAGGAACAAGGAACATTACGAGAGCCTTGTAGGTTGAAAGACACGAACAAGAGCTCACGGATGTAGAAAGAATTTAAAAACCACTCCGGTTTAAACAATATGGAGAAGGAATAAGAAGGAAATAATTCGGACAACACTCTGACTCAAAATAGAAGGAATAGAATCATGAACTTGGGAAGTTCGGATGATACTTGACGAAATCAACAACACACTGCCTCCAAAACAATTAAAGGAATGGCACAAGGGGTAAGAAAGTTTTCAGACAACACTCAGGTTGAAAAAGAGAGGCAAAACTTGATAAGACGAGAGAATTTGAATGGAGGACACGACACTCCGGAACAAAAGAATAGAAGTTGGATTGATGAAAAGAAAAGAGCGGAGAAGAAAATGACATCGTTCACCACAACGATAAACTTGGAAGAGTAACCTTACGAAGAAGGGTTGAACATAGTTGTTATAGAATGAACAATCAAATGATATCCTCCTCGTGGACTTATGAAAAACAACTCAAAACTAGAGATGAAATTCCGCCACTAATGGAAAACAATTGTTTGGATTGAGATCAACAAGGAGACGAAAAACTTATCTCACCGAGAGGATAAATGAAGAACTTGGGTAATTTATAAGCACCATAAATAGCAACAATCCTTAGGGAAAGCTTTTAGGTGAGATACAACCCAAGATTACTCCAACGAATAAATTGAGGGGTTGCAAGGATCTCCTCAAGAAAGAGAAATTATGGGTTTAAATATCTCATTCCTGATACCTTGTGAATAATGATACATGAAAGAAATTGTCAAGAATGACATAACACCACATCAAAAGATAAGGTAGAAAGAATTGCACTTCAAAATGCAAGATGAAGAATACTTGAGCTCCTCCAATAAGAATCTTGAAGAAGACTTCGAGGATGAATTAACTCATGATGAACCACAATGAAGAACTCCGGTAACAAAAGGATGAGAAGTGAATGATGAAAAGAATAAGATTGAAGCCTTGCAATGATTTAGATGGACCCTCGTGACAAGATAATTGAGATAGCTTGGAACTCCGGAGAAACAAGATGAAGCACTTCGAATCAAGAATGTGATATGATGAACAAACTCCAAAAAGAAGAGAATAATCACTTCGCGGAAATAAGAATAAAATTTATTGTATGCTTATCCTTCAACCAATTAAATTGATGACAAGCAATGGATTTCACATATTACTTATTCTTATTGGAGAAGGGTTGATATAGCGCAAACTTGGTTAAATCTTCAATGAACCACTTGTAGGATTTGGGAAGAACGAGTGAAATGATATGATAAAAACGGAAGAGGAAACTTGAGAAGATCACCATATGAATTGAAAATGAACGAAGAAAAGAGAACGAATCGCCGAGAAGAATTAGAAAACAGACAAAAATACTTGAGCCAATTTAGATACAAGAGAACGAAGAGATACCGAGCTGACTAGAGAATACTTGAATGATGCACCGGAAGAATATGGAGACCAACGAAGAGGCATCAATTAAGAATAGTTGGAGGATGAAGTTGAAAACTGAGAACGAAAAAAATCTTCTGAAATGATGGCCTTCGGAGGATCACAATGGAAAGAATTCATGACATATTCTGGATGTGTATCAAAAGAATTTGTCATGATCAGAACAATTGGGGGAATACCATTAAGCTAGAAGCACGAATCTTCAAGAGAATGAACTAACATTTTAAGAGAAACTCTTCTCCGGTCTTCAAATGCTTAGAAAGACGACGAGATCCACCATGAAGAATTTGCGAGATACTCCGGAAGAATGAAAAGATGGAAGGTTCAACTAAGCATGAAAAGAATTTGAAAGCGATCTACGAGAAGGCATATGACTGATGGAATCCATACTTATGTCACACTTTGAAAAGAATTCTGTAATAACTGTGAATAATTAGAAGAGTCGGGTAAGATCCTAGAAAAGACCTGTGGGTTAGGGCCAATCAAAAGAAACACCGTTGGAAAAGATTGCTTGAAAGAGAGATTGTACCGGTTGAATTAAATGGCTTAAATGAGGTAACAACCTCAAAACAGTTTGAACGGATCTAGAATAGAAGTACGATTCTTCCGAGATATCTTGTACACTCCGAATATGAATATAGAGAGTTGAATAAACATGAGAGACTTGGATAAGAAATTCCAACATGGGAACACAAGTGAAACACGAGGAAGAGATATGGTCAACGCCGAAGCTTGAATTTAGTCCACCAGGGAAGAAACAAGAACGGGGAAAGTTAAACTGGCGAGAAATCACCGGTTGAAACAAATGCGACAAGAATGAAGAGGCTTCGCACGATTGGAATGGGTACTCGATTAAAGACTCCATCTCCGAGAAGAAAATGGATGGACGGGTGGGGAAAACAAAGACAACTTGGGACGAACCAAACGGAAACCATTGAGAAACCAAGAATTGGTCTTGCACATATTGAAATGATTGGGTTAACTTGAAGAGAAGCGCGCCGGTTGAGAAGAATTTACATGACAATCTCGATGATCAAGAAGGACTAGCACTCCCATAGAAATATGAGAACACCGCTTAGGAAAAGGTATGGAATCAACATTTGACATCGAAGCAACTCGAATACCACAACTCAAAACAAAACAAAGGATTTGGCATGCGAAAGAAGCCGAAACAAATACATGATAGACCCCAACCTCATATCATGCATCCGTTGGAAGATTTCCAAAGAGCTACTTGAATTCCCACCTATTAATTCCCGAAGCTTTCCGGTTATGCAATATGGTGTTGGGGATACATGGGAAGCACCGATATCACTCAGCTAATAAATCCTACATCCAGCTGTATCCATCTGTCAACACATAACCAGGCACCTTAGGAAACTATTTACCTCAGACCTTCGAAAAGCATCTGCTATACTAGCTGTGGCAATACTCCGGAACTATCCCACCAGTACTGGGTGACGTCGGGGTTATCTCACCACCAGACATGCATAGAAGCGTTTTCGATGTCGGCTACTGTCGTGGTTCTAAGTCTGACAGTACGAGTAGGGGGTACGTAGGAGGAGGCAAGGTCCTAGCTACGGTGAGGTTGTACACAAGATGTCTACGAGTTTAGGCCCTTCTCGGAGGAAGTAAAAGCCCTACGTCTCGGTACCCGGAGGCGGACGACTAGAACGTATAA
The DNA here is from genome assembly GCA_902687465.1 of Secale cereale. Lineage (NCBI taxonomy): Eukaryota > Viridiplantae > Streptophyta > Magnoliopsida > Poales > Poaceae > Secale > Secale cereale. The sequence goes on from LR738712.1 coordinate 497,582,246, forward strand.
GTGTGTGTGAGTTACATGGGGTGCGAACCCTTGTACTGGAGAAGGGGGTGGCTTATATAGAGTGCGCCAGGACCCCAGCCATCCCCAAGTTACAAAGGGCTCAATGTACATAAAGGCAAGACGTTATCGATAACGCCTGCAATAAAGGGTGATAAAGGCATTCAATACTGCATAATGAATGCACGACCGTTGCTGGCCTTACGAGACCTTTGACCTTCAGGGGTCGAGTGTTTATGTACGGTCGAGTGTCCTCATCTTTCCGAGTGGAGTTGAGTCGTCTGGGTGGAGGTATGCAGTCAAGTGAAATGTCTTCTTGGGCTGTATCAGTCGACTGTTTCTGTTGTCTTCGAGTTGCCTCTTGAGCTTCTGGGGTAGTGACCTTGGGTAGGGTATCTGGGTCAGGCCCGTGACCCTACCCTAGGTCTGTAGCATCATCAGTAGCCCCCGAATGGATTGAGGTCCGAGTGGAGGAGAGTGTTAAAGTTGGCTTTGGCCCAAGTTTGATGTCCCTGGGGAATCTCCCTCGAATCTGTGGGCCAGGCTGACCCTTCAACCTTGACTCAATCGCCTTAATAAATTCAAGAAATGCCGAGTGTACTTGCATGTGTAGACCGTCGAGTGAACTTTTGCGCACGGCTCCGAGCGTCAGCAAGGGGCGCAACTTTCGGCGCGATTGGTTGTTCTCTGGCCTCCGGATTTCGCGGGATTTGAATTTCGGGGAAGCGCATGGGACGGGGCGTGCCGCAGTAATCGGATCAGATACGCTTCGGGCGCCTTGATTCCCGCGCTGCCTTTTCGCCACGTATTGGGCGTGCGCCTATTGTGGGATTTGACAGGATAGCTTGGGTCCAGCGGTCAGTCACTCGACCACCATGCTATAAATAAGCACCGCGACCGAGGCGAAGGCACTGTGCACCCAATCTCCGCTTCTTCTTCCTCCACTCCTCCGCCGCGCCTTTGCTCTCTGCTCCCCACCGCTCAGCTCGCACCGGCTCGCCCTCATGGGCAAGGACAAGACGGCGGCTCTAGAGCGCTCGAAGAAGGCAGCGACGATGAGGAAGGGAAAGAGAACCAATCGGGGGTCGTCGTCGAGGTCCGGGCTCCCGAATGGCTGGATCCAGGGGGACTGGATCAGGTCCACGATGACGCCGGAGGACATGGAGGAGATGGTGGAGGAGGGTCTGATCGTCCGCGACTCCTGGCGGCTGCCGGAGGACGAGCTCAAGCCCCATTCGCAGGAGGGCGAGTGCGTTCTCCTCATGATTCATGTCGACCAAGGTTTCTCCTTGCTTCCACACCCTTTCTTTCGCGGTTTCCTGGCTTTTTACGGCGCCCAGATGCACCATTTCACTCCCAACACCATCACGTACTTGGCCGCCTTCGTTTCGTTGTGCGAGAACTTTCTCGGGTGCCGACCGCATTGGGGCATGTTTAAGCATATCTTCACCCGTCGCTCCCAAATTGTCAAGAAAGCAAACCCAAGTGACGAGAAGACGCATGTTATCCAGATGTGCGGTGGTTTGGGTATCCAGACTAGGGGTAGGAGCACCTTCCCTTCCATGGTCCTTCCCGAGTCGGTCCGGGGATAGCAGTTGACTTGGTTTTATTGCAAGGACGTCCCGACTCCCGGTCAGTCGACCGGACTCCCTCCGTTTTCTTTAGATCGAGTCGGCCAGTGATAACCCACAAGTGTAGGGGATCAGTTGTAGCCTCTTTCGATAAGTAAGAGTGTCGAACCCAACGAGGAGCTAAAGGCAGAACAAATATTCCCTCAAGTTCTGTCGACCACCGATACAACTCTACGCACGCTTGACGCTTACTTTACCTAGAACAAGTATGAAACTAGAAGTACTTTGTAGTTTTTGTGGGATACGTTTGCAAGAATATAAAGAGCACGTAAATATAAACTAGGGGCTGTTAAGGTAAAGAAACATTAAAGTTGGTAATAGCGAGTGTGGAAAAGTGGTGGTAGGAGTTGCGAAATTGCCCCTAAGCAATTGACTGCGTTACTAGACCGATATCAAGTTTTATGTGGGAGAGGCCACTGCTAGCATGTCATCCCTTACTTGGAATTTGTGGGGACCCCGACTCATAAGTCGTGATCATCGAATGCACGTGTACAGTGATCCCAGAGATCAATGCTCACTGAACACACAGAAGCTGAATAACAAGAGTCTTACATCCTTACATACCGTGTTACACAAATAGGACCATTATGGTCAAGCCTTGAGTATATCATCGCAGCGGAAATCTTCAACGACAACATGGACCCATGCCATCTGCCTTAACCCTACAGGCATTCTGACTGGGAAGCGTCCTAGCTCGCATGCTCGTCGCCAAGAAATCTTCATCATAACCTGTTCTCTCCTGCCTGGCCAATAAAATAACCAGTGGCAAGCCAATGAGTACTTTGAATGTACTCGCAAGCAACCCAAGTGTGATAACAGAATAATTATGCAAGGCTCTACTACTAGGTTGGCAGTTTTGCGGAAAGCTAGTTTTTCATATGCAAGTATGATCAACATGTAACGTGGATATGCAAGTGTCTGCAACAAGTATCAGGAGGTCACAGACATCAATATCGAGAAAGAGTTATAATCAACTCATGCTCAAGCTCATTGTGACTTCCTCAGGAATCACATCATCAATATCTCCGATCCGAGTTGTTTCCCCCCCCCCCACACACACACACCAGGTTTCGCAAACATTGGACGTAGCCCAAGAGCGGTTACCCAACTGTCCTTGACCGTGGACACGGCTATTCGAATAGTTTTACACTCTGCAGAGGTTGCACACTTTACCCACAAGATCCGGGGAACTTCCGTGTCATCCACGACCCGCGATACCTCAAGTACCCGAGGTAAGCACCCGATCACTATCTTTCCCTAGACGACACTAACATAGAGTCCACTCGATTGGTAGCAGCCCCGTGCCAAACATTTCACATCTCAAGGTTTGTGGAGACTCGCTCCGTATTCATCACATATCACAAGCACGGGGTACCAACGGTGTGTCCGGTGCCCTGTAAAGACAGTCATGGCCGCCTATCCAAGCGCGACCCCGTCCCAAGAGTGACCTCATGTCACTCCCGTCACTAGTAATGCGGGCACCATGCTAGTATCGACCTAGGTAATCAATAATGCCCTTTCCCATATAAGGGTAGAGTGGTTGCGCATGTAAGGTTGGAATAACGGTCGCAACTTAAACCAATCCATTTTCAAAACAACACACACACTTGCCTCGGTACACCACTTCGTCATCAAGTGGTTACCCAACTCACCATCTCCCTCGGGCATAAATGGCACCCGACGGGGTTTTCGAAAAGTCTTTTGAAAGTATCCTGCCTCCCTCACCATGCATATACCCGTCCCATTTGCGTAGCCACTATTATAGCAACCTAACTACTCCCACCCACATAACCCTCATAGGAAGGTAGGGTCATGTTTGATGCAAGTTTCAATAGTAAAGTAACAGAGGTAGCAACCAAAGTGGTTTCCACCTCAACATGATTCCGATGCATTGATAGTAAGGTGCTATGAGACATGCATAAAAAGGGTTTCTCGAACATGGTCAAAGGGCTGCTTGCCTTATTCTCCCGAGTCTTCAAACCTTCTGGTCCATCTCCGAGTATCCCGTTTATTTCGTCAACTAACGATGGAAACAATAATAATAAGCAACACAATCAAAGCAAAAATAAAAGTGCCCTAAAAATAGGAGTTGGACTTTTCTAGGATACCTCTGGTCATATTAGAAATGACCAATGTGGTTTCATAGGTATTGGATCAATGAATAGCTTGGATCATTTCAATGTGATGGAACCAAGGGGTTTATGGATTTGGAAGAAGTATACAGAAATATTTTCTTGAATGATGAGCCAAGGCACCCATCAACAAGTCATGATTTTAGAAGCATCTAGGAGTTGGTTTCACTGGATTTGGAGTTCAAATGAATTTCCTAGGATTTTGCAAAGCTGATAAATATGAAGAAATGGCTCAATATTTGGTGGGGTACAGAAAGTATTAATAAAAATGTTCCAAAACTAAGTTTGGATGTGACAAGCACCTAGGAACTTGAATCTCTGCATTTGGATCAAAAATGAGCTCTCTGTGATTTTCTAAAGTTCATCACAGAAAATGGAATATGGGCATTTGATAAATATTTGTGAAAGAAATGTTTCTGGAATAATGTGCATGTTGCACCATGTGATAGAGCATGATTTATGAAGCCATAGGAAATTTGAATCATGCAATTTGGAGTTCATTTGAATATTTGGGAGATTTTTGAAGTTTACTGGAAACGGAAAATAAAAGGGAAAAAGGGGTTATACCCTTTTACTGCGCGCCGGGCGAGGGATAGATGATGGGCCGGCCCAGCTGCACGGCCACGAGCGCACAGGTGCTACGTCGATAGCGCCTTCCAGGGAGTACGTCTCCGTTTGCCAGAAACGGTCTTCATGGAATACGTCTCCACTTAAACAGTGGGGCCAGGCCGTTGGGTCACTTACAGCCAGGGCCCACCGGCCTCTCTCCCTCTCTCATGTCCCCTTCTTCTTCCTCCCGACGGGGGACAGAGGAGGGCGCCGGCCTTGCTCGCCGCCGGCGCTGCTCAGCCTGCCGGCGCCGACCTGCGGTGGGGACAGAGCCGCGGGGCCTGGCCGCATCCGCATGAGAGGTTGCAGGGAGGCGCGGCGTGCTCCCTGCATCCATGGAGACCGACGGGTCCGGCGCTCGGTGGACTCCCGAGCCGGCGACTACGGCCATCCCCGACGACGTCCGTTTTACCGGCGGATTCGTTAGGTCGGGCCGCGTCCATCTATGGCCCCCTCGCAGGCTGGGGAGGTCCAGGGCGATGGTGACCCTGACGCCGGCGGACGAGGCGTCGGGGGAAGAAGGTTGCGGCGCCACACGGCACCAGAGCAGGAGATAGAGGGTGGGGAGCTCCATCGGTCTGCTGCGGTTCTCCTGGTGGCCAAGGAAGAGGAGGAGAGGCTCTGGTTCATCAGTGCCGGGCAGAGGCCGACGGCGACCATGGTGGCCATGGCGAGGGAAAAAGAGCACTAGGGGAAGAGGGGGCATGTCTAGGAGATGCACGGGAGAGAGGAGGGTCCAGAAGAGGCGAAGGGTGCTCGGGGGGAGGCTTTATATAAGCGCGGCCGCGGTGCACTGTGAGCTTCGTCCATGGACGTGCTCGGGCAAGCTCGTGGAGAGAGGAGGAGGGCCGGGGAGGATAAGGCCGACCGTCCTGCAGGTTGCGGACGTCGAGGCGACCTCGGGGGACACGAGGGGGAGGCCCAAGGCTGTCGGACGCCCCTGATTGGAGGTGGCTACAGTGCGCCAGGGCACTGTAGCGTGCTCCAGAGCGCGAACCCTGCATGCCATGGCATGCACAAGGTGTCATTGGCGTGTCCTCTGGTGTCCAGCAGTGCTAGGGGATAGTAAACAAAGGCATGAAGGTCGTGGATGCTCTGGGGAGCCTCTAGAATGAGGAGAGAGGTGAAGGAGAGGGTGAAAACTGCTGTCCAGCAGTGTGAATTGGGGTTTTACCCCCTTCCAATAATTGAGCTAAGGCAGAGGATAGTTACTGGAGGTAGAATAGGACTAGGAGAAGCTGTGGTAAGAATTTGAGGTAAAGGGAAAAAGTAAAAGGGGTCCAAACACTTGTTTTGGTAAATGGACAGAAGGTGTTTGATCAGGTTTTGGGAGAGCAAATGACCTCCACTTGGCATGGGACTTAACAGGATCAAATGTCACACATAATTAGGCCTCTCCAACAAATTTGAGCTCATTTGGGCAAAGTGGCCAATGTAACTTTGGTGAACCCTAGAAATCAACAGAAATGGTTTCACCATGTTTGAGTCAAGCAAATCATATCCCCTTGATGCACCACTTGGTGTAGCATCATCATTTGGGGTTATGAACATGCCCACAAAGTTTGAGGCTCCAGATAAAAAGTTGACAATGTAAAGTAGTTCAAATTTGCATTTGAACAGAAAGGGTTTTGGGGTGATCTGATCAAGTTGCTCTATTCCAAATCTTGTGCCATTTGACATAGATGCCTTATTAGGCCATTCTAGCATGTGCACCAAATTTGAGAGCATTTGGACAAGTTTGGCAATGTAAAGTTGCTCAAACTTCAAGTATGGACAGAATGGTTTTGAGGGGACTAAATGATGTTTCCTTGATCTTCAAGGCATGAGGCTTTGCAAGATCATCAAATATGTCATATATGACTTGATAGAATTTCCCTGGAATTTTTGGAGAATATTTACTTTGTAAATATTTCAAAAGCTTGAAATATCCAGAAAGGGTTTTGGGAGGATTTGTCCAATATTTTCAACATGACCATGTGTTGAAACTCTTATATATGGACAATATATGTCCTATGAGTCTCCCTGAATTTTGGCAAATATTTTTGAAATAATTAAATAATTTTTCCCTATTAAAGACCATTCCTGGCCTTAAGAAAAAGCTTTTAAATAAAATATAAAAGTAACTTTTAAAATTATATTTTTGTTGTTTCTGGAAGTCCTATACCTAATAGGATTCAAATATACTTTTTGAAAGATTTTTCACACCCTAAATAAGGTACTTGCAGTGCAAACCTCAATTCAGGGGTTTTTAGAAAACTAATTTTAGAAAATACTATTTGGCCAAAATATTTTCATAAGAAAATTCTATACTGGTCTATACACATGGCATGATCATTGGGAAAAGGTTTTGGGTCAAGGAGATGAAGTATAAGAGTTGGAGGATTTATTTGATTTTTTAGAGCACTAGCAAACAGCAGACAAAAGTCAAATCAAGCAAAGTCAAAAACACTCAAAAGTTTTTGCAAATCCACATTTTTAACATGAAAATTTAGCTTAAGCAATGTGACATGAAAATCAGGGTGTGACAGAATTCTATGCACTTATGATTGGAACTATTAGCAAGCATCCGCAACTACTAACGTTCATTAAGGTAAAACCCAACCATAGCATTAAGATATATTGGTCCCCCTTCAATCCCGTATGCATCAATGTCTACGCTAGGTTGAAGCTTCTGTCACTCTTGCCCTCCAATACGTAATCCTATCAACATACAACTAACCCTATGGTGTGATCCACGCACGCGCTCATATGATGGGCACCAAAGGACAGTAACATAATGACAAGCAATTTAAATCAATCCTAGCAATTCACCAATCACCGACAGGACAATGATAATCTACTCAGACATCATAGGATGGCAACACATCATTGGATAATAATATGAAGCATAAAGCACCATGTTCAAGTAGAGGGTACAATGGGTTGCGGGAGAGTGGACCGCTGTAGATAGATGGGGGAAGGTGATGGAGATGTTGGTGAAGATGACAGAGGTGTTGGTGTAGATCGCCGTCACACGATGATGGCCCCGGTGGCACTCCGGCGCCACCGGAAGCGAGGGGGGGAGAGCCCCCCTCCTTCTTCTTCTTCCTTGACCTTCTCCCTAGATGGGAGAAGGGTTTCCCATCTGGTCCATGGCCTCCATGGCAGTGGAGGGACGAGAGCCCCTCCGAGATTGGATCTGTCTCTCTGTCTCTCTCTATTTTTGCATTCCCAGATTCTGGCCTTTCACCGTTTCTTATATTCCCGGAGATCCGTACCTCCGATTGGACTGATTTTTTGACACAGTTTTTATCCGGATATTAGCTTTCTTGTGGAGAAAGAAGGGCATCAACCGCCTTACGGGGTGGCCACGAGGGCCCAGGGCGCGCCTGCCCCTGGTGGGCGCGCCCCCTGCCTCGTGGCCCACTCGGGCATCGTCTCATGTTGGTTCCGCTTCCCAAAATTGACATATATTCCAAAAAATCCCCGTTCGTTTTTATTCCTGGACTCCGTTTGACATGGATATTCTGCGAAACAAAAAACATGCAACAAACAGGGACTAGCACTGGGCACTGGATCAATATGTTAGTCCCAAAACAATAGTATAAAAAGTTGCCAAAAGTATATGAAAGTTGTAGAATATTGGCATGGAACAATAAAAAATTATATATACGATGGAGACGTATCAGCATCCCCAAGCTTAATTCCTACTCGTCCTCGAGTAGGTAAATGATAAAAAATATAATTTTTGATGTGGAATGCTACCTAGCATAATCTTCATCATGTAATCTAATCATGGCATGAATATTAAGACACGAGTGATTCAAAGCAATAGTCTATCATTTGATATAAAATAATTTAATACTCGGGCATCCCAACAAACAATCAAGTCTTTCAAAATATCAATGCTAAAGAACGTTATCCCTACAAAATCATATAGTCTTTTATGCTCCCTTTTCTTAAGACAAGGTTCCCCGCATGCCTATCCCGGTGTCAACCAAGCAATTGTTTTCATACTTTACTTTTTCGAACCTTTTCAACTCTTCACGCAATACATGAGCGTGAGCCATGGACATAGCACTATGGGTGGAATAGAAGGTGGTAGTAGACAAAAGTAGGGAGAAAGTCTCAAATCGACAAGGCGTATCAATGGGCTATGGAGATGCCCATCAATAGATATCAATGTGAGTGAGTAGGGATTGCCATGTAACAGATGCACTAGAGCTATAAGTGTATGAAAGCTCAACAGAAAACTAGTGGGTGTGCATCAACTTGCTTGCTCATGAAGACCTAGGGCATTTGAGGAAGCCCATCGTTGGAATATACAAGCCAAGTTCTATAATGAAAATTCCCACTAGTATATGGAAGTGACAACATAGGAGACTCTCTATGATGAAGATCATGGTGCTACTTTGAAGCACAAGTGTGGAAAAAGATAGTAGCATTGTCCCTTTTTTATTTTTTTGGGCCTTGCTTTTTTGGCCTTTTTTTATTTGGCCTTTCTTTTTTTCTTTTCTTTTGGCCTTTCTTTTTTTTCTTTTTTTCCAAGGGACAATGCTCTACTAATGATGATCATCACACTTCTATTTACTTACAACTCGATACTAGAACAAAAATATGACTCTATATGAATGCCTCTGGCGGTGTACCGGGATGTGCAATGATCTAGTCTAGCAATGACATCAAAAAATGGACAAGCCATGGAAACATCATGCTAGCTATCTTACGATCATGCAAGGCAGTATGATAATGATGGTGTGTGTCATAATAAACGGAACGGTGGAGTTACATGGCAATATATCTCGGAATGGCTCTGGAAATGCCATAATAGGTAGGTATGGTGGCTGTTTTGAGGAAGGTATATGGTGGGTGTATGGTACCGGTGAAAGTTGCGCGGTACAAGAGAGGCTAGCAATGGTGGAAGGGTGAGAGTGCGTATAATCCATGGACTCAACATTAGTCATAAAGAACTCACATACTTATTGCGAAAAATCTATTAGCCCTCGAAGCAAAAATACTACGACACATGCTCCTAGGGGAGGGGTTAGTAGGAGTTAAACCATCGCGCGCCCCCGACCTTCACGCAAAGATAAACAATCAAAATACAATGCGCGCCAATTTGGTTACATAGTTAGGAGACCATACGTGCATGCTTCGGGAATCACAAACCTTAACACCAATATTTTTACTAGACCACAATCATTCACTAGTACCTCCCACATATTAGTATCTCTATATCGCAAAAGTATTGCAAGGAATCAAACATATCATATTCAGCGATCCAAAAGTTTATGTAGGATTTTATGACTAACCATGTGAATGACCAATTCCTGTCAACTCTCTAAATAGATATAAGTGAAGCAAGAGAGTTTTAATTCTTTCTACAAAAGTTATGCCCACGCTCTAACAATTATAAGTGAAGCAAAAGAGCATTCTACAAATGGCGGTTTTCTATGTGAAGAGAAATAGGCAATCCAAACTTCAAATGATATAAGTGAAGCACATGAAGCATTCTATAAAGCCATACTCAAAAGATATAAGTGAATTGCAAAGAGCATTCTATAAATCAACCAAGGACTATCTCATACCAGCATGGTGCATTTATTAAAAGAAAAAGAAAAAGCACATGACGCTCCAAGAGTTTACGCATATCATGTGAATGAAACGAATCCGAAAACATACCGATACTTGTTGAAGAAAGATGGGATGCCATCCGGGGCATCCCCAAGCTTAGACGCTTCATTCTCCTTGAATATTTACTTGGGGTGCCTTGGGAATCCCCAAGCTCGAGCTCTTGCCTCTCCTCCTTCTTCTCACATTGAGACATCCTCGATCCTCGAACACTTCATCCACACAAAACTTAACCAAACTTTTAGTGGCGGTGTTAGTGCATATGATCAATGAAATCTCATCATGTACTGCCCTAACATTATTGTATAATTATGAACAAACATTAACCACTATATGTTATCACAATTCTATGGCCCCAAGTCAAGGAGGCTTCAACAAGAATTCAAACATATGCAAATAATGAAGTTATAACAACAATCTGTGAAAACAGGACAGTCTGTAGTAATCTGACAATTAACCATACTTCTGTAACCTTAAAAATTCTGGAAAAATTAGGAAAAATCAACAATTTGTAAAGCATTACTTTGCAAAAAGTTTCAGATCCTTTCGACGTTCTAGTAAAAATGTAAAATTGCGCACTACAGCCGAAGTTTCTGTTTTTGCACCACACAAGCCAACAAGCAGTTTAATCATCCTAAAGGAAACTCTTGGCACATTATTTTTATAATAGAATGGAATTGTACAAGGGGATAATTATTTTTATTGAAAAGTTTCTGTAATTAAGATTTGCAAAGTTTCCATGGGCATGAACAAAGTTCAAGGAGCTCCCCCATTTCAACGGTGCTCATCCTTCTTACTTTCACTTTTCTTTTTGAAAAAGTTTAAGGTTCCCCTCTTTATTTTTTTGTTTTTAAACTTTATAAAAGCACACAACAGAAATAAATGACTCTCTAAAACTTCCGGGTTGTCTCCCTGGCAGCGCTTTCTTTAAAGCCATTAAGCTAGGCATATAGTGCTCAAGTAATGGATCCACCCGGATCCCAAGGTATATCAAAGCCAATTTTAATTAGCAATGATTTGGCATTTAGTAGTGAGCACAAAGTGATATGTGTCATGCAAAAACGAAGTATAACTCTCTTCCTATGCATAGGCATGTCATACAAGAACAATTCATGCACATCAAGTAAAGGCCAATGCATAGTATAAGCGGTTTCTTGCAATTTTACCATATTGGAAACATAGAGAGGCGGAGATGTAGTTCCTCTCTCATAATAATTGCAAGTAGGAGCAACAAGCACATGCATATTATATTCATCAAAATCATCATGTGTAGCAGAAAAAGGCAACCCATCAATATAATCCTTAATAAGTGCAAACTTCTCCGATATAGTGTAGTTTGGAGAACTCAAAAAGATAATAGGACTATCATGTGTGGGTGCAATAGCAACTATCTCATGTTTAACATAAGGAACTATAGCAAGTTCATCTCCATAAGCATAATTCATATTGGCATCTTGGCCACAAGCATAGCAAGCATCATCAAAAAGGGATCTTTCAAAAGAATCAACGGATCATAGCAATCATCCTTCGGTAAGCACGAAGGGAAATTAAACAATGTATGAGTTGAAGAGTTACTCTCATTAGAAGGTGGGCACGGGTAGCTAATCCGCTCTTCCTCCTTTTGTTCTTCGCTCTCCTCCTCATCTTTTTCATCCAATGAGCTCACAATGTCATTGATTTCTTTTTCCATAGACTCCTGCAAAATATTAGTCTCTTCTTGGACAGCGGAGGAGTACTCAATATATGGTTTAACAAAGGCATTAGAAGCATAATTATCATAACAATATTTATATATGGCAAAATTTTCAGATTTGTAAAGAGTAGCATCATACCTTTCAATCAAAGAAGCAATTTCATAAGCACCCTTAAAAGCAACAAATTCTTCAATTTGTTGAACATCATAGTAACTATAAACACCCTTAGTGTCAGGGATATTACTAGCAGGTGTAAACCGGCTAGAGTAAACCGGATTATGATAATATAGTTGTATAATTGTAAGCTCAGTAGAAGTTACGGCCCATGAAGGCTTAGGGCCCATGGGCAAAGTTCACGGTTTGTAAACCGTCCTATCATGTAAACTTGAGACACAAGGAAGAAACAACAGAGACCGAGGAGGACACAATTATGAGCCGGCCTCAGGACTCTATAAACCGGACCAGGCGTCACCTCTATATAAAGGGACGACCCGGCGACGGTTCAAGGGCAAGAAACAACCCGTCGAGACACAGGCAAGCGATCCGCTCCCTGTTCATCGACGCCCAAGCAATACCAAACCAAACTAGACGTAGGCTTTTACCTTCATCGAAGGGGACGAACTAGTATAAACCCTCTGTGTCCTTTGTGTGCTTTTATCCCCTTCAAGCTAACTCGTGCGATGGTTACATCACTAAGTCCGTTAAACCGGACATCTGCCGTGCTAATTCCACGACAGTTGGCGCCCACTGTGGGGCCTCCGCACGACGGTTTCGAGTTCTTGAAGGGAAGCTTTGAAGGACTCAAGGGCTACGCGGTTGGCCGGATGACCAAGAGCCGCCGCGGCCGGATCTACATCGACGACGCTGGCTGGAACCCGGAGGCCGATTCAATCGAATACGGGTACCGGGTTCCCTTCGGCGGCATCCACGTCTTCATCGGCAAGATTGGCGGACCGGGACCTGAGCCGGACATCTTCTCCGACATCATCGAGCCGGCTCAGCGTACGAGATCGGCCCGGATTCAGCCTGCCATGAAGCGCGTTTTCGTTGGAGCAATACATGGAGTCCAAGCCGAGGACGGATCGGATTCTGGTGGCGAGACAGTTGTCTATTCCGATGATGGGTCCTCATCCGGAGAGACTGAGTCCTTGTATCTGTTGCGGGACGGCCGATCTGAGGGTGTGTCCGACGAAGACAGTATTTCGGACCCCTTTGATCTGCCAAACCGGGTGGCTGTCTTTATGGCCGGTTCACAACCTACGCCACAGTCCACGGTGAACGGGGCGAACACAACAGAAGCTGGTGCAGGGGGGAGCGGCTAGGCCCTCTCGCCCTCTGACGCTCTATCCGCCTTGATTGAGGAGCTGACAACCCGGGTAGTAGCAGTGGTGGCTCCAGCTGACAAGGCGCAACACGATGCAGAACTCCTTCAGCTGAGGGGCCGGATCGAGCAAGCGAGAGAGGATCTGAAAGCAGAAAAAACTATGATAGTAACAAGGCAGGCAGAGCTAGAGTCTCCGGCCTTCCAGCTCAGGATGGAGCAGGCCTCTGCGCAGGGAGTAAGAAGTCGGAGGCATCAGTCTCGTCTACCGCCGGTCTATGAGGCGATGAATCTCTTCGGGACGCCAGGCGCGGGAGCCAGCAATGATCCAGAGGTAAACCGGAGGATAGCTCTGATGAGGGGTGAACCGGTTCAACAGCCCACTACGGAGCAAGATCGACGGATTATATCCACGCCTCACATCCCCACTCCTCCGGGTCATTACTCAAACCCTTTGGATAACATTGTTGCTGCCGCTTCACGCCTGGCCGCTTTACCCATTGAGGGGACATCCCCCGTGGCAATGGAGGCACGCAGGGTCAAGGATCTGCTTAATACGGCTTTGACACAGCAAGAGGCATACTCCTACAGCAGGGAGAGACTTCATTCAACACCCCGTCACAGCCAGAGTTATACTAGGCATTGGGATGAACCGGAGGTGTCCAGTAGTGAACGGAGGCAACACCGTCACAGATAGGATAATCCGGCGGGCGCAGAGGCGCAAGCTCTGGAGGTGGTAAACCGGGCTAGACCTGCGGCCCGCGAGGAGATCTGCCAAACGACGCCGGTTCACACAACTACAGCAGAGACGGGGGTCACAGCGAGTTCCTTTGGGGTGCAGTGTCTAGTCCCCGCTTTACGAAGCGTAAAGTTACCCAAAGATTTCAAGGGTCCGCGTAAAGTACCTAACTACACAGCAGATTTGGCTCCAGAAGCTTGGATCGAGAGCTATGAGATGGCTATGGAGATGCTGGACGTGGATGAAGCGGCTTGTGCGAAGTACTTTACCATGATGCTTGAGGGTATAGCCCGGACCTAGTTAAAGGGGTTACCACCTAACTCCATCAGATCATGGGGTGAGTTACGCCGCCAATTTATCAAAAAATTCAAGGATACGTGCAAGCAGCCAATGTTAGTGGTGGATCTAGCAGCATGCATACAAGGAGAGCAGGAGCCTACAAGTGCATGGGTGCGGCGAGTATCAGAAATCCTACACTCTTCAAACGGTATCAGCCCCAGCACGGCGATAGTAACACTGGAAAACAATTGCCGGTTTGAGTCTCTGAAGTTAAAGTTGGGACGGCTCAAACGGGATTGTAATGACATGGGAACTCTCATGAGCGCTCTGGTGAAGTACGGGGACTCCGACAACACTAAGTATCCAGAAGCGGATGGAGATAAATCTGGAAAGGCAAATAAGTCTGGTAAACCGGCGCATGCTAATCCGGTCGGAACAAGCTTCTTAGGCAAACGAAAGGCAGAGGGTGGCTCTGATTTCGTGGCCAATACCCAAGTTTAAGGAGGCTTTCAGCGCAACAAGGGTAAACCGCCCCCACAAACCGGCGGGGGGTTCGTTACTTGGGAGCAAGAATTGAATGAGCCTTGCCCGAAACACGAATCAAAGGAACATCCAGCTAAACATACCTGGGGAGAATGCAAGGCCATGATGGAGGCTCTGAACCGGGTCAGATCTAACAACAGACCACCAGGCGGCGGATCAGGCCCCGGGTTTTATGGTCCGGGTCATCAGGGGAACGGCTCCGGATCAGGATATCGTGGCAACAACAACGGTTACAGTAACCAAGGCAACCATCAGTATGGTCAGGGCGGTTACAATAACCAAGGCAACCATCAGTATGGCCAGGGCGGTTACAATAACCAAAACAACCAACAGCAAAGCCAGGGTAATAGCAACAAACAAGGCAATCAGCAGCGTCAACAGCAGTAGCAATCCGAATATCAGAGTAATCTGAAGGAGCTGAGCAGTGGACAGTATCATGTGTTCACTACGAGCTTGTGCAAACGGGATCAAAAAGTCTTAAAGCGGGCGGTCCACGCGGTTGAACCAGCAACACCACAATTCCTGCGCTAGTCGGAGCAACCTATTGTGTGGAGCAGGGAGGATCACCCGCCGCGAGTTGATAATCCGGGCCAATTGGCCTTAGTGGTAGCGCCACAAGTGGGTGGCTACAAATTCACCAAAGTTCTCATGGACGGCGGCAGCAGAATCAATATCTTGTATTATGAGACTTTCCGTCGCATGGGGCTGACGGATAAGAAGCTAAGACAGTCAAACACGGTGTTTCATGGAGTAGTGCCAGGAAAATCAGCTTACCCAGTTGGGAAAATTGACCTAGAAGTTACCTTTGGAGATGAACAAGATTCCAGGTCGGAGATGATAACCTTTGAAGTTGTCAAGATCAGGAGCCCATATCATGCTCTGTTTGGAAGACCGGTTTACGCCAAGTTCATGGCTAGGCCGTGCTATGTTTATCTACAACTCAAGATGCCGGGTCACAAAGGAACCATCACGGTTCATGGAAGTCGCAAGATTGCATTGGAGTGCGAAGAAGGATACGCTGCTTATGCGGATGCAGTATGTGCTACGGAGGAGTTGAAGTTTTACAAAGACAATGTTGATCCGGCAGATATGTCCCCGTTGAAGAAGCCAACTACAGATCATGATCCGGCATTGAAGTTCAAGTCTGCGGAGGAGACCAAGCAAGTTGACTTTGTGCCAGGCGATTCATCCAAGCAGTTCACTATCAGCGCTAACCTTGATCCTAAATAGGAAAGCGCGCTCATCGAGTTCATCCGTGAGAACCGGGATATCTTTGCATGGAAACCTTCTGACATGCCAGGTATACTGAGGGAACTCGCTGAGCACAGTCTTAACATTGATCCGAAGTTTAAACCGGTCAAGCAGTATCTGCGCCGCTTCAACGAAGAAAGGCGCAAGGCTATAGGAGAAGAAGTGGCTAGGCTTTTGGCTGCAGGGTCCATAGTTGAAGTTTTTCACCCGGAGTTGTTGGCTAATCCGGTGCTGGTACTAAAGAATAAATGGAAAGTGGAGAATGTGTGTGGATTACACAGACCTAAACAAAGCTTGTCCAACCGATCCTTTTGCTCTCCCTCGTATTGATCAGATCATTGATGCTACAGCGGGATGTGAGCGGCTAAGTTTTTTGGATGCATATTCAGGGTATCACCAGATCAAGATGGCAGTTAAAGATCAAGAGAAGACGGCCTTCATAACCCCTTTTGGTGCTTTTTGCTATGTGTCTATGCCTTTTGGGCTCAAGAGTGCCCAAGCAACTTACCAGCGTTGCGTACATAATTGTCTTAAGGGGTAGATAGGGAGGAATGTTCATGCTTATGTGGATGATATTGTGGTGAAATCAAGGAAGGAGGAGACATTGATAGAGGACCTCAAGGAGACCTTTGACAATCTTCAAGCCTATAAAATGATGCTTAATCCGGAGAAGTGTGCTTTCGGTGTTCCGGCAGGCAAGCTCCTTGGATTCTTGGTGTCAAACAATTGAATAGAAGCCAATCCGGAGAAGATCAAGGCAATCACATCTTTGACTAAACCGGCTTGCATCAATGATGTTCAGCGTATCGTTGGCCGGATCACAGCATTGAGCCGGTTCATCAGCCGTCTGGGAGAGAAGGCAATTCCGCTTTATCAGATGCTGAAAAAGACAGACCGGTTTATATGGAGTGAGGAGGCAAACGCTGCGTTTGAGGATTTGAAACGGCAACTGGCAGAACCACCGGTCCTTGCTGCCCCTGTTGATAATGAGCCATTGCTATTATACGTCGCCGCCAACGCACGGGCAGTCAGCGTGGCAATCGTGGTCGAGCGCAAGGAAGCAGGAAAGGGATATCCGGTTCAACGTCCAGTCTATTATGTCAGTGAAGTTCTCATTGAATCCAAACAAAGGTACCCGCATTGGCAGAAGCTGGTATATGGTGTATTCATGACAAACCAGAAATTGAAGCATTATTTCCAAGGCCACCCAATAACTGTTGTCAGTTCAGCTCCATTGGGGGATATAATCCAGAACAGAGAAGCTACTGGCAGAGTGGCGAAGTGGGCCATTGAGCTTAGCCCACACGGATTGAAGTATGTGCCACGCACCGCTATCAAATCCCAAGCATTGGTGGATTTCATCAATGATTGGACAGAACTGCAAGCACCAAAGGAGAAGCCAGATCTTACATATTGGACGATTCATTTTGACGGTTCAAGGCAGTTAGAAGGCTCGGGGGCTGGAGTTGTGTTAACTTCCCCGCGAGGTGACAAGTTCTGTTATGTCCTCCGTCTAATGTTTCCTTGTACTAACAATGCAGCAGAATATGAGGCATTGCTTCATTGCCTACGGATGGCTAAGGAGATGAACTTGAGCCGGGTCAAGTGTTTTGGTGATTCAGATTTAGTGGCCAACAAGTATCCGGCAAGTGGGATTCAAAAGACCCTCTCATGGCAGCTTACAGACGAGAAGTTGAAGCAATCGCAGGATATTTCAGAGGGTATCAGGTGGATCACATAGACCGGCGAAGGAATGAAGCGGCTGATGCCCTGAGCCGGCTGGGATCACAACGTAAACCGGTACCACCGAATACTTTTTTGGATGAGCTGCACAGTCCATCAGTTCAGGTACCATCGGAGGAAGATCTGGCCGTTCCTGATCCGAAGGCGCAGCTAGTTGCAGCACTTCATGTTATTCCAGATTGGACGCTCCCATACTTGGCATATCTAAGCCGTGGGGAGTTGCCGGACGACGAGATCGAAGCAAGACAGATAATCCGGCGCTCCAAGTCCATGACAATTGCAAACGGAGAACTTCACCATCGCAGTGTTTCGGGAGCGTTTCAGCGGTGTGTGTCATCTGAGGAAGGTTGTGATATCCGTCGTGAGATCCATGAAGGGGATTGTGGTCATCATGCCGGTTCAAAATCCTTGGTGGCTAAAGCTTTTCGACATGGGTTCTATTGGCTGACAGCCCATGCTGATGCAGCGGATCTAGTCCGGAGGTGCGATGCTTGTCAGAAATTTTCACGACGTGCTCTTGTTCCGGCACAGGAGCTCCGGATGATACCGATTACTTGGTCGTTTGCTACTTGGGGGCTTGATATGGTACGGCCCTTCAAACGATCCCAAGATCAAAAAACTCATCTGCTGGTGGCTGTGGGTAAATTTACAAAATGGATTGAGGCAGAGCCTGTGAGCAAGTGTGATGCGGCAATAGCGGTTAAATTCATCAAAAAGGTAATTTTCCGGTTTGGCTTTCCACACAACATCATAACAGACAACGGCACCAATTTATCTAAAGGAGAGATCGAAGAGTTTTGTCAACGGGAGCATATTCGCCTAGATGTGTCTTTTGTAGCTCACCCTCAATCCAATGGTCAAGCTGAAAGGGCTAATCAGGAGATTTTGCGAGGTATCAAGCCCCGGCTTATGACTCCCTTGCAAAGAACACCAGGGTGCTGGGTTGAGGAGTTACCTTCTGTCCTCTGGAGCATCAATACTACGCCGAACCGGTCCACAGGTTATACACCTTTCTTCATGGTGTATGGTGCTGAAGCGGTCCTTCCAAGTGATATCCGTCATGATTCTCCACGGGTGACGGCTTATGTTGAAGCGGCCAATGAGCAGGCAAGACAGGACAGCTTGGACCGGCTGGATGAAGAGCGTGTCATAGCAGCAGCAGGTCCGCGGTTTATGAACAGTACTTGCGCAGATATCACAGCCGCCGGATCAAAACCAGGACGTTCCAGGAGGGAGATTTGGTACTCCGGCTCATCCAAGACCAAACAGACATGCACAAACTATCTCCACCTTGGGAAGGGCCCTTTGTGGTCAGCAAGAATCTACACAACGGTTCATATTACCTGGTGGACGTTCGAGAGCACAAGGACTCACGGACATCAGAAGAAGAGACAAAGAGGCCATGGAACATCGCTCTCCTGCGGCCCTACTATACTTGAGCCATGAGCTCTGCTGTATCCTATGTATATATTATGATTAATGAATAAACCGGCGCCCTCGATAAAACGGGGGGTCGGCTCTTTTTTCCAATATACGTGTCTTATGGTGATATCCATCTACAGTTTATATCATTTTCATTAAGAAAATAAGATATTTTGATCAGTCTATCTGGCTATGCAGGACAATTTTATAAGGGACCAAAGAAGGTTTGCCACACAGTGCAACTCCCATATAGGTACCCTGCTTCTACATTCACTAAAGGGCTTTCTGTTCAAACATAGGTCGTATTCGAACCAAAGAGAACATAGCCATTCCTGTTCAAACATAGGTCGTATTCGAACCAAAGAGAACATAGCAAAGGCCACAAGGGGGCTAGGGATCGTATCCGAATCCTAGCTTAGCCCCTTGCGGTCCGGTTTATATGATCGTATTCGAATCATAAGCTCCTTGGATCGTATTCGAATCCATTGCTTGGCTAAAATTTCACGATCCCAAGGGGGCTACGGATCGTATCCGAATCCTAGCTTAGCCCCTTGCGGTCCGGTTTATATGATCGTATTCGAATCATAAGCTCCTTGGATCGTATTCGAATCCATTGCTTGGCCAACATTTCACGATCCCAAGGGGGCTACGGATCGTATTCGAATCCTAGCTTAGCCCCTTGCGGTCCGGTTTATATGATCGTATTCGAATCATAAGTTCGATTTGGAGCCTGGCAGCTCGCAAAAAGCCTCGACTACATGATTTTATTTGCAAACCTGTGTTTTTTGTATTTCTGTTCTCATGTGTTTCTATGGTTCTTTGATCCGGAGTGGGACAACTTCAAGGTTGACCACATATCTTCAAAAGTCTGGACACAGAGCTCCAGCATTATTTAAATCAGTAGTTCTTATAAACCCGGAATAATTGGGTACGCCCCAACGGAGCCAAGAGCTTCCTCGGAAATAACAATGTTCGCTGGATTAAGAATATCAAGCATACTTAATCACAGGTATGAAGTTATTTCTGGTATAAACAGACACTTGTTTGATATATTTTGTGAGCAATTTAATCGATCCGGCGATAAACCGCTAGGACATCTTTTAAGTGTTATCTATGCAGAAACAGATAGTACGCAAGATAAACCATATCAGACAAGATTCAAATTGGCAAACGTCACAGCAAAGTTGGGACATCCGGATCAAGATGGACAATATTTTAAGCTATCCTATTACAAGGCACAGCAGGCCTGAACGGATTAAAGTTTTTTCGGCAAAATAATACTGCAGCTACAAAGATAAACTGTGTGGCCTATGCTTCCTCCTGCTGCGACGGCTGAGGATCGACCTGTTTCGGAGCTTCTTCGTCTTCTTGAAGCGGCTGAAAGTCAGGGACGCACCAATCGATTTTTGTTAAAGCACGGAAGTACATCTCTTCCGTAATAAGATCAGACGGATCAACATCTAGGGCGAAAGTGTGGGGGCGCACTGGTGGATTAGATTTACGGTATCATAAACCGGTCGATCCACCCGCTCATTCTGTAAATCGTACGCCGGATGATACCTGGTCAAGTCTGATTCAACAGCAAGTTTGCTGGCAAGAGGACGCATCTCCTTCGTTAAAGCATGAAGGTCTTTACCAGTGAAGGCCAGTCCATCTTCTTTGGTGCTGGGATACCCGTTCAGAGCTTCTTCCGGATCGAAGTCTGGAACCCACGCTTTGGCTCTGGTGAGCGCTACAAGAGAACCGGCTCGGGCAGCAGACTTCTTCACTTCCTCCAAGCGTGCTGGCAAGATAGAAAGCTTCTCCAGAGTGCCTTGGATAGTAGTGGGGGCCGGTTTATCGAAAGACATTGCACTTATAATCCGCTGAGCACCGGAATACAGCTGCTCAACCAGAGTATAAGAGGCCTTGAGTTTCTTCCGGAGATCATCCCCAAGATGGGTGACGCGCCGTCCTGCATATGGTTATCACAATTAAACCGGAACGGATTAAAGGTTGCAGAAATGAAAACATGGGCAGGTTAAGTATTTACCGAAGACGGCAGAAGTCATAAGTTCTATTTGCCGCTTTAAACCGGTCAACTCTTCTGTCACCGGATTAAGAGCTTCCTCAGCGTCCTTTGCTCTCTTTTCAAGAGCATTTTTCTGCACTTCCCAGGTTACCCGCTCTGATTCAAAATATTTCTTCAACTGTTCAGCAGTGGTTAAGCTCAGCGCCAGATCTTTTTTGGCCTTGGCAGCAGCAGATTCAGTTTCAGCAAGTCTATTCCGGAGTTCAGTTATCTCTTCAGCCCTCCTGGTCAAATCAGCCTGCAAAAGAAATCAAGTGGGATAAATGACAAGTTCAGACAAGTCTCAAGCACATAACCAAGTTATCCAATTGACACTTGGGGGCTAATGAGAAATTGAAGTATCAAAGAGTGACAATTAAAGATAAGTTCTCACAAGTTTCTAGGGCTAGACACAAAGAACCGGTTTACCGGTAACACCATGAGGATCATAATGAGATCTAGCCTCAAACAACACGTAGGGTTATTACCGGATGATGTTTCCCGGGGCTCGAAGTTGTCTAAATCCGTGTCTTACATCGCGTCTCTCGATTCCTCTCAACCCCTCTCAAGCTACTACATAGATGCGCGGCCTCACGACCAAGTCCTTACCCTAGGACATCTGCCGTGCTAATTCCACGACAGAAACTTAGCATACGAAGATACGATTCCATTATCACTAAACTCACATTGGTAGGGAAGGTGTTTCGTAGGGTCTTCAGAACAACAAGTAAAATCATAAATTCCAAGCATAGCATTGCAAACGATGAATTTGATCCCGTAAAAGTTTCCATTTTTCAGATATGCGGTGTCGCACATAACAAGCATGCTCATCTAAATATTTTCCCTCAACTAAGCTAGTTGGGGTTTCAGCCCGAGCACATAGGGATCAAAGATGATCCAAGTAATAAGCTTCAGTAGTGTGATAGATTTTGAGTGGTTCTTCAACCATTAGTTCAGTAGGTACCACTAATTTTTTTGGTATTTTGCATTTCCTACCCATAACCAAAGATAGAAAACAACTTAGGACAACAAATAAAATCTACTTAGTGATAAAGCAAACAAGCACACACGAGAATATTCACCCCACGCTATTGCTCCTCGGCAACGGCGCCAGAAAAAGGTCTTGATAACCCACAAGTATAGGGGATCAGTTGTAGCCTCTTTCGATAAGTAAGAGTGTCGAACCCAATGAGGAGCTAAAGGCAGAACAATTATTTCATCAAGTTCTATCGACCACCAATACAACTCTACGCACGCTCGACGTTTACTTTACCTAGAACAAGTATGAAACTAGAAGTACTTTGTAGTTTTTGTGGGATAGGTTTGCAAGAATATAAAGAGCACGTAAATATAAACTAGGGGCTGTTAAGGTAAAGAAACAATAAAGTTGGTAATAGCGAGTGTGGAAAAGTGGTGGTAGGCGTTGCAAAATTACCCTAAGCAATTGACTACGTTACTAGACCGATAGCAAGTTTTATGTGGGAGAGGCCACTGCTAGCATGTCATCCCTTACTTGGAATTCTATGCACTTATGATTGGAACTATTAGCAAGCATCCGCAACTACTAACGTTCATTAAGGTAAAACCCAACCATAGCATTAAGATATATTGGCCCCCCTTCAATCCCGTATGCATCAATTTCTACGCTAGGTTGAAGCTTATGTCACTCTTGCCCTCCAATACATAGTCCTATCAACATACAACTAACCCTATGGTGTGATCCACGCGCGCGCTCATATGATGGGCACCAAAGGACATCAACATAACCACAAGCAATTTAAATCAATCATAGCAATTCACCAATCACCGATAGGACAACGATAATCTACTCAGACATCATAGGATGGCAACACATCATTGGATAATAATATGAAGCATGAAGCACCATGTTCAATTAGAGGGTACAGCGGGTTGCGGGAGAGTGGACCGCTGTAGATAGATGGGGGAAGGTGATGGAGATGTTGGTGAAGATGACGGAGGTGTTGGTGTAGATTGTCGTCACACGATGATGGCCCCGGTGGCACTCCGGCGCCACCGGAAGCGAGGGGGAGAGAGCCCCCCTCCTTCTTCTTCTTCCTTGACCTTCTCCCTAGATGGGAGAAGGGTTTCCCCTCTGGTCCATCGCCTCCATGGCGGCGGAGGGGCGAGAGCCCCTCTGAGATTGGATCGGTCTCTCTGTCTCTCTCTGTTTCTGCGTTCCCAGATTCTGGCCTTTCACCGTTTCTTATATTCCCGGAGATACGTAACTCCGATTGGGCTGATTTTTTGACATAATTTTTATTGGGATATTAGCTTTCTTGCGGCGAAAGAAGGGCATCAACCGCCTTACGGAGTGGCCACGAGGGCCCAGGGCGCGCCTGCCCCTGGTGGGCGCGCCCCCTGCCTCGTGGCCCACTCGGGCATCGTCTCATGTTGGTTCCGCTTCCCAAAATTCACATATATTCCAAAAAAATCTCCGTCCATTTTTATTCCGTTTGGACTCCGTTTGATATAGATATTATGTGAAACAAAAAAACATGCAACAAACAGGAACTGGCAGTGGGCACTGGATCAATATGTTAGTCCCAAAAAATAGTATAAAAAGTTTCCAAAAGTATATGAAAGTTGTAGAATATTGGCATGGAACAATCAAAAATTATAGATACGACGGAGACGTATCAGCCAGCCACCGACGCTGCTTGTGACTCGGGCTGAGAAGGTAGAGGTGGACATGTTAATGGAGCGGGTGGTTCAGCTGGTCCACGACGGGGTCACTGGAATGGATCTGCTGGAGGTGTTCCTCAAGCGGAGGATCCAGCCTCTCCAAGCTCGGGACAATCCGATGTGGATGTACTCGGGTGTCGATGACACTTCTCGGGTCCACCCAGAGGAAGCCACCGCGAAGACGGTGGAACAGTGCCTGAAGTGCATGACAGGGAACAAGGATAATCCTCGGGGGACCGGAAGGGTTTGCCCGTTCGATGCAGACCACCAACCAGACAAGGTTCGGCCTTAGTTTCCGAGTGAATTTTCTGTTTCTTGCTTGCCGATGTTTGATGAATCTGACTGGCGTACAATTGCTTCTTCTTTCTGTAGATCTTTACCGAGATGTACTCGGTGCCCAATGGTGAACATGTCCAAGAGGGGGAAGAGGGTGTAGGCGAAGCTTTCGGCTGGAAGTCCGGCGAGGACACTGCGGAATATAGTGAGGACTCCGGCAGCGGCGAGGAAGTCGATGTTGGGGAACGTAGTATTTCAAAAATTTCCTACGATCATGCAAGATCTATCTACTAGATGCATATCAACGAGAGGGGAGAGTGTGTCTACGTACCCTCATAGACCGGGAGCAGAAGCGTCTAGTGACGCGGTTGATGTAGTCGAACTTCTTCGCGATCCAACCGATCAAGCACCAAACGTACGGAGCTTCCGCGTTCAGCACACTTTCAGCTTGATGATGTCCCACGAGCTCTTGATCCAGTAGAATTTCGCAGGAGAGTTTCGTCAGCACGACGGCGTGGTGACGGAGATGATGAAGCTACCGGCGCAGGGCTTCGCCTAAGCACTGCAACGGTATGATCGAAATGTGTTTCTGTGGAGAGGGGCACCGCACACGGTTGGGAGAGATCAACTGGTCAACTTGTGTGTCTATGGAGTGCCTCTACCTCCGTATATAAAGGAGTGGAGGAGGGGGAGGGGCGGCCCTCTCTATGGTGCGCCCTAGGGGAGTCCTACTCCCACCAGGAGTAGGATTCCCCTTTCCTAGTAGAACTAGGAGCCCTTCCAAGTAGTAGGAGTAGGAGAGAAGGAAAGGGAAAAGAGAAGAGAAGGAAGGAGGTGGCGCAGCCCCTCCCCCTAGTCCAATTCGGACTAAGCCTTGGGGAGGGCGCAACCAACTCTCTCTCTTTCCCCTAAAGCCCAATAAGGCCCATATACTCCCCAACGAATTCCCGTAACTCTCCGGTACTCCGAAAAATACCCGAATCACTCGGAACCTTTCCGATGTCAGAATATAGTCGTCCAATATATCAATCTTTACGTATCGACCATTTCGAGACTCCTCGTCATGTCCCCGATCTCATCCGGGACTCCGAACTACCTTTGGTACATCAAAACACATAAACTCATAATACCGATCGTCATCAAACGTTAAGCGTGCGGACCCTACGGGTTCGAGAACTATGTAGACATGACCGAGACTCATCTCCGGTCAATAACCAATAGCGGAATCTGGATGCTCATATTGGATCCTACATATTCTACGAAGATCTTTATCGGTCAAACCGCATAACAACATACATTGTTCCCTTTGTCATTGGTATGTTACTTGCCCGAGATTCGATCGTCGGTATCACCATACCTAGTTAACCTCGTTACCGGCAAGTCTCTTTACTCGTTCCATAATACATCATCTCGTGACTAACTCATTAGTCATTTGCTTGCAAGGCTTATTATGATGTGTATTACTGAGAGGGCCCAGAGATACCTCTCCGACACTCGGAGTGACAAATCCTATTCTTGATCTATGCCAACACCACGAACACCTTCGGAGACACCTGTAGAGCATCTTTGTAATCACCCAGTTACGTTGTGACGTTTGATAGCACACAAGGTGTTCCTCCGGTATTCGGGAGTTGCATAATCTCATAGTCATAGGAACATGTATAAGTCATGAAGAAAGCAATAGTAGTAAAACTAAACGATCATAGTGCTAAGCTAACGGATGGGTCTAGTCCATCACATCATTCTCCTAATGATGTGATCCCGTTGATCAAATGACAACTCATGTCTATGGTTAGGAAACATAACCATCTTTGATCAATGAGCTAGTCTAGTAGAGGCATACTAGGGACACTCTGTATTGTCTATGTATTCACACATGTACTAAGTTTCCGATTAATACAATTCTAGCATGAATAATAAACATTTATCATGATATAAGGAAATAAATAATAACTTTATTATTGCCTCTAGGGCATATTTCCTTCAGTCTCCCACTTGCATTAGAGTTAATAATCTAGTTCACATCTCCGATAGTTCACATCGTTATGTGAATAACACCCATTGTTCACATCGCCATGTGACCAACACCCAAAGGTTTACTATAGTCAATAATCTAGTTCACATCGCTATGTGATTAACACCCAAGAGTAATAAGGTGTGATCATGTTTTGCTTGTGAGAGAAGTTTAGTCAACGGGTCTGTTACATACAGATCCGCATGTATTTCACAAATTTTATATGTCTACAATGCTCTACATGGAGCTACTCTAGCTAATTGCTCCCACTTCCAACATGCATCCAGATTGATACTTAGGGTCATCTGGATTAGTGAAAAGCTTGCATCGGTGTAACTCTTTACGACGAACTCTTTATCACCTCCATAATCGAGAAAACATTTCCTTAGTCATCCAGTAACTAAGGATAATTTTGACCGTTGTCCTGTGATCTGCTCCTGGATCACTTTTGTACCTCCTTGCCAAACTCATGGTAAGGTACACAACAGGTTTGGTACACAGCATGTCATACTTTATAGAACCTATGGCTGAGGCATAGGGAATGACTTTCATTCTTTCTCTATCTTCTGCCGAGGTCGGGCTTTGAGTCTTACTCAACTTTATACCTTACAACTCAGGCAAGAACTCCTTCTCTGACTGATCCGTTTTGAACTACTTCAAAAACTTGTCAAGGTATGTATTCATTGAAAAAACTTATCAAGCGTCTTGATCTATCTCTATAGATCTTGAGGCTCAATATGTAAGCTGCTTTACCGAGGTTTTCTTTGAAAAAACTCCTTTCAAACACTCCTTTATGCTTTCCAGAAAATTCTACATCATTTCTGATCGACAATATGTCATTCACATATACTTATTAGAAAGGCTATAGTGCTCCCACTCACTTTCTTGTAAATACAAGCTTCACCGCAAGTCTGTATAAAACTATATGCTTTGATCAACTTATCAAAGCGTATATTCCAATTCTGAGATGCTTGCACCAGTCCATAGATGGATCGCTGGAGCTTGCACACTTTGTTAGCACCTTTAGGATCGACAAAACCTTCTGGTTGCATCATATACAACTCTTCTTTAAGATATCCATTCAGGAATGCAGTTTTGACATCCATTTTCCAGATTTCATAATCATAAAATGCGGCAATTGCTAACATGATTCGGACAGACTTAAGCATCGCTACGGGTGAGAAAGTCTCATCGTAGTCAACTCCTTGAACTTGTCGAAAATCTTTCGCAACAAACATTACCGTCAGCGTCGGTTTTCCTCTTGAAGATCCATTAATTTTTTATGGCTTGCCGATCATCGGGCAAGTCAACCAAAGTCCACACTTTGTTCTCATACATGGATCCCATCTCAGATTTCATGGTCTCAAGCCAATTTGCGGAATCTGGGCTCATCATTGCTTCATCATAGTTCGTAGGTTCATCATGGTCTAGTAACATGACTTCCAGAACCGGGTTGCCATACCACTCTGGCGCGGAACGTACTCTGGTTGATCTACGAAGTTCAGTAGTAACTTGATCCGAAGTTTCATGATCATCATCATTAGCTTCCTCACTAATTGGTGTAGGAATCACTAGAACTAGTTTCTGTGATGTACTACTTTCCAATTCGGGAGAAGGTACAATTACCTCATCAAGTTCCACTTTCCTCCCACTCACTTCTTTCGAGAGAAACTCCTTATCTAGAAAGGATCCATTCTTAGCAACGAATATCTTGCCTTTGGATCTATGATAGAAGGTGTACCCAACAGTCTCCTTTGGGTATCCTATGAAGACATATTTCTCCGACTTGGGTTCGAGCTTATCAGGTTGAAGCTTTTTCACATAAGCATCACAACCCCAAACTTTAAGAAACGACAACTTTGGTTTCTGGCCAAACCACAGTTCATAAGGCGTCGTCTCAACGGATTTAGATGGTGCCCTATTTAACATGAATGCAGCTGTCTTTAATCCATAATCCAAAACGATAGTGGTAAATCGGTAAGAGACATCATAGATCGTGCCATATCTAATAAAGTGAGGTTACAACATTCAGACACACCATTATGCTGTGGTGTTCCGGGTGGCGTGAGTTGTGAAACTATTCCACATTGTTTCAAATGAAGACCAAACTCGTAACTCAAATATTCACCTCCACTATCAGATCGTAGAAACTTTATTTTCTTGTTACGATGATTATCTACTTGACTCTGAAATTCTTTGAACTTTTCAAATGTTTCAGACTTGTGCTTCATCAAGTAGATATAGCCATATTTGCTCAAATCATCAGTGAAGGTCAGAAAATAACGATACCCGCCGCGAGCTTCAACACTCATCGGTCCACATACACCAGTATGTATGATTTCCAACAAATCTGTTGCTTGCTCCATTGTTCCAGAGAATGGAGGTTTAGTCATCTTGCCCATGAGGCATGGTTCGCAAGCACCAAGTGATTCATAATCAAGTGATTCTAAAAGTCCATCACTATGGAGTTTCTTCATGCGCTTTACACCAATATGACCTAAACGGTAGTGCCACAAATAAGTTGCACTATCATTATTAACCTTGCATCTTTTGGCTTCAATATTATGAATATGTGTATCAGTATGATTAGGATCCAACAAACTATTTTCATTGGGTGTATGACCATCGAAGGCTTTATTCATGTAAACGGAATAACAATTATTCTATGACTTTAAATGAGTAACCGTATTGCAACAAACATGATCAAATCATATTCATGCTTAAGGCAAATGCCAAATAACATTTGTTTAGGTTCTACACTAATCCCGAAAGTATAGGGAGTGTGCGATGATGATCATATCAATCTTGGAACCACTTCCAACACACATCGTTACTTCACCTTTAACTAGTCTTTGTTCATTCTGCAACTCCCATTTCGAGTTACTAATTTTAGCAACTGAACCGGTATCAAATACCCAGGGGTTGCTATGAACACTAGCAAAGTACACATCAATAATCTGTATATCAAATATACCTTTGTTCACTTTGCCATCCTTCTTATCCGCCAAGTATCTAGGGCAGTTCCACTTCCAGTGGCCATTTCCTTTGCAGTAGAAGCACTCAATTTCAGGCTTGAGTTTAGCTTTGGGTTTCTTCACGGAAGTGACAACTTGCTTGTCATTCTTCTTGAAGTTCCCCTTCTATCCCTTTGCCCTTTACTTGAAACAAGTGGTCTTGTTAACCATCAACACTTGATGC
This sequence comes from Secale cereale, assembly GCA_902687465.1. Taxonomy (NCBI): domain Eukaryota; kingdom Viridiplantae; phylum Streptophyta; class Magnoliopsida; order Poales; family Poaceae; genus Secale; species Secale cereale. The sequence continues at coordinate 497,611,458 of LR738712.1, forward strand.
TCTTTCTTGATTTCTACCTTCGCCGATTTCAGCATCGCGAAGAGCTCGGGAATTACTATTGTCATCCCTTGCATATTATAGTTCATCACGAAGTTCTACTAACTTGGTGATAGTGTCTAGAGAACTTTGTCAATTACTATCTTATCTGGAAGATTAAGTCCCACTTGATTCAAGCAATTGTAGTACCCAGACAATCTGAGCACATGCTCACTGGTTGAGCTATTCTCCTCCATCTTGTAGGCAAAGTACTGTCAGAGGTCTCATACCTCTCGACACAGGCATGAGTATGAAATACCAATTTCAACTCTCGGAACATCTCATATGCTCCGTGGCATTCAAAATGTTTTTGAAGTCCCGGTTCTAAGTCGTAAAGCATGGTGCACTAAACTATCAAGTAGTCATCATAACGAGCTTTTGTCAAAACATTCATAACGTCTGCATCTGCTCCTGCAATAGGTCTGTCACCTAGCAGTGCATCAAGGACATAATTCTTCTGTGCAGCAATGAGGAAAATCCTCAGATCACGGAACAAGTCCGCATCATTGCTACTAACATTTTTCAACTTAGTTTTCTCTAGGAACATATAAAACAAACGGGGAGCTACATCACGAGCTATTGATCTACAACATAGATATGCTAATACTACCAGGACTAAGTTCATGATAAATTAAAGTTCGATTAATCATATTACTAAAGAACTCCCACTTAGATATACATCCCACTAGTCATCTAAATGATCACGTGATCCAAATCAACTAAACCATGTCCGATCATCACGTGAGATGGAGTAGTTTTCAATGGTGAACATCTTATGTTGATCATATCTACTATATGATTCACGCTCGACCTTTCGGTCTCCAGTGTTCCGAGGCCATATCTGCATATGCTAGGCTCGTCAAGTTTAACCCGAGTATTCTGCGTGTGCAAAACTGGCTTACACCCGTTGTATGTGAACGTAGAGCTTATCACACCCGATCATCACGTGGTGTCTCGGCACGACGAACTTTCCCAACAGTGCATACTCAGGGAGAACACTTGTACCTTGAAATTTTGTAAGGAATCATTTTATAATGCTACCGTCGTACTAAGCAAAATAAGAAGCATAATAAGATAAACATCACATGCAATCAAAATATGTGACATGATATGGCCATCATCATCTTGTGCTTTTGATCTCCATCTCCAAGGCACCGTCATGACCGGCGCGACACCTTGATCTCCATCATAACATCGTTGTCGTCTCGCCAACTATTGCTTCCACGACTATCGCTACCGCTTAGTGATAAAGTAAAGCAATTACATGGTGACTGTATTTCATACAATAAAGCAACAACCATATGGCTCCTGCCAGTTGCCGATAACTTTACAAAACATGATCATCTCATACAATAATGTATAACTCATCATGTCTTGACCATATCATATCACAACATGCCCTGCAAAAACAAGTTAGACGTCTTCTACTTTGTTGTTGCAAGTTTTACGTGGCTGCTACGGGCTTAGCAAGAACCGTTCTTTCCTACACATACAAAACCACAACGATATTTCGTCAAGTATGTGTTGTTTTAACCTTCAAAAGGACCGGGCGTAGCCACACTCGATTCAACTAAAGTTGGAGAAACTGACACCCGCTAGCCACCTGTGTGCGAAGCACGTCGGTAGAACCAGTCTCGCGTAAGCGTACGCGTAATGTCGGTCCGGGCCGCTTCATCCAACAATACCGGCGAATCAAAGTATGACATGCTGGTAAGCAGTATGACTAGTATCGTCCACAACTCACTTGTGTTCTACTCGTGCATATCATCTACGCATAGACCTGGCTCATGATGCCACTATTGGGGAATGTAGTATTTCAAAAATTTCCTACGATCACGCAAGATCTATCTACTAGATGCATAGCAACGAGAGGGGAGAGTGTCTATGTACCCTCGTAGACCGGGAGCGGAACCGTCTAGTGACGCGGTTGATGTAGTCGAACTTCTTCGCGATCCAACCGATCAAGCACCGAACGTACGTAGCCTCCGCATTCAGCACACGTTCAGGTTGATGACGTCCCACGAGCTCTTGATCCAGTAGAACTTCACGGGAGAGTTTTGTCAGCATGACGGCGTGGTGACAGAGATGATGAAGCTACTGGCGTAGGGCTTCACCTAAGCACTGCAACGGTATGATCGAGGTGTGTTTCTGTGGAGAGGGGCACCGAACACGGTTGGGAGAGATCAACTGATCAACTTGTGTGTCTATGGAGTGCCTCTACCCCCGTATATAAAGGAGTGGGGGAGGGGGAGGGTCGGCCCTCTCTATGGCACGCCCTAGGGGAGTCCTACTCCCACCGGGAGTAGGATTCCCCCTTTCCTAGTAGAACTAGGAGCCCTTCCAAGTAGTAGGAGTAGGAGAGAAGGAAAGGGAAAAGAGAAGAGAAGGAAGGAGGTGGCGCAGCCCCTCCCCATAGTCCAATTCGGACTAAGCCTTGGGGAGGGCGCAGCCTCCTCTCTCTCTTTCCCCTAAAGCCCAATAAGGCCCATATACTCCCCGGCGAATTCCCGTAACTCTCCGGTACTCCAAAAAATACCCGAATCACTCGGAACCTTTCCGATGTTCGAATATAGTCGTCCAATATATCGATCTTTATGTCTCGACCATTTCGAGACTCCTCGTCATGTCCCCGATCTCATCCGGGACTCCGAACTACCTTCGGTACATCAAAACACATAAACTCATAATACCGATCGTCATCAAACGTTAAGCGTGCGGACCCTATGGGTTTGAGAACTATGTAGACATGACCGAGACTCATCTCCGGTCAATAACCAATAGCAGAACCTGGATGCTCATATTGGCTCCTACATATTCTACGAAGATCTTTATCGGTCAAACTGCATAACAACATACGTTGTTCCTTTTGTCATCGGTATGTTACTTGCCCGAGATTCGATCGTCGGTATCACCATACCTAGTTAATCTCGTTACCAGCAAGTCTCTTTACTCGTTCCGTAATACATCATCTCGTGACTAACTCATTAGTCATTTGCTTGCAAGGCTTATTATAATGTGTATTACCGAGAGGGCCCAGAGATACCTCTCCGACACTCGGAGTGACAAATCCTATTCTTGATCTATGCCAACACCACGAACACCTTCGGAGACACTTGTAGAGCATCTTTATAATCACCCAGTTACGTTGTGATGTTTGATAGCACACAAGGTGTTCCTCCGGTATTTGGGAGTTGCATAATCTCATAGTCATAGGAACATGTGTAAGTCATGAAGAAAGCAATAGCAGTAAAACTAAACGATCATAGTGCTAAGCTAACGGATGGGTCTAGTCCATCACATCATTCTCCTAATGATGTGATCCCGTTGATCAAATGACAACTCATGTCTATGGTTAGGAAACATAACCATCTTTGATCAATGAGCTAGTCTAGTAGAGGCATACTAGGGACACTTTGTATTGTCTATGTATTCACACATGTACTAAGTTTTCGGTTAATACAATTCTAGCACGAATAATAAACATTTATCATGATATAAGGAAATAAATAATAACTTTATTATTGCCTCTAGGGCATATTTCCTTCAGTCGAGTCATCGCCCCGCGTCGAGAAGCGTTCCAAGCAGAGCCACGATCCAGAGAACGTGCGTGCCAGGACGGGTCCTTCCAGCTCCCAGGTGTAGAAGCACACTCAGACGTCTACCCCAGATCCGACTGGGAAGGCGCCAAAACAACCCAAGGTCGCCGCCTCGAAGCCTCGGAAGGCCTTGCCAAAGATCAAAGTGGACGTCTCGATTGCTTCCACGTAAGTGTCGCTCTGCTTCATTCTTCTTTCATCTTAGAAATCAGATTTGCCTTTGTCGACTCACTAGTTCATCTTGTTGACTGTTCCGTGAAATCTTCAGCGCTGCTGCTTCTGGGACCTCAATGGATGTTGATAAGGCCCGTGATGACGAGGAGACCGCAGATGCAGCCAAGTCCCACGCAGGTACGGTTTCTTGGTTATGCTTTGGTTTTTGTTATCTGGACTATCAGTTGACTGAATTTCTTCTCGATTGTTCTATGAAGGGCCGCACAATGTCATCGAACTTCCTGATGATGATGAGGAGGAGGAGGACCGCACGGAGGTGTCTCGAAGAGGCACGGGAAGGAGGGGGTCAGAAAACACCCTCTGGCTCTGAGGCCCAGCAACAAGGTGACGTGGCTCGGACCACAGTCTCTTTTGCTGTTCCCGTGTCGACTGACCGTCCATCCACGTCGACTGTCCAAGTTGCTGACCCTGTGACTGCTCCGACTACTCCACCGTCTGTGCTTTTCGCTACCCATCACGTCCCGGAGGACCCCGTGAGTGCGTCCAAGGAGGCCGTTCGCCAGGCGGGGCTAATGATGGAGTGGACGAAGGCGGCATACGAGGCTAGCATGGCTGCCTATAATGCCAGTTCGGCTCTTCGAACCAATGTCCAGGTTTGTCCTTTCCGACTGACTTACTATGCTGTTGCGGTCTTTATTCTGAAAAACTATCGCTTTTGTTCGTAAGATGATGTTACTGCTTTGTTCGTAAGATGATGTTATACCCACTGGGTGTTCCTGATCTCCTTGTAGCTTAGCTCTTGTAATCCGATCGGCCTTTCTGTGTCGATTGGACCGGTGGGGTCACGCTGAATGCATCCACTGGGTGTAGTCCCCGAGGCCATGGTCGACTGAAGTCAGCCGAACGCGGTCTTAGAACTTTGTCTTGTTTTCTTATTTCGAACTCCTTTCACTCGTGCAGGACTGATTCAGCCGAGTGAGAGCCAGTGGGGGCACGCTCAGTGCACCCACTGGGTGTAGTCCCCGAGACTACTGCTGAGTATTTGGCTCGGCTGTAGTCTTAGAATTCTGTCTTCTTTTGTCGGCCGCAGAAATCTTGCGAGTTTGGAACCAAATTCGCGGATCTTGAGAAGAAGCAGGTCCAACTCAATCTTGACCTGGAGCTGGCCAGGGAGCATTTGAAGAAAACCAAGGACGAAGCGTCTGGTAATAAAAGTGCATAGCTTGTCGACTGAATTCCAGTGAGTGTGCCATGTGCATCCTTATGTTCATCTGTCTAGTAATGTCCCTTGTAGGTCAAATGAGGGCAGCTATGGAGCAGAAGGACCTTGACCTGGCAGCGGCGCAGCAGAGGGCGCAGGAGAAACTGAACTCACAGAACAGAAGCTCGCTTCGGTCGGCAAGCTTGAAGAAGAGATCGCCAAACTGAAGGACTCTCTTGGTGAGGCCAACAAGGAGGTAGCACGGCTGAAGAGGGCCAATCTCGCCCTGGACGAGAAGGTAGGGGGCCTTTTTTAGAAGAAGAACGGGTTGGAGACTTATCTGGGTGACCTCACGAAGAAGTAGTTCCTCATGCTCGAAGGTATGTTCCCTTGTGTGACTGAATCAAAGCGATCGACTCATATCCTGTTCGCTAACCCATCATGTTTTTGCCTATGTAGAGTTCTGTCGAAACTTCGAGGAGGAGACTGGGCGGGTCAAACCAGGTCTGGTGTAATGCCCAGGATGGAGTTATACCTCCTACGGGTCGAGGCCCGACTTAAAGGCATAAGTCCATCCTAGAATGATCTCAAGTTTGGTAATCTTTGCGCAACTCATGTAAAAGAGGGATAGTAAACTTAAAATAGTTGGCTTACAATCGCCACGTCACAGAATAACAGTACAAGTCTCAAACATCATACAATAAGATCACTACAACCCTCTAAGGGCAAAAGCCAAATGTCAAAGTACCAAACTCAGATAAATAAAACAACCACAGGCGGATCGAATCCTAGTAAGAGTCTCCACTACTGATCGTCCGGGTAGCGCACGTAGTAACGACTACGCTCCTCGTCGTACTCCCAATCCAGCTCGGTGCCATCACCTGGATAGCTCACGGCTGGACCTGCATCTGGTGTGAAGTAACTGTGAGCCACAGAGGACTCAGCAATCCCGTTCCCGGGTAACAGAACTATCAAAGCCTTTAGGTGAGGGAAAGGCTGAAGAAAGAAATGAGGTGAAGGAACAACAAAGAGTCTGCAGCAGCAACTAGCATCTAGCTTACGCAAGAGAGAGCGAGAAGAGAAGGCATCGGCGAGAAGTGATCACTAAGTGATCCTAGCTACAAGCTCACAAGCATAACCCCTCCGTGTTCAACTCCCGAATCCCTATTCGGAAATTGACAGTCACGGAACTCACGCTGGTAGTGTATTAGTATCATTGTGTCAAGTTATCTACAACCGGAATTAACAAGCTCCCATCTGCCACATAACCGCGGGCACGGCTTTCGAAAGTTCAAACCCTGCAGGGGTGTTCCAACTTGACCCATTACAAGCCCACGATCCGCGGAGTCGCAACTCCAAAGTGGGAAGACCCGAGTATCCTCGGAATCCCGTGCTCAAGATATACCGAGCTAAGGTAAGGCTAATCCAGCAAATCCTCCCGGCGTGCCGACACCCTGATAGTAGCCGCGCGTATCTAGTCTTAGGCCACGACCGGATGAGCACAGCGTACAGTGGCCGAAATACCCAAGTTGCCAAGGGGGGCCCCGCACACGACTCTAGTTTGGACCAACACTCAAATCGAGCACTGGCCCAGGGGGGTTGAATTAATTAAGCCTCGGGTTAATTACTCCCTCGGAAAGTTTTAGTTGTGTTAGGCGAATAGTACCAATGTTGGGACTTGCTGGAAAAGACTTAGCACTTAGCGGTTTATCGAGGGGGTCCCATACACCCCAACCGTGTTAGGAACGCATAATCAAGGAACATAAAACCGGCTTATACGGATCCTAACGGCATGAGTGGAACAAAACACCAAGCAAAAGGCTTAGCCTTCCACCCTTGCCAATATATATGTGATTTCAATTAAAGCATTTATATAGTGTGATATAACCCAACCAAACTTCAACATGGAGCAAGCATCTTCACTTCACCTGCAACTAGCAACGCTATAAGAAGGGCTGAGCGAAGCGTACTTAGCCAAGCAACGGTTTGCATAGGTAGGGTGGTTAAACATGGCAATTGGTTACAAGTAGGAGGCTGACAAGAAGAACATGGGCATCGAGGCAAAACTATAGATCGAGACTACTAGCAAAAGACGAAGATAGTAATGTTATCGGGGTTCGGTCATCTTGCCTGAAGAGAAGAAGTTCGGATCGAAAGAAGGGTCCTCGTGCTCAAACTCGTTGGAAACCTCGTGCTCAACCTCGTTGGAAAACTCGTGCTCAACTTCCGGGTCTAAACAAGACAAACACACCAAGCACTAATCAACACGATGCAATGCGCACTCGAAAAACATGTATGCATGATGGATGCACTAGAGATGCACATGGAGCACGTAAAACATCACTCAAGCAAAACACCTCAAAACAAGATAACAACCTGATATTATTAATCTACACAGAAAATCACCCAAGTTTGATATAAGATTCGCTGAAATCGGAGTTACGGGCTAAAAGTTATGCCCGAAACAAGATTTGAGCGAAAACTGCAAATTACAGCAACATAGCATCTTGGGAGCTCAAAATAAATAATCTACAGCACCCAAAAGGCATGGCAAAGGACTTGAACATAAACTAGATATAATGTACAGCAACTAGGTCCAAAGTGCACCCCCAACGGAGTCACGGATCACTAGCAATGATCTTGGACATATTGAACTTTGAAATAAAATTCTGGCAGCAGAATTTTATTGAAAGTTTGGAGCAAAAGATAAGCATGCTACAGCCACTCAAATGGACATGTGAGGACATGGATGGAAAGACAACAATATATACTTCATGGAACAATTTAAATCCACCCCAAAACTATCATGCTTTGTCCTACAACATCACACGAACATGGCATCGGAACATAACAGATTTCAGACTTAGTGAAATTTCACTAAGTCCTAAAACAGCAATATCATCATAGCATCAAAAAGAGCATGTTTAAGACACCTCGAAACTAAACATGGCAAAGGGTAAGCACCTCATCAAAATACATATGACGGTGATCCCGAAACACACAAGCATACATCAATGTGGTGAACACACCGATTACAACGAGCTCAACAACATGGCATTTCATAACAAGTAAAAACACAACATGTGAACATGGCACTTATCAACGATGATAACAAGGAAACAATACATCTACCATGCAACCTATCACACACAACACGTAGTTCGTGGCAAGACGAACACGTGGACATGTCATTTGCTTCGTTTGGACAAACGAGCTAAAAGATATCACATGTCAAAGGTGGCACAAAAATAACACATAGCAGCAGTTTATATCATCATACACTCTTGCAACAGCAAAACAAGGCCCTAGATGATCTCTAACATGCATGACTACAACAGGTAAAACGTAGAGGGCATCTCCACGAACATCTGGACATATCACACGCTCAAAACGGAGCAACAGGTAAAAAGATACAGCAGGTCAAAGATCACATCTCAGATCAGGAATAAAAAGGACTTAGTGGAATTTTGGGGTCAACCTGAGCAGATCTGGATCTGGTGGATGAACAGTAACAGGCCCCGGGTGAACAGTGTCGGCGGCGGCCCGAACGAACAGTGGCGAGGCCCGAGGAGCGGCCCGGTCGGCGGAGGCGGCTCGGCCCGTCAGGCGGCTCGGGGTCGGGCGAAGGAGGCGGCCCAGCCTGGCGGAGGGGCTGCGGAGCGGAGGCCCGGCGGCGCGCGGTGCTGGGCCGGCGGCGACGAAGCGGCCCAGCGGCCTGGCGCGGGATCGGCTGGCGGTGAAGCGATGCGGCGGAGGGAGGCGGCGCTTGGGCCGTGCGCGGTGTACGGGCCTGGTCGGCCGGGGCGAGGCGAAGTGGTCCCCCGGGCCGGCCCGGCGCCTGGCGCGGCGGGGGGGGAACGGCGAACTGGGCCCCGACGCGATCGTTCGCTGGCGCGGGACGAGGCCGATCGATCGACGAGGCCGACGCGGCGTTGACCTCGCCCATGCGCTGGATCGAGGGGATCCTTCGGGATCCCGATCTGAAAATTGGATCTGAGATAGAAAAGAAAAAAAAAAGAGGGGGAGAGAGGAGGAGGAAGGAAGGGTTGCTCCAAATAGACCTAGGGGTCTATATATAGCAACTTAGACTAGGGTTTGAATACTAGGGTCGTTTAGGGGCCCTCCGATCTGGATCCAACGGATCCGATCGCGGGGATGATTTAAAAGGCCCAGACGGAGAAAAGAGACTGCAACAGGGGTATTTTTGGGACACGAAGCGAAGGCACTTCGGGCCCACACGAGCAACGGAGGGAAAAGTCAACGGAGTCCAAACGAGACGAGATTTGAGAGGCAGGTTGCACACAACAAAACAACAACACACAACACAACCTCACGGCACACCGGTAACGAAAAACGCCCGAACAACAAAGTAGGCCTACGGGACGTCACGGACACGTGAGGGAGCTCCGGAACACGAAACGGACAACGGGAAGAAACGCCACGAACCGGATGCAACCCACAACACAAAAACAATGCAATGCACATGTCTACATGATATGCATGAATGCCACACACTCACACAACAAAACGACGAGAGCCCGAAAGACAAAGAACCCGAAATGGAAATAGATGAAGCCGGAGATATATTATAAGCCCAAAAGGGAAAGTATTACATCCGAGGCATTACAAACTCTCCTCTACTACAAAAAGATCTCGTCCCGAGATCTAGGACTGGAAAAAAGGAAGGGTACTCGGAACGAAGATGATCTTCTCGTTCCCAGGTAGCTTCTCGGTCTGTGTGATGTGACCATTTGACTTTCAGAAACTTGATGGTCTTGTTGCGAGTCTTGCGTTCAGTTTCTTCGAGAATTGCAACTGGATGCTCTCGGTAGGAAAGGTCTTGTTGAAGATCAATCTCCTCAAACGGAATCATCCGCTCAGGTGCCTTGAAGCATTTGCGAAGCTGAGACACATGGAAGACATCATGAACATTTGCAAAGTTGGAAGGGAGCTCGAGCTGATAGGCTAGATCGCCTCTTTTGCCAAGAATTTTGAAAGGACCGACGTATCTAGGAGCAAGCTTTCCTTTGATACCGAACCTTTGGGTCCCTTTCATCGGAGAAACTCGGAGATAGACATGATCACCGATGTCGAAAGCCAAATCACGATGCTTTCCGTCATAGTAACTCTTCTGACGCGACTGAGTGGCCTTGAGATTCTCACGTATGACTTTGCACATTTCTTCGGCTTCAGAGATCAAATCATTGCCAAGAAGTTGGCGTTCACCTGTTTCAGACCAGTTGAGAGGGGTACGGCACTTTCTGCCATAGAGGATTTCAAACGGTGCTTTGCCTGCACTTGCTTGGAAGCTGTTGTTGTAAGAGAATTCTGCAAATGGAAGACAGTCCTCCCATTTCATGCCGAAGGAGATGACACAGGCTCTGAGCATATCTTCAAGGATCTGATTCACACGCTCGACTTGACCACTAGTCTGAGGGTGAAAGGCAGTGCTGAACCTGATCTTCGTGCCCATGGCGGACTGAAAGGAGTCCCAGAACTTTGATGTGAACAAGCTGCCACGGTCTGAGGATATCACTTGAGGAATGCCATGTAGGGACACAATTCTGGAAGTGTACAGCTCTGCAAGTTGAGCTGCATTGATTGATTCTTTGACTGGAAGAAAGTGAGCGACTTTGGTAAGCTTGTCGATCACCACAAAGATAGCATCATTACCTCGCTTGGATTTAGGAAAACCAGTGACGAAGTCCATTTCAATGTGGTCGAACTTCCACTCAGGAATAGGAAGAGGTTGGAGAAGACCGGCTGGACGTTGATGTTCTGCTTTCACTCTTCTGCATACATCACATTCATTCACGAATTGGGCAATTTCCCTTTTCATGCGTGTCCACCAGTAAGATTGCTTGAGGTCTTGATACATCTTGGAACTGCCAGGATGAATGGAAAGGAGAGAGTCATGAGCTTCTTCCATTATGAGCTTCCTGAGATCACCTTTGGGAACAACGAGTCTGTCCTCGAAGAACAAGGTATCTCTCTCATCAACACGGAAGCACTTATATTTTGGAGTGCCCTTTGCAATGCCATGTTTCACCTTCTTCACCATGGTATCACTGAGCTGGGCCTCACGGACTTGATCTTCCAAGGTAGGAGCAATCTGGAGATTTGCAAGAAAACCCTGCGGAACAACCTGAAGGTTTAGCTTCCTGAAAGCTTCACAAAGCTCAGGCTGGTGTGGCTTGATAAGAAGGCTGTTGCAATATGCCTTTCTGCTCAAAGCATCTGCAATCACATTCGCCTTGCCTGGAGTGTACTCAATGCTGGGGTTGTACTCTTGGATCATCTCGACCCAACGAGTCTGGCGGAGGTTCAGATGCGGCTGTGTGAAGATGTACTTCAAACTCTTGTGATCAGTGAAGATGTCGACCTTTCTGCCCAACAACAGATGTCTCCACGTAATCAGAGCATGTACCACAGCTGCTAGCTCGAGATCATGTGTGGGATAGTTCTTCTCAGCTGGCTTGTTGGGGATACACGGGAAGCACCGCGCAATCAACTCTAACCTACATCCAGGTGTATCCATCCTTCAACACATAACCAGTCTTTCTCGGAAGCTGTGTACCTCGGACCTTCGAAAAGCATCCACTATAACAAGCTATGGCAATACTCCCGAACTACCTCCCCAGTACTGGGTGATGTCGGGGTTATCTTGCCACTGGCCGCATAGGGGAGATTTTCGATGTCGGCCGTCTTAAGTATTTAGTACTGTCGCGATATGCTTGTTACAGTGATACCCCGAAGCTCAACTCCTCGGTAACAGGAGGCATCGGGAACAATATCCTTGTCACAAGAACATCGAAACAATCCCAGAATACTCGCGGGATTCCTAAAAAAAAAATTTTGTGCAAATTTTGAAGATAGGAGAGACAAGAGCAGACGTCAGGAGTCCTCACCAGAGAGAAAGGGGATGAGAAGCAAAGAAATCCTACTCTCCGATATAATATATGACTCAAAAGTTTTTCAGTGTGTGCCTAGACTCAACCGTCAACGGTTCGATCAAACAGTGGGGGCTCCTAGGTCGGAGAAGGCTCTGAATACCAACTTGTAATGCCCAGGATGGAGTTATACCTCCTACGGGTCGAGGCCCGACTTAAAGGCATAAGTCCATCCTAGAATGATCTCAAGTTTGGTAATCTTTGCGCAACTCATGTAAAAGAGGGATAGTAAACTTAAAATAGTTGGCTTACAATCGCCACGTCACAGAATAACAGTACAAGTCTCAAACATCATACAATAAGATCACTACAACCCTCTAAGGGCAAAAGCCAAATGTCAAAGTACCAAACTCAGATAAATAAAACAACCACAGGCGGATCGAATCCTAGTAAGAGTCTCCACTACTGATCGTCCGGGTAGCGCACGTAGTAACGACTACGCTCCTCGTCGTACTCCCAATCCAGCTCGGTGCCATCACCTGGATAGCTCACGGCTGGACCTGCATCTGGTGTGAAGTAACTGTGAGCCACAGAGGACTCAGCAATCCCGTTCCCGGGTAACAGAACTATCAAAGCCTTTAGGTGAGGGAAAGGCTGAAGAAAGAAATGAGGTGAAGGAACAACAAAGAGTCTGCAGCAGCAACTAGCATCTAGCTTACGCAAGAGAGAGCGAGAAGAGAAGGCATCGGCGAGAAGTGATCACTAAGTGATCCTAGCTACAAGCTCACAAGCATAACCCCTCCGTGTTCAACTCCCGAATCCCTATTCGGAAATTGACAGTCACGGAACTCACGCTGGTAGTGTATTAGTATCATTGTGTCAAGTTATCTACAACCGGAATTAACAAGCTCCCATCTGCCACATAACCGCGGGCACGGCTTTCGAAAGTTCAAACCCTGCAGGGGTGTTCCAACTTGACCCATTACAAGCCCACGATCCGCGGAGTCGCAACTCCAAAGTGGGAAGACCCGAGTATCCTCGGAATCCCGTGCTCAAGATATACCGAGCTAAGGTAAGGCTAATCCAGCAAATCCTCCCGGCGTGCCGACACCCTGATAGTAGCCGCGCGTATCTCGTCTCAGGCCACGACCGGATGGGTGATGCTACGGGTTTTTACCAAACCTTGAGTTTCCTCGAGGTGGCCCCGCAGGACCCCCGTTTCGGACCAACACTCATGTGGAGCACTGGCCCGGGGTTGTTGATTAAGAAAGAGGGTTAATTACTCCCTTATGCATGTTTAGTTTGTTATTAGGCAAATAGTACCAAAGTTGGGATTTGCTGGAAAAGACTTAGCACATAGCGGTTTATCGAGGGGGTCCCATACACCCCAACCGTGTTAGGAACGCATAATCAAGGAACATAAAACCGGCTTATACGGATCCTAACGGCATGAGTGGAACAAAACACCAAGCAAAAGGCTTAGCCTTCCACCCTTGCCAATATATATGTGATTTCAATTAAAGCATTTATATAGTGTGATATAACCCAACCAAACTTCAACATGGAGCAAGCATCTTCACTTCACCTGCAACTAGCAACGCTATAAGAAGGGCTGAGCGAAGCGTACTTAGCCAAGCAACGGTTTGCATAGGTAGGGTGGTTAAACATGGCAATTGGTTACAAGTAGGAGGCTGACAAGAAGAACATGGGCATCGAGGCAAAACTATAGATCGAGACTACTAGCAAAAGACGAAGATAGTAATGTTATCGGGGTTCGGTCATCTTGCCTGAAGAGAAGAAGTTCGGATCGAAAGAAGGGTCCTCGTGCTCAAACTCGTTGGAAACCTCGTGCTCAACCTCGTTGGAAAACTCGTGCTCAACTTCCGGGTCTAAACAAGACAAACACACCAAGCACTAATCAACACGATGCAATGCGCACTCGAAAAACATGTATGCATGATGGATGCACTAGAGATGCACATGGAGCACGTAAAACATCACTCAAGCAAAACACCTCAAAACAAGATAACAACCTGATATTATTAATCTACACAGAAAATCACCCAAGTTTGATATAAGATTCGCTGAAATCGGAGTTACGGGCTAAAAGTTATGCCCGAAACAAGATTTGAGCGAAAACTGCAAATTACAGCAACATAGCATCTTGGGAGCTCAAAATAAATAATCTACAGCACCCAAAAGGCATGGCAAAGGACTTGAACATAAACTAGATATAATGTACAGCAACTAGGTCCAAAGTGCACCCCCAACGGAGTCACGGATCACTAGCAATGATCTTGGACATATTGAACTTTGAAATAAAATTCTGGCAGCAGAATTTTATTGAAAGTTTGGAGCAAAAGATAAGCATGCTACAGCCACTCAAATGGACATGTGAGGACATGGATGGAAAGACAACAATATATACTTCATGGAACAATTTAAATCCACCCCAAAACTATCATGCTTTGTCCTACAACATCACACGAACATGGCATCGGAACATAACAGATTTCAGACTTAGTGAAATTTCACTAAGTCCTAAAACAGCAATATCATCATAGCATCAAAAAGAGCATGTTTAAGACACCTCGAAACTAAACATGGCAAAGGGTAAGCACCTCATCAAAATACATATGACGGTGATCCCGAAACACACAAGCATACATCAATGTGGTGAACACACCGATTACAACGAGCTCAACAACATGGCATTTCATAACAAGTAAAAACACAACATGTGAACATGGCACTTATCAACGATGATAACAAGGAAACAATACATCTACCATGCAACCTATCACACACAACACGTAGTTCGTGGCAAGACGAACACGTGGACATGTCATTTGCTTCGTTTGGACAAACGAGCTAAAAGATATCACATGTCAAAGGTGGCACAAAAATAACACATAGCAGCAGTTTATATCATCATACACTCTTGCAACAGCAAAACAAGGCCCTAGATGATCTCTAACATGCATGACTACAACAGGTAAAACGTAGAGGGCATCTCCACGAACATCTGGACATATCACACGCTCAAAACGGAGCAACAGGTAAAAAGATACAGCAGGTCAAAGATCACATCTCAGATCAGGAATAAAAAGGACTTAGTGGAATTTTGGGGTCAACCTGAGCAGATCTGGATCTGGTGGATGAACAGTAACAGGCCCCGGGTGAACAGTGTCGGCGGCGGCCCGAACGAACAGTGGCGAGGCCCGAGGAGCGGCCCGGTCGGCGGAGGCGGCTCGGCCCGTCAGGCGGCTCGGGGTCGGGCGAAGGAGGCGGCCCAGCCTGGCGGAGGGGCTGCGGAGCGGAGGCCCGGCGGCGCGCGGTGCTGGGCCGGCGGCGGCGAAGCGGCCCAGCGGCCTGGCGCGGGATCGGCTGGCGGTGAAGCGATGCGGCGGAGGGAGGCGGCGCTTGGGCCGTGCGCGGTGTACGGGCCTGGTCGGCCGGGGCGAGGCGAAGTGGTCCCCCGGGCCGGCCCGGCGCCTGGCGCGGCGGGGGGGGGAACGGCGAACTGGGCCCCGACGCGATCGTTCGTTGGCGCGGGACGAGGCCGATCGATCGACGAGGCCGACGCGGCGTTGACCTCGCCCAGGCGCTGGATCGAGGGGATCCTTCGGGATCCCGATCTGAAAATTGGATCTGAGATAGAAAAGAAAAAAAAAAAGAGGGGGAGAGAGGAGGAAGAAGGAAGGGTTGCTCCAAATAGACCTAGGGGTCTATATATAGCAACTTAGACTAGGGTTTGAATACTAGGGTCGTTTAGGGGCCCTCCGATCTGGATCCAACGGATCCGATCGCGGGGATGATTTAAAAGGCCCAGACGGAGAAAAGAGACTGCAACAGGGGTATTTTTGGGACACGAAGCGAAGGCACTTCGGGCCCACACGAGCAACGGAGGGAAAAGTCAACGGAGTCCAAACGAGACGAGATTTGAGAGGCAGGTTGCACACAACAAAACAACAACACACAACACAACCTCACGGCACACCGGTAACGAAAAACGCCCGAACAACAAAGTAGGCCTACGGGACGTCACGGACACGTGAGGGAGCTCCGGAACACGAAACGGACAACGGGAAGAAACGCCACGAACCGGATGCAACCCACAACACAAAAACAATGCAATGCACATGTCTACATGATATGCATGAATGCCACACACTCACACAACAAAACGACGAGAGCCCGAAAGACAAAGAACCCGAAATGGAAATAGATGAAGCCGGAGATATATTATAAGCCCAAAAGGGAAAGTATTACATCCGGGGCATTACATCTGGACCCCGCCAACTCTCTTGTCAAGGATGAAGTGGCGATGAACGTCTTGCGACTGGAGTCTCGCCTCACCAGCACCACTGGCTACCTTGCTCGACTGAAGGCGGTGATGTCTCAGATCGACACTGCACTCTGGAGGGGGACGGTGCAAGAGAATGACCTCGAGTCCCTGATGCCTCGACTTAATGAGATCCCCAGTCGAGTGCAGGAGTGGAAGAAATCATCTGCCCGTTGTGGTGCTAACGTTGCATTGTCTCTGGTCCGTGTGCACTGCAAGGAGGTGAAGGAGGAGAGGCTGGCCGCGCTCAAGGTTGCCAACACGAAGAAGCTCTAGTTCCAGTCGTTCATCGAGACTTTCCTGGAAGCTACTACTAGTATTGCTGACGAGATCGACTTGGACGAGTACGTCGCACCTGCAAGCCCTCCCCCCTGAGGAGTGAACAAACTTTGATACTCCAATTCAATTTGCCTCGGAATGCCGAGTGACTTTGTAACTGTTAAAACTTCCGTGGGTCTCATGCCCGTGTACTTCTGCCCGAATCTTGCGGGGCTTTATCCGCACTTGATTCCCTTTTAGGACGCGCTTGCTTTGCTTCTGATTTCCTTCGATCTCTTTTGAATTTTGAGTCGGCATCATGTTTGTGGCGCAGCTCGGAGGGTCGAGCCGCATTATACTTGTGGCGTAGCTCGGAGGGTCGAGCCGCGTTATACTTGTGGCGTAGCTCGGAGGGATGAGCCATATTATACTTGTAGCGTAGCTCGGAGGGTTGAGTCACGTTGTATTTGTGGCATAGCTCGGAGGACTGAGCCACATTATACTTGTGGCGTAGCTCGGAGGGTCGAGCCACGTTGTATTTGTGGCGTAGCTCGGAGGACCGAGCCATATTATACTTGTGGCGTAGCTTGGAGGGTGATGTCTACACACGCTTCTATTCTTATAGACTATGTTGGGCCTCCAAGCGCAGAGGTTTGTAGGAAGCAGCAATTTCCCTCAAGTGGATGACCTAAGGTTTATCGAACTCAGGGAAGTAGAGGTTGAAGATGGTCTCTCTCAAGCAACCCTGCAACTAAGATACAAGAAGTCTCTTGTGTCCCCAACACGCCTAATACAACTAGGAGTTGTATAGGTGCACTAGTTCGGCGAAGAGATGGTAAAATATGGATGATAGGAATGGCTAAGCAAAGTAATATAAATCTGTAATAAAAAGTGCAGCAAGCAAACAAGTGGTAAACGTGAGCACAAATGGTATAGCAATGGTGGAAACAAGGCCTAGGCTTCATACTTTCACTAGTGGCAACTCCCAACAACATTACATAGTCTATCACATGATATTTCCCATAAAACACACAATGGAGACGCACTCGGAGGTCATTCCTTTGTGGTCAAGAGAGGACGAGAATTATGTAGGGCTGCAAAAGCACACCTCAAAGTTCATAGTTCTCAATCTATGGATTTCCTAATGTCACCGCGGCCATCCAAAGAGAGTACCACAATCACCGCAACATATCTCCAGGATAGTCAAAGACAAGCACCAAGAGACTCTCAATCTTCAATCAACACACAAAAGAGGAAATCACTCATGAAAATATTCTTCTAATCCATGTCCAATAGACCGCTGTCACCTTGGTCTCGGGGATTATACTAGATAAAGACAAGTGAGCACATCAATCCAATACATAGAGGAAGGGGAAATATCATGGGATCACCCTAGATTAACATAGCCTATGATCACAACGAAGATCACATCATGAGAGAGAGAATTGCCCACATAGCTACTGGTAGAAACCTCAGCCCCGAGGAGGAACTACTCCCGCATCATGGAGGGAGGAAGCAACGTCGATAGAGATGAATCCGGGGGCACTTCCCCGTCCCGGAAGGATGCCGGCACAGGAATTCTGGTCCCCCGAAACTTGGTGGCGATGGCGGCGGAGATCGGAATTGCTTCTGGAGAAAAGGGTTCTGCAATCGAGGGTTTCGGGACGCGAGGAGTATATATGCCAAAGGGGGTCACCAGAAGCGGAGAGGGGGGCCTAGGCGCCCCCCTAGGGCGGCCAGGGGTGGGGCCGTCTGGGCTGGCCGCCTGGGCTGCCCCTAGCTCCCCTCTGGCCCTGCTTTGGTTTTTCTTGAAGCTCCCGGTACGCTGATTTTTCCTGTATTTTTCCCAGAATTTTTAGGGCACTTTTAATATGGGGGAAACCTGAAATAGAAAAACAGCAGAAAACATGAACTGGCACTGTGGTGCACTGAGTTAATAGGTTAGTCCAAATATGATCAAAAGTGTATGGAAGTGCATAAATATCATAGCAATATCACACAAAAGAGGCATGGAGCAAGCAGAAATTATAGATACGTTTTGGACGTATCAGAGGGTCGAGCCATATTATACTTGTGGCGTAGCTCGGAGGGTCGAGCCACGTTGTATTTGTGGCGTAGCTCGGAGGACTGAGCCACATTATACTTGTGGCATAGCTCAGAGGACTGAGCCACATTATACTTGTGGAGTAGCTTAGAGGGTCGAGCCACGTTGTATTTGTGGCGTAGTGCTATTTCTCGAGCTTGCGTTGTATTCCCTCGAAGAGGAAATGATGATGCAGCACAGTAGCATAAGTATTTCCCTCAGTTTTTTAGAACCAAGGTATCAATCCAGTAGGAGACCACGCGCGAGTCCCTCGCACCTGCGCAAACAAATAAGAACTTCACAGCCAACGCGATAAGGGGTTGTCAATCCAAAGGTCACTTACGAAAGTGAGATCTGATAGGGATGATAGTTTGATATTTTTGGTATTTTCGGATATAAGAACTGAAAGTAAATAAAACAAAGTAAAGTAGATTGTAGATTTAATATGTTGAGAATAGACCCGGGGGCCATAAGTTTCACTAGTGGCTTCTCTCATGATAGAGAATTCTACGGTGGGTGAACAAATTACTGTCGAGCAATTGATAGAAAAGCGAATAATTATGAGAATATCTAGGCATGATCATTACATATAGGCATCACGTCCATGACAAGTAGACCGAAACGATTCTGCATCTACTACTATTACTCCACACATCGACCGCTGTCCAGCATGCATCTAGAGTATTAAGTTCATAAGAACAGCGTAATGCTTTAAGCAAGATGACATGATGTAGAGGGATAAACTCAAGCAATATGATATAAACCCCATCTTTTTATCCTCTATGGCAACAATATAATACATGCCTTGCTGCCCCTGCTGTCACTGGAAAAGGACACCACAAGATTGAACCCAAAGCCAAGCACTTCTCCCATTGCAAGAACTATAGATCTAGTAGGCCAAACCAAACCGATAATTCAAAGAGACTTGCAAGGATATTATAATCATACATAAAAGAATTCAGAAAAGAACCAAATATTTCTCATATATAATCTTGATCATAAACCCACAATTCATCGGATCTCGACAAACACACCGTAAAAAGATTACATCGAATAGATCTCCTCGAAGACCGATGAGAACTTGGTATTGAGATCCAAAAAGAGAGAATAAGCCATCTAGCTAACAACTATGGACCCGAAGGTTTGTGGTAAACTACTCACAACTCATGGTGAGGCGATGATGATGATGTAGAAGCACTCCGTGGTAGATCCCTCCTCCGGTGGAGCTCCGGAACAGGCCCCAAGATGGGATCTCACGGGAACAGAAAGTTGCGGCGGTGGAACTAGGGTTTTCTCTGTTGTTCTGATAGTTTCGGGATACGTAGGTATATAGGAGGAAGGAGG
This sequence comes from Secale cereale, assembly GCA_902687465.1. Classification (NCBI taxonomy): domain Eukaryota; kingdom Viridiplantae; phylum Streptophyta; class Magnoliopsida; order Poales; family Poaceae; genus Secale; species Secale cereale. Next base: position 497,631,385 of record LR738712.1, read on the forward strand.
GCACCGGGGGCCAGACGGGGTGCCCACGAGGCAGGGGGCGGCGGCTAGGAGGATGGGACAGACTACCTAAAATCTAGGGTTAGACTGTTTAAATAGCTAGGTGGACTAGCTTAGGGGGAAAATTGACCCTCCGATCAATATGAAACGGTCGAGAATAAAATAGGTAGGTAGTCCAAATAAAAAAACGGAGATGTTTTAGGGATGTTTGGGGATGATCCGGATCCATCGGTAATGACAGTCCGGGTCGGGTTCGGGGGTAGTTTTGGACAAGGTTGCGAGGGGGTCTGCAGGGTGCAAAGAGGGGTTAGGGAAATGCGGTCAATAGTGTGGTTGGACTGAGAATGCACAACGAAGGCAAACAGTCTGACAACAAGGTCAACAGAGACAAAGAGAGAAGCGGCAACTACGAATGACTACTAGTTTTATGAAAGCATGCGGATGCAATGCGGATGATGCGATGATGAAATGCAAAAAACAAAAATAAAACACACGACGAAACCCAGAATAGCTGGAAGTCTTCTGAAGCGTCGGTCTTGGGGCGTCACATACGCCGTGCACCGTCCGACGGAACTTGGATCTGACAGATGCACAAGCGGCGAAACGCCACATGTGGACGGCCGATTGATTCTTATCGTTTCTCTTCCTCTAAATATTGTGACGGTGTAATAAAGAGCTTCAGAGTTTGTCTAAATAAAAGGAAAACTCTTAGCATCACCCGGCGGGCCGCAGCGGCCGTGTCGGCCTCCTCCCCTGCATTACACGTGTCTCAGTGAGAGCCCACATACTAATCTTTGTCGAACAAGCTTCTGCAACAGGAGCTATATTTCTGAAACATATATAGTATTGGTCTACAACGGGTCTATGTATTTCAACAGAACTTCTTTTGTGAAAATTTTCTGCAACAAGACCTTGGTTATAAATAAAATGCATGAAAATAACTGTTGCAAAAACAAAAATCTGTAACAAAACCTGTGTTGCATATATAACTCTGCAACAACACATATGTTGCAATGGGCTGGGACGTGCTCGGCTGTTTGATGCAGAAATCCGGCGGCTCACGATCCAGATGATCTTTTAACGGCGGACGCGGTAGCACGCCCCAAATAAAAAGCTTCTGGGTTTGCAGAAAAAAATATTACCTCAACTACTACCTCCAGCTTCTCTCTCTCGGGGAAAAAGAAACTACTACCTCCATCCAGGGCAGTTCGATCCGTCGCAATGTCTTCTTCAGCGCCCTCTTGAGAGGTGAAGGCCTCAACCACTCTGAAGTCTGAACTCGTCCGCTCTCTCAGTTTCCTTCGCATGGACGGGGAGGAGCCTGCCAAGGAAATCGAGGCGCTCATCCAGCGGCTGAGGCTCCACCAGCCGCCTCCCTCCCCGTATGCCGGTGATCCATCCACGGCGGCGACTCCCAACGCCGGCGAGCTACTTAAGCCGCGGAGGGCCGCCGTGCTGATCTGCCTTTTCCGGGGCTCCGCCGGGGAGCTCCGCGTCATCCTCACCAAGCGCTCCTCTTCCCTCTCCACTCACTCCGGTGAGCAGCTTGCTTGATTCATGGTGATTTTTATGCGGGTTCTGATTGGTGCGACGAAACGAATAAGGGGGGATCGTTTTCTCCCAATAAAGCCCGGCTTTTCGACTCTTTGTTTTGGATAGTGGAATTAAGTTCAGTGGATTAGCAGCTGTTTTTATTTATTTATCACCAGGGCCTCTTCAGTTAGTGCGAGGGCGCTAGAATGGTTTGATGGATGCTTCCGTAGTTCCAGTGTCAAGTGTTCTTTCGTATTGACTATTGATTCATGTCTCTTCAATGCTATCTAATTTAGACTGGTACGATTTACAGAGTGTTGGTGGTTGGTTTTTGATTCACAGACTGCACAATAGTGTTGGGTTTCACAAAAAAGTATATCCCCTCAAAAGAATATGATATATTTTTTCTCTCTCGAATACGCATGAGAGCTGCATATCATTGCATTAAGAAGACAAAAATATGATGTGGTTTCATCAATCATGATGATAGTTTCGAAATGGCCATGCATTCACTTATATTTATTTATGTTCAGATACGTCAGACAACCATAGAACAATATACCCTTTGATGCTATTTTAATTATTCATGGCTGCTTTAAAATATCCATTAGTTAACTTAGCCTTCTAAAGATTTAGATTGTAAAATTTTGTCGAACCACTTAGGGCTTATTAATCTTTGTCCTAAGCTTTTCTTGACAGAAAAAGGGTGAGAAGGAGATGTGACACAAGTTAAATGTTTATTGAAAAATTAAGAAAAACACCCCATCAATTCTACCATGATTTGTTATGTGTTTCAAGGCGGACCAGGTTGGGCCTTAACTGGCTTTGAGCATGTGGGTCAACGTAATGAATGGCCAGATGTCTTGCTTTTCTCTTGGATTTTGTAGGTCATCTCCTATTTTCAGCCATATTTTTGCTTTTATATATAATACTCCCTCCATCCCAAAATAAGTGACTCAAAAGTGACTCAACTTTGTACTAACTTTAGTACAAAGTTGAGTCACTTATTTTGGGACGGAGGGAGTAGAATAGAATAGAAGTTGGAAATGTATCATCCTGTTGTTGGATTGGTCGCTAGGAAGAACAACCTACTTTGATCACTAATTGGAACAGACGTGCGAGGTGCAATAGAGGCTTACAACTTGTAAAGTTACAAGCAATTTGGGGTCATCTCACGGATGGCTAACCACTGGGGTTTGGTCCTGAAATGAATTTAGCTGAATTTGCACTTTGATTCTCAGTTTTCTATCTAGCCTGCTTGCAGTTGGCTTGCCATAGCTTTCGAATTTTAGGAGTCCAGGTCACAAATGGTCGCCAGCTATATAGCTTTGACTCAGATATATTCCAGACTGAGCATACATCTCTTGCTGACCTAGAGAGCTGACTTGTCTCAGAGTAAGCTTTGCAGGTGAGCTGATGATGTAGTCCCAGCTCATTTGAGCTTAGTTCGTCTCTCCCATACTGGAAAGTGAGAATGAAAAGTAACTTATCATCATAGATGTATGTTTTGATGCATTTATCAGTGGTTTTGTTGTCTCGATACAGGGGAGGTTGCATTGCCAGGCGGGAAAGCTGACGAAGGCGATGCAGATGATGCAGCTACAGCATTGCGGGAAGCAAAGGAGGAGATTGGGATGGATCCATGTCTGGTCACTGTTGTTACCTCTCTCGAGCACTTCTTGTCAAAGGTGCATTGCCTTTTGGTTTTACTTTCTAGCCAAACTGATAATTTTCTCACATCCACAGAAACTGTTTAAATACATCAGTAACGGGAAGTGGAACCTTTTTTTAAATCTGTCAACCTATTATGGATATGAAACTGTACACACTTCTTGCAGCCAAACAAACTTGAATCACGTGATCTGCCTATGTCTGTCTTGAGGATCATATCAGGTTGACATGCCTGTTTTTTCTAGGCGTCATGTTTGTCCATCCCACATTTTTAATTACTGACTTATGTTCTATGAAAAGTTAAATAGCAAGTGAACTATTCTTTATGTGGTATAAGGGGTCCGCACTCTGCCTTCAAGCGATGCAACCATTGCATACCCGATGATCTAGACTTAGTAAAGTCCTTACACATACTCTCACCTGCTTAAGTCAACTGCAATCCCAAAAAGGTAGGACCGGGCGCTACCCCCACTCCTGGCGATGAAGCCAGGAGGAAAGAGAAGCATCAGGAGTTGATGGAAATTGATTCCGAGGATGACCAGAAGACCTCCAAAAGTCAACTCAAAGTCAAGAGACCTGTAAGAGTTGCCCCTCGGAACCTGGCTTCCTGCTAGTATTGCTCCTCAGAAGCACCATTCTCTAGTGTTGCCCCTCAGAAGCTCGCCATTTACTAGTATCGTCCCTCAGAAACCCTTGATTGGTTGAGAGTTTGGAAGCCCGGAGACGATCATCTACTCTAACTTCGAAACCATCAGGCGGTTGAAGAAAGTAGCGTCTTGACTCTCCACAGGGCATCCTCAGGATGGACTAATACAAACCCTGGGTGCCTCCAAATATACTGTTGGGGCGCACCGAGAACACTTTATCTTATCGTTTATCACTAAGAGATTAAATGTTATCTTTCTACTTGAAATTGACCTAATATTATGCGGTATTAGGATTTGACAACAGTATGTTGCATTTTTTCAGATGTGACGCAATAAATTAAGCATTTTTTCAGATGTTAAGCCCTCCATGGTGAACTTTATTCTAGATTTTATGAACAATTCTGTTATGACCGGCATATTAGGGGTTTAGCCCAGTGGGCTGTGGCCCAAGTTATCTTATCATTATTAGGGGCTTAGCCCAATTATCTTATCGTTATTAGGATCGTTTGCTTAGGAGTCAAGTAAACCTCTCTATATAAGGAGAGGAGATGTATCAATCTAATCAAGCAAGAAGCAATCATATTTGCTTGGCTTCCTTAGGGAGCCGGGAGACCTAACCCTAGCCGCCTCTTGTCAGCCGCCGCCGCCTCCTCCCACGCGCACGACGGCGCCCAGCGCCGGCGACCGCGTGCCCAGCTGCGCACAACTCCCTCCTTCCCCTACAACCTCCGATCTAGACCCGGTAGAACCCTAGTTTCTACCAGTTTGGTATCAGATAGCTCGGGTTCGATCATGTCATCGCAGCCGCCACCACCACTGCCCACCGCCGCCACCACCGCCCCGCTGCCCACCATGACCAGCGCGCCTCCCCCGCCGCTGCCAGTCACCACCACTGCGCCGCTACCCTCCACCACCGCGCCGCTGGCCCCCATCATCGGCGCCCCCACCTTACAGATGCCGCCTCCCTCCGTCGTGCCGGGCGCCGGAGTCTACACCCCGGAGGAGGTCACCGGGGTCCTCCACGACCTCGTCATAACGGTCCAGGAGATCCGGCTGTACTTGGCCAGCCCCTACGGGCAGCCGCCACCCCGGCCGCCGCCACCGGTCTGCCGGCCATGCCGTGGTACTCGCGGCACTTGGCGGCCTCCGCGGCGTTCGCTGGGCAGCTGCAGCCGCTGCCTGCCACCGCCCCGCAATGGCCGTCGCCCATGGCCGCCACCACGCCGCCATGGCTGCTGTGGCAGCCGCCACACCAGGCGGCCTCCGCCGCGCTCGCCGGGCCGCTGCAGCAGCTGCCATCCACCGCCCCGCCCTGGCTGCAGTGGCAGCCGCCGCTCTTGGCGGCCTCAGCCGCGCCCGGCGCTCCGCCGCAGCAGCCGCTGCCGCTGCCCGGCGCGACACTGCAGCAGCCGCTGCAGCTGCAGCAGCTTCCGTCGGTCAGTCCCGGCCCCGCATCGACCGCGCAGGCGGGAGTCCCGGTCCACCAGGTCCGGTTCCCGCCCTCGTCGTCCCCGCTACCGGCTTGGTTGACCGAGTCGTCGTCTCAGCCGGTCTACACGATGGCCTCGGGACCACCGCACGTGCCGTCGCAGCAGGCGTAGTACGGCGGGTCCTCCAGCTCCGCGGGCCCCTACGTTGGCCTCGATGCGCCGCCGTTCCACGGGGGGCCCCTATGGTCACCGACCCGGCGCCGCTGCTCCGCACCGCCGAGCCGTACCCCCACGACGGTCATAACCAGACGGCGCCGCGCTTCGCCAAGCTCGCCTTCGCTACCTACGACGGCACCGAGGACCCCCTCAACTGGCTTAATCAGTGTGACCAATACTTTCGGGGGCAACGCACGTTCGCGTCGGACCGCACCTGGCTCGCTTCCTATCACCTCCGAGGCGCCGCACAAACTTGGTATTACGCTCTCGAGCAGGACGAGGGCGGCATGCCTCCATGGGAGCGTTTTCGCGAGCTCTGCCTCCTTCGCTTCGGGCCGCCAATACGCGGGAGCCGGCTGGCAGAGTTGGGCTGCCTCCCCTTCACCTCTACGGTCCAGGACTTCACCGACCGCTTTCAGGCCCTAGCGTGCCACGCGCCCGGCGTGACGGCTCGCCAGTGGGCTGAGCTCTTCGTCGGCGGTCTGCCGGATCATATCCGCGTGGACGTGGAGCTACAGGGACCCCAGGACCTCCAAACGGCCATGTACATCGCCCGCGCGTTCGAGCGCCGCGCGATGGCCATACAGGAGGCGTCATCGTCTCGGACCGCTGGGCCGCCACCCTGGCCGGACATTCCCGCACAGGGTTGGCCTGCTCAGGCTTCCGCGGCACCCCTCGCCGCGACCGCGGCGCGCCCGTTCCGCCGGCTCACCTCGGCCGAGCTACTCGAGCGTCGCCGCCAAGGGTTGTGATTCAACTGCGACGAGCCCTACACGCCCGGCCACGTCTGCCCGCGACTCTTCTACCTGGAGGCTGCAGACTACATTCCGGATGACGCCGTCGCCACCGACCTGGCCGCCCCAACTGTCGCGCGGGTGTTTGACGCTGGTTGATCACCTCGAGGAGTTCAGCAAGCGCTTCCCCACCTTACAGCTCGAGGACGAGCTGTTTGTGCAGGCGGGGAGAAGTGTTATGACCGGCATATTAGGGGTTTAGCCTGGCCCAAGTTATCTTATCATTATTAGGGGCTTAGCCCAATTATCTTATCGTTATTAGGATCGTTTGCTTAGGAGTCAAGTAAACCTCTCTATATAAGGAGAGGAGATGTATCAATCTGATCAAGCAAGAAGCAATCATATTTGCTCGGCTTCCTTAGGGAGCCGGGAGACCTAACCCTAGCCGCCTCTTGTCAGCCGCCGCCGCCTCCTCCCACGCGCACGACGGCGTCAAGCCGCCGGCGATCGCGTGCCCAGCCGCGCACAACTCCCTCCTTCCCCTACAACCTCCGATCTAGACCTGGTAGAACCCTAGTTTCTACCAAATTCAGTTTGGGATCCTCCGTAGTTTTATTTGTACACATTGTCTCTAGTCCCTCCCATTCTATCCTACCACCTACACGCTCCCATGTAGGGGTGTGATGTGTTAGAAAAGAGTGTGAACAAAGGGATTAAACATGTAACTTTGTAATAGTATCATTTAATATATAAAAGTCAGTAGGAGCCTCTCTTACTGTCATGAGCTTTAAAAAAAAGCATTTAAATCAGACTTGTCAAATGTATCAGAAAATTACTTTGGTACTTGTCATATCATCACAGGAAGTTCATTTGAAATCTTTATTTTTACTCTTATAAAGTTCTGAGTGGTGGCGGTTCGTTCACCTTTAAAGTTACTAGGGATTAGCACTATTGTCATCCATTCTATGGAGGACATATGGTTGTTTTGGTTGATGTATATTTTAAGATAATAGTTTTTCATTTTGCACAAGCGTTTAAACAACTGATAGTATATAATAAAAAGTAAATCCTGCAGCAATGCACAATCATTTAGCTAGTTATAGAAAAGATTGCACTAACTGTTAGGATCCATACTATTTTGATGTTTAGTGGAAGCTTGTTAAAGGAATAGCTATATTATACCGGGGGTCTCACTTAGTCCTAAATGACATCTACATAAACGGTCAACAAAAGTCCAACCAAGCCACCATGGTCAATAAAAGTCAAAGAAAATCCTCATGGTCAACAAGTCAAAGGAAGAGGGATAAATAGAAGACCAAGTCAAAGATAAAGACAAAGAAGCAAAGCAGCCCAAATTAAGAAGAGGTGCACTAGCCAAGGCCCATTCATGAATAGATGAGAATGCATGGCTCACCATGAGCCATGGACACCTCTGCCTTTGACTAGTCTTCGTAGACCCATGGACCATCATTTACCCATGAACTCCTCCAACCTACCACCCTCAAGGGCCTTGGTCATTTATCAAGGACCACTAGGCCATAAAATAGGCCCCATAGGCATGTACTCTCATTCACTCCAACTTGAATAAACTTAAGAGGAGTGTCACCCCCCCCCCCCTTCCCCCCCTAGGAGCAAGGTATAAGGCGGTCGGCTTTGGAGTCCAAGGTCCACATAGCACATTCTAGACGTTCCTCACAACCTATTTTAAAAACTTTGATGTGTCACTTTGTGGGAGTACGATGACCATCGCTATAAGACCGTCGTACAGAACCCTACTTACATTTGATTTCACTAGCCACACTACTGAGGATACCCCTAGTACAAAATTGTTTCCATAACAACAACAAAGCTAAACTCTTAACTGAAATGCATTTTTGCTGCCGCTGCTAGAGCGAGAGCCCAATAAATTTGTATATGTAAACCATGTAATTGAGTTGCACAATTTGCAATGGTAAATTGTCTGATCAGTAGCACTTTATTTTGTTCTACAAGCCAAGTCCAGAACAAGTTTTTGTGCTCCTCACTGTTTTGAGTTTTTTTTTCGCGAATATGCCTAGGCGTATCATTGCATTGATAGAAGGAAGAAAAAAAAGTACAGGGTTCCCTGACGGCCTACGTACACAAGCCGGCGTAGGGGGGCGTCACGAGAGCAGAAGACAGTGAGGTTGCTCAGCCCCAAATCAGCTACAAGGCTACATCAAGATTAAAGCGTTCACGCCCCTAGCGCCAGCGGTGGCCCTGGCCAAAGCCTCGTTGTAGATAGCCTGAAGAAGCAGCGAGACGGAGGGCTTCTGTCCATCGAAGATGCAAGCATTTCTTTGCTTCCAGATTAACCAAGCCGTCAACATGATGGCAGAAGGGGAGCATGCTGTCGTATCCGCCCACCAGTGTAAGAACACATCACCATCCTCCGGCAGCGATCCCGGGGTCCTGAAGCGGGAGAGAGTGCAATGCCAGATCTGTCTCGAGAACGAGCAGTGAAGTAGAGGGTGCTGCATGGACTCAGCCTCCTGGTCACACAGAAGGCAAACGTCGTTGTGCGGAAGGCCATGCCTCGCTAATCTAGCAGCAGTCCAGCAGCGATCGTGGATCGCGAGCCAGGTGAACACAGCAATCCGCAGAGGAGCCCTCGTGCGCCAGATCAGGCGGGCATGATGGTGGACCCAGAGAACATGGCGAGATAGCAAGACTCTGACGAATACACACCGCTGGATGTCCACCTCCATCGTAGGAGATCCGGATGTGGAAGCAGCTGGATGTCCCTGAGCCAGCGCCAGAGCTGGATGTACTCCACCAAGGCCGTCGGCCCCAGCGCCCCTCGAAATCGGCGATCCAGGCACGGTTGTGGAGCCCCTCCTCAACGGTACGTCTCTTGCGCTGCCGCGCGGAGACGAGAGGCAGCAGGGATGGCGCAATGTCAGCAATACCCTGGCCCTCGATCCATCGATCGGATCAGAACCGGCAGCTGCGTCCGTCGCAAGAGTCCTGGAGGTCGAAGCGGTGAAGATCGCGCGCGCCTCCGGGTCGTGGGGGATATGGAGGTGATGCCATGGCCGCGCGCTGTCCGTGGCCTGCAGCCAAAGCCACCGCACCCGAAGCGCGGTACCGGTCCTTTGCAGGTCGCGGATGACGAGCCCTCCAAACTCGAGAGGACGGCAAACTCTTGCCGAGCTCATCGGACAATTACCATCATTGAAGTCTTTGTGTCCATGCCATCACGCATAATGCGGTTAATCTTCTTGAGAATCATTGGAGTCTTTTTGAGTTTTACAACATATCGTTTTTAAAGTTTGAATTAGTAAACTTCCATAGTTTCATTCAGTGTTAAAAGTTATATCTGCAGCCTCAAGATTCATTAAGGTTAACATTCTCGTTGTTTGTCGCAGCATCTTCTGGTAGTTGTTCCTGTTGTTGGCATACTCTCAGATATAGATGGATTTAAACCTGTTCTCAACACCCATGAGGTCGATGACATTTTCGATGTACCCCTGGAGATGTTCCTCAAGGTTAGTGTCTTTGTGTTCTCACATGCTAATTAAGGTATACTTTATTCATTTTTTCCATTTAGGATTTTATGGGTAGTAACTGTTGCAGCCTTGGTTGGATGCTTACGATAGTTTCAGTTTATACTACTATGCAAATGATCAGTTTGCTGCATACTCCCTCCGTCCGGAAATACTTGTCATCAAAATGGATAAAAGAAGATGTATCTAGACATATTTTTACTTTAGATACATCTCTTTTCATCCATTTTGATGACGAGTATTTCCGGACGGAGGGAGTACAAAGAAACAAAAAAAGGTTACTGCATGAATTACCATACAACTTAAGGTCCGGCGATATGTATACTTGCTATTTAGCCAGAATTGAGAACTTTGTTAGGCGCAACCAGACCAAATGACCATTCCTGCCAACAATGGAAAGGAATCGATCTTTTTTGTAATGTCATTTGTCCCCTGATGCAGGATGAGAACAGGAGATCCGAGGAGAGAGAACGGATGGGGCAAGTCTTCACAATTCAGTACTTCGACTACGAGAAAGAAAACCGGAAGTACGTAATCTGGGGATTGACTGCCCGCATCCTCATCCATGCTGCTTCCATTGTATACCAGCGGCCACCGGACTTTGTAGAGCGAAGATTACAGTTCAACCTTCCAAAGTACTCCATTTCTAGTTCAGGATCTGCTACAAGCTAATTTCTACAAGATGTTGGGCGTACGTCAGAGTACGCCATTTGTGGAATGTAAAGGACACGATATGCTTCTGTATGGTCTATATTCTTTTTATAATTCATTCAGTACATGATTCTAACTGATGCAATTGAATTGTTAAATCTCTATACTATTAAAGGAGAGTTTGTGGGTTGGGCTTTCACCCCTCCCATCGATACATGCCCCCCTACCCTACTATTTTTTTCCCAAACCATGTGATAACCCTCATTATTTTTTCAAACCGACCCTTACCTCCTCATTTCTGGGGAAAGAAATTCCTTGCAAAGCAATCAATAGAAATCAAATAAATCGTTAATAGTCAGAAATCTCTTGCAAGCAAATAACAAAATGAACTCACGTAGTTGTACATACACAATCTCAATCACACCATGTCTCAGTCTCAATCTAATCAAGATCTTCCTACCTTGAACCACTAGAATAAAGTTGTCCCCGTTGCAACACGTCATATTTGCTAGTATACTCCCTTCGTCCACGAATAAGTATACATTTAGCATTCAAATTTGTCCGCAAATCCTTCAGATCGGTGGAGATAGGTTTCATGGATGGTGTCGGCGATGCAGCAGTGGCGACCCCTTCATGTGTTTCTCTCCTTCTGCTTTGTCCCGTTGCTGCGGCGTTGTCTTCGACGTCACAGTAGAGCAGGAAGGTTTTATCGTCCGGGAGTACGCCCAAATGGTTGTCTGCGCAGGTGACAACCGGAAGAAGGTGCATCATGTGGTGGGTTCATGGTGAAGGCTCACAGTTCCTCCTCCGACATCGTAGTCGTACGGGGATGTCAGTTCTGGAGTTCGATGGCGTGTCTGGGAACACGTTGTCTGGTCCGATTCTTTCAATGGCAATGGTTTTGCTTCGGCAAACTACTTTGGAGATCCATAGAGCTGCAGATCAGTGATGGAGCCGCGTTGATCTCGGGTGAAGAGGGACGTGCACTGGTTTTTTGCGTAGGATTATCCTATCTTTTCACTCCTATAATATCGGTGTTTACGTGGCTTGTAACCGAATCTTTATTTTATTATGAGACATGTATTACCATGCACAAAAAGAAGAGTGTACTTCTATCTTAACAATGCACTTTAAAGTAGAAAATAAATATTCTCTCTCATCACACGGTAATAAGACCAATAACATTCAACACATGGTCTCCTCATTTTCTACATGCACTTAGCTCACTGGGGATGGGGTAATTAAAAAGGAGAGATATGTTGGCTTGCACCTTTCCAATGCATTTTTTACTCTATTTCATAATATGTCCTAAATCTTCCATATGCACGCTTATTCGTGGATGGAGGGAGCATGTAAAAATCAGTTATCTGCTGATTGCGTTGTCCCCTCCCATTGCGTCTCTCACCCTCTCGGGCTGGTACACGAAGGGCCTCGATGTCGGCCTCTCGTGCCTCGTCGTCGCTGAGAATGACAAGCCTCGGGATGTCGTCATCCCCTCTCCGCCCTACGACATGGAATCGTTGCGGGTCAACAAACCTCCACCCTTCTACGTGCGGAGGCGGGCGCGTCTCTCCTGCTCAGCAAGTCCACAATTCCCATCTTATGACGCTCGGGTAATCAAGCTACAATAATCTCTGCTAATGATGCCACGTCACCTCAGTTACATTTAAAAAAAATCGCGTTGATTCAAAATCGATTCAAGTTCAAATTTGAATTAAAGTAAAACGATAAAAGTTTTCAAACAATAAAAACAAAATGTTCGCATTATTCTATAAATTCCCCTGATCATTTGTCATGTTGAAACCAACATCATTTGACTGGCCAATTAATCGCTAGTGAAATATAAAGTGGTCCAAAACCAACACAAATAACCTTTTCAAAATAAACAAATGTTTATATGTTTCCAACTGAGTTGAAACTTTGTGAGCATCATCATATCACTGAATTGCCTTTATGTGCTAGGTTTCATATTTTACTAAAATCATTTAGTGCCTCAAACAAATAAAAAACAGTGTCTAAAATAGAAAGCAGTATAAAAAAGAGGAGAAAAAGGAATACGAGCTGAAATCTCCTGTGCGCCTTGGCCCACGTGGCCGAGCGGCCGACTGGCCTGCCGGTCCATCCACCCTAACCCCCCTGGCCTATTAGGCCTCCAACCCCGGAACCCTAGGAACCCCAACCCCGTTCCTCTCCTCCCTCGCTCCCTACGCGCAGCCACACATCGCGCACGCGTTTGGCAGCGCCCAGCCCTGCCCCCCCTCGTTCCTCCGCGCGAGCGCGCCGTTGGCCCGACCCCGTCGCCACTCATCGTCTCCGCCACCACTGTTGCCTCGTCATCATCGTTCCCCGTTCCCCGCTCCTTCCCCCCTCGACCCGATCTGGACCGACCCCGCCACCGTTGCCCGTCGTTCGTCGCCGCCCCAGCCTCCTACCGTCGGCGCCTCGCCGTACCAGACTGCGTCCGCAGCTGCTTCTGGCGGCCCAGACGAGCGCGCCCACGCCCGAGGAACGCGGCCTCCGCCCCGCAGCTCCTCCCCAACGACGTCACACCGACCCCCTCCGCCCCGGCCACCACCAGCGTTGCCCTGACGCCGCTGAGCTGCCCCCGAGCTCTGGGGTGAGCTCCCTCTCTGAACCCCTATGCTTTCCCGTTGCCCTTCGTCGTGGCCGCCTAGCTGTGCTGCCGCGCTCTTGGTGGCCGCCATGGTGAGCGCTCGCTCTGCCGCCGCTATTGTCGTTGATGTAGGCCGGCCCTGCTCAAGCCGCGCATCGCCCGTAGATGTGTGCCGCCACGCTCGTTCGAAACGAGGAGCTCCAGCCCCTTTTGGTCGTCGTAGCGGCGAGCCCCATGGCCACCGTCGCCTCTGTTGGCCACGGGCGTGCCCAGCACGCGTGCACGTTCAAGCCAGGGCGGTTGACCCACTAACATGTGGCCCCCCTGGTTTAACCATTCCCTTAACCACCTAATCAGAACCTAGTAATATCTGTTTAGTTAAATAACTGAGAATGACATGTGGACCCTTTTCTTTTAAAAGCCTGTTTAGAAATATCTAAGTCAATGACATGTGGCCCCTCACTTAATCTGTTAAATTAATTAAATTTTTATTTTAACCTGTCTCTATGACAGCCTAGTCCCACCAGCCAGTTTGACTAGTCAATGTTGACCGAGTCAACTGCTGACTAGACTATTGACTTTGACCCTGACTCCACCCGTCATCCACCGTGGCTGGCACTGCCTTATGCGGAAAAGTCATTTGCTGATTAATTTTGGAATATACATAAATCTATAAATTGAATAAAACTTTGAAATTTAATATAAAATAAACCGTAGCTCGGATGAAAAAGTTTTATATATGAAAATTGCTCAGAACGACGAGACGAATCCGAATACGTGGTCCGTTCGTCCGCCACACCTCTCTGTCATACCGAACATGCAACATCCCCCTCCGATTCATCTATCCGAAAACACGAAACACCAGGGATATGTTCCCGGATGTTATTCCCCTTCGCAGGTATCATGTAGCACCGCGTTAGATCACCCTAGCACTGCGTGTTGACATGTCGTGCTTCTTTGTTGCATCTGTTTGCTTTATATTTACTATTTCTTCCCCCTCTTCTCTCCGGTAGACCCCGAGACCGGTGATGCCCCGGTGATCGACTACGGTGTTGATGACCCCTCCTTCTTGCCAGAGCAACCAGGCAAGCCAACCCCCCTTGATCATTCCGATATCGCCCACTCTCTTCTCTCTTATGCTTGCATTAGAACTGCTACTGCTTTTTGTATGATCCTATTCTGATGCATAGCCTGTTGTTGATACCTGCTTTCATACCTTACATGTTTATACTAAACTTCTTAGTATAGGCTGGTTAGAGATCCACCAGTGACCCCCTCCCCCCACATTGTCCCGACTGCCCCGCTGGATTATCAGAAGACTCGATCAACGGGATCGAAGACCAGGCCCCGGCACCGCACATCGCTTTCCCCTTAGTTGTTCGACAATACGGGGTTACTATCGAGTGCCGAGGGTGACACCTCAGCAGCACTTCTGATGTTAACCTTGTAGGTTAGTTCATCGGTTATGGTCATCGAGGGTGATTCCTCTTTCTCCACTCCCGATAACGACACTATCGTGCAACTCTCAAGAGTGGACCTCGAGGGTGACTCCTCTTTCGTTCACCTTGACGATAAACATGAGGTGGAATTCCATCGAGGGTGATTTCCTTAGTTTTCCCTTTGGTGTTAGACACATAGTTACTATGGTTACTATGACTTTACAACTGTTACTTGGAAAGGCGGGTCGACCCTGAGGGGTACCCGCGAGTGATGCGGAGACGGGTCGACTGTCACACCCTGCATTTTGTAACATGTTATTTGTATCTTTGAAGCATGAAAATTTGGACCAGCAAAATTTTTTAGCATCATTTGGCTTTTATTTGGAATTGAGTTTTCTTCATGTGCTTTTTCATGTGCTCATTAAAGTCAACTATGACCTCTTGTAGATTTCATCTCCATACCGAAAACTTCTGCCCAATGATCATGCCAAGTGTTATATAACAGTATAGTATTTTCTTACAAAATTAATTTGGCCAAAAGGTATTTTATAAATTTAGTTTTCCAAAAACCCCTGAATTGAGATTTGCACTGCAAGTAATTGATTTAGGGTGAGAAAATTATTTCAAAAGGTTTATTTGAGACCTAGTAGTCATAGGACTCCCAGAAACCACAAAGGTATACTTTTAAAAGTTATTTTCCTATTTTATTTAAAAGCTTTTTCTTAAGGCCAGAAATGGTCTTTAATAGGGGAAAATTATTTAACTATTTCAAAAATATTTGCCAAAATTCAGAGAGACTCAGAGGACATATATTGTCCATATATAAGAGTTTAAACACTTGGTCATGTTCAAAACAATGGGCTAAACCCTCTAAAACCCTTTCTAGATATTTCAAGCTTTTGAAATATTTACAAAGGAAATATTCTCCAAAAATTCCAGGGAAATTCTATCATGTCATATATGACATATTTGATGATCTTGCCAAGTCCCATGCCTTGGGAAGCAAGAAAACATCCTCAAACCCCTTCATAACCATTCTGTCCATATTTAAAGTTTGAGCAACTTTACATTGCCAAACTTGTCCAAATGCTCTCAAACTTGGTGCACATGCTAGAATGACCTAATAAGGCATCTAGACCAAATGGCACAAGAATTTCAATAGAGCAACTTGATCAGATCACCTCAAAACCCTTTCTGTTCAAATGCAAATTTGAACAACTTTACATTACCAACTTTTTATCTGGAGCTTCAAACTTTGTGGGCATGATCAATACCCCAAATGATGATGCTACACCAAGTGGTGCATCAAGGGGAGATGATTAGCTTGACTCAATCAAGATGAAACTGTTTCTGTTGATTTCTAGGGTTCACCAAAGTTACATTGGCTAGTTTCTTCAAATGAGCCCAAGTTTGGTGAAGCATCCTATTTTCTCATGTCTTTCAACCCTTTTAAGTGCCATGTCAAGTGGAGTTCATTTACTTGACCAAACACTGATCAAACACCTTCTACAGAATTGCTAAAACCTCCAACTTGATCACTTTTACTTTTCTCCATGGCCTCAACTTCTTACCACATGATCATTGAGTTACTAGCTACCACCAGTAACTTCCCCAGCACCCCAGCTCCATGATTGAGGGGTGAAAGCCCTGTTTTACCTTGCTGGACAGCAGGTTTTCACCATTTCACCAGCCCCCTCA
Source organism: Secale cereale (assembly GCA_902687465.1). Classification (NCBI taxonomy): domain Eukaryota; kingdom Viridiplantae; phylum Streptophyta; class Magnoliopsida; order Poales; family Poaceae; genus Secale; species Secale cereale. The sequence continues at coordinate 497,647,539 of LR738712.1, forward strand.
CTCCCTCTCAGCATCTCCAGGGCATCCAAGGCCTCAGGCCAATTCTTTACTCTCCCCCTGACCTTCTAGACGTTGTTGGACACGTTGGTTTTGACCAGGACGGCGAGAGCGCGGCGATGCCAGCCAAACGCGCGCTCTGGAGCACGCAACAGTGCAGACAAGCACTGTAGCTTCGGCCAATCAACCTCCCCCGACAGCCTCGGGCCTCCCCCTCGCGCCAGTCGAGGCCTCTCGACGTCCGCGACCTCCCGGCGCTGTCCCCCCCTCCTCCTGCGCCCTCCAGTGGCCGTCGTCGCACGCGCGCTGGCCGCCCGCGGCGGCCACTCCTCTGCCTCGCACGCGCGCACGCTCCTGACGCTCCCCCGCTTCTCTTTCTCCCTCAGCTGGACGTGGAGATCGTCCAGGAACTCCACGGACCCATTCCCTTGGCCTCGCGTGCACTGTAGCCTCGAGCCGGAGCTCGCCGGCGCACTGGACCACGAGCCTCCGTCGAGCTCCTATATATAGCCCCTCCCGAGCCTCTCCAACAGCACCACAAGCCTCACTCCACTCCACTGAGCCCCCCAGCATCTTCAGTTCGACCCCAAGAGGTCCCAGTACTCGGGATCGACCGGAGCGCCGCCGCGTCGGGCCGCCGGTGATCTCGTGGTACGGGCCTTCCCTGCCCCTCCTTCCACCTGATTCGGAACCCCCTCGCCTCACTGATCCTTTCCCCCTTGTTTCCCCCTCCGTTTGCAGTCGGAAACAACCTCAGCCACCACCTCCCGACGAGCTTCCGCCGTCCCACCTCGTCGCCGGCGAACCAGACCTCCCCGCCGTGCCGCACCACCACCCCTGCATCCGCGACACGACGCTGGTCACGTTCCTGCCCTCCGTTGCCGTCGCCGTGGCCGGGAACCTCGCCGGTGAGCTCGCCGTCGCCGTGGCCGTGGGGTTAGAGATGACAGGCGGGCCCCGCCTGTCATCCCCTCACCTCTCTCCCCCTCCTCTGTGCCACTGACCCACGGGCCCCGCCCGTCAGGTTTAAAAACCTGACGTGCGCGCGCAGGCTCCCGTGCGGTTGGGCTGGACCGCCTGGGCCGTGCACTGTGGCCTTCTCTGGCCCAGTGCACAGGTCACACTTTTTCTTTTTCTTTTCTGTTAATGTTTTAAACATTTCTGCAGAAAAGAATAATGGTCCAAATTAAATAATTCCAACTCCTAAAATCTTGTAATATTCCAACCTATTTAATGGTACCACTTTCACTCAAATCCATAAAACTTTTCTGTACTGTTCAAATTTAAATTCAAATTTGGGCAGTAATACTCCTGTTCAAAAATCAGTAGATTCTATTCTGTAACTCCAAAACTCCAACCAAGATTTTTTCCCACCTTAGAAATTCCTCTAGTATTTTACAAAAATGAGTTGACATTTTTCTGAGCACTTTGATTTTTTTTGTTTTGTTTGTATTCTTATTTTCCCGTGGTTATTATGCGACGTATAGATCCTGTATTTGACGAAGTTGCTGTGGAAGAAGAAGGAGAAGGATTTGAAGACTTTGAAGACCAAGCCAATCCAGGCAAGCAGCCCTTTGACCATGATACACTTGTTCTCGGAACCCGTTTGTTTCCGATGCATGATGGTAGGGTTACGATGGTGACCTAGATGAACCACCACATGATGCATGCTTTATTGATGATCTCACTATGTGCTAGATGACATGCAAATAGTTGGTCATGATGCTTATATGATGCATGTGTGATTTGAACCCTCGTAGTTGAAATCATTTGCATGAACCCATCGGGTGCCCCTATTGCCCGAGGGTGATGTTGTGTTAGGTCATCACTTGAGAAAGAAGTGATGTGCCGGTAATATCATGTGCATGGTGGAATGATGGATTAGATTTATGTGTGACTACCGTCCCAACCAAACATGTGCAACCACACTACCCCTTATGGGACGGGGCTTTATTTTACTTAGGTCGATACTAGCATGGTGCCCGCATTACTAGTGACGGGGAGACTTGAGGTCTTTCCCGGGACGGGGTCGTGCTTGGATAGACGACCATGACTGTTTTCACAGGGCACCGGACACACCGTTGGTCCCTTCGGGTACGCGTGACATTGAAATTAGGGCAAGTCCCGTGATCTATTGTTTGTACCCGAGGGCCGTGTACCAACGAGTGGACTCTATGTTAGTGTCGTCTAAGGAAAGGTAATGACCGGGTGCTTACCCCGGGTACTTGAGGTACCGCGGGTCGTGGATGACACGGAAGTTCCCCGGATCTTGTGGGTAAAGTGCACAACCTCTGCAGAGTGTAAAACTATTCAAATAGCCGTGTCCATGGTCATGGACAATTGGGTGGTGCTACTTAAACTATGTCCAGAATTTTACTTCATCGGTGATAAAATGTGTGTGATAAGTCAAGGATGGTGACTTGACTCGATGAGATGAATCTTATTCATGTTGATATCGGTAACCTGTCTTCAAGGTTACGCGGGGTTATTGATGCATAAACTTGATGGTAGAATATTTGTTCTAGCCTTGCTAGATTGATCATTATTATTCAACTGCATTGTTACTTTGAACCACATCATGGGTTGCTTGCGAGTACATTCAAAGTACTCATTGGCTTGCCACTGGTTATTTAATTGGCCAGGCATGGAAGAACATGATTATGAGGAAGAGTTCTTTGGAGACGAACATGCGAACTAGGACGCTATCCCAGTCAGAATGCCTGTAGGGTTAAGGCAGATGGCATGGGTTCTACCCGTTTATCGAAGACTTCCGCTACTTGAGTTATTTGCTATTCAGCCCGTGAGGCTCTATCTATGTAAGACTTGGCCATAATGGCCTTAATTCGTGTAAGACTATTTGTATGGATGTAAGATTCTTGTTATTTCAGCTTCTGTGTGTTCAGTGAGCGTTGATCTCTGGGATCACTGTACACGTGCATTCGGTGATCTCGACTTCTAAGTCGGGGTCCCCACAGAGCTGGTATCAGAGCCATCCTGACTGTAGGAAGCCTTAGTTAGCATGGGCGTTAGTTAGTTGAGCCCCCTTTTCAAAACCTTCTGAACCTCTCTTCTTTTCTAAACCTGAGATTTCCTCAGCTTATTAACCCCTCCTATTCCACCTTTGTAGATGGCCGCTGTACCCGAAGAGCACCTGACCACTGGGTTTCCCTTACTTCTCGAGGATAGCCTCCAGGAGTGTCAGTTCCACCGAGCACCCATCCTCACCTACCTTGAGCATTGGGTGAGCGATACTGAGGTGGAGTACCATGTGGAAGTGATCGTGAAGGCAAACGATCCTCCCACAAGTTGGTTCTTTGAGGGACCCCAGATGGCAACACTACCACTCGCTGTCGAGGCTGCTGCACTCAAGGCATTAACCCGTCTCCGCGAGCTTCTTCCGGAGATGGCAGCCAAGATGGCAACTCGCTTCTTACCTTACCGGAAGGAAGGTGACGAAGAAAGCAGCGCACTAGCCCCTCCACTGAAGGAAGGACTCTCGCTTCGGTTCCAGACCTACTTCAGTATGTGTGCCGACAGCCTGGCACAAGACTTGGCCTCGGAATCAATGAAGCTTCGAGAAGAACTTCACAAGACCAAGGCACTTCTTCGTCGAGCTCAAGAGAAGGCAAACAGGATCAAGAAGGAAGGAGCACCTTCTGGACAATCCGCTATCGCATATCGAGGCGGAAGGCCCCCCGAGGATGTATCTTCCAAGGGTGAAGAACCACCTCGGCGACGCCGGATGACGGCAAGGGAATATCGCAAGCTTTTCCCTGCACCACCGACGAAGCACCGTCGAATCCAACTCCTCCACTCCCCTACACCCTCAAGTGACAAGGGAGCCCAGACAGATGAAGACAAGGAGGAAGACCCAGAAGAGCCGGAATACGCGACCGAGCATTCCGCCGCTTAGGCATTATTCGCTACTCGGATATGCGAGTTGTAACCCCTACGGTAGGATAGGTCGTGTAACCCCTATGCGCAGTCGAGTCCTTGTATGGTTCATATGAAACCATCTAGTGTTTGCTTTTGTTGTGTCTGGATGTATGTCGTATTCTTCCTTCGGGAATGTGTAAACGACTACATCACCTATTTGGATTTTAATGAATGTGTTTTGGCCTCTCGGCCCTTGCATGATTTGATTTAGTGTCACACCCACCCCCTTACTAGGCACCTATCTATCTTGCTTTCCCTCTTCCGAGTCATGAGACCTTTTACCGCTCCAACAGGATGCCTATTGTAACTCGTACTGGTACCTCTACCCAGCAGCCCGAAGCCGGAGCATCCTCTCAGCCAGAGGAAGGCCACGACCAAACCAACGACCAAGCTCCACCACCACCTCCTCCAAGCATGGACATGGCTCAGCTTCTCCAAGCTTTCCGAGAGGAACGCCAAGCCAACACTGCAGCTCTTCGGCTGATTGCTCAAGCTGTCACCAACAATCGCCAGCCGGCGGGGAATGGCAATGGGCGTTCCACGTTGGCAGAGTTCAAGAAGCATGCACCACCAACTTTCATCGAGACTGCAGAACCCCTGGATGCAGACGACTGGGTCCGTTCCATTGAGGAGATCCTGGAACTAGTCGGATGCACCAAAGACCGCGAGAAGGTGGCTTATGCAGCCCACTGCCTCAGGGGAACTGCTAGAGCTTGGTGGGATGGATTCAAGGTCATGCATGCTGAACAAGACATCACTTGGGTTAACTTCAAGGCAGAATTCCGCAAGGCTCACATTCCTTCCGGAATCATGGCTATCAAAAAGCGTGAGTTCCGGGCCCTGAAGCAAGGAAGTGGCACTGTCAAGGAGTACATGCAAAAGTTCAGTGTTCTGTCAAGGTATGCCCCTGAAGATGTCAGCACTGATGCTGCCAAAAGGGAGCGCTTCATGGAAGGCCTTAATCAGACTCTGCAATACTCGCTTGTCATGTGCGACTGCCCGTCTTTCCCTGACCTGGTGAACAAGGCACTTATGCTTGAAGACAAGCGGCGTCCTTTGGAAGACACTCGCAAGCGGAAGTTGGTCAGTAAGGGAAGTTCCAGCAACCAGAAGCCTCGTCCGTGGCAGTCAGCCCCGGCCAAGCCAACCTATCAGCAACCAAGAGCTCCTGCACCTCGTGCCAACCCTCAGCCTCAGCAGTATGCCAACCCCAGGCCAGCCTTCAACCCCAATACCAGTGGTGGCAACAAGATCAATCCAAACCAAGTCACTTGCTTTGGATGTGGTCAGCCCGGACACATCTCAAGGGTGTGCCCCAACAAGAAGCCTGATGCCCCGCGCCCCAATGCGCAGAACCAGGGACAAGGCCGTGGAATGCCACCAAGGAACCCAGCTCCTCCCAATCCACCGAATTATGGGAAGGGGCGTGTGAATCACGTCACTGCTGAAGAAGCCCAAGAAGACCCGGACGTCGTGCTGGGTACGTTCCTTGTCAACTCAGCACCTGCAACTGTCTTGTTTGATTCTGGAGCAACGCATTCATTTGTCACTCAAAGATTTGCATTAAAAAGTGGCATGACCCCTACACCCCTGAATAACCCTATGGTGGTACAAACCCCCGGAGCCGAGATGAGAGCCAAGATAGGCTGTAAAGGAGTCGGTATTACCATAAACGGCATAGACTTCCTAGCAGACCTTATCATCCTGAGATCGCAAGGCTTGGATGTGATCTTAGGGATGGATTGGCTCAGTAAGCACCAAGGCTTGTTAGACTGTGCCAATCGGACAGTCACTGTGACCAATGACCAAGGAGTCAAAGTCAAGTTTGCTCCCAACTCCTCTTCCGCTCAAGCCGCTAAAGTCAACTGTCTATCTGAAGTTGGGCTAGATCAAGTACCGGTGGTATGTGAGTATCCTGATGTCTTTCCGGATGAACTACCGGGAATACCCCCTGACCGTGACATTGAGTTCATCATCGAGCTCGTGCCCGGAGCAGGACCCATCTATAAGAAGCCTTATAGAATGGGGACGGAAGAATTAGCCGAGTTGAAGAAGCAGCTGGAAGAGCAGCTAAGGAAGGGATTTATCCGCCCGAGTGCCTCCCCTTGGGGATCTCTTGTTCCGTTTGTGGCAAATAGGGACGGTACCATCCGCTTATGCATTGACTATCGTTCCCTCAATGAAGTTACAATCAAGAACAAGTACCCACTTCCCAAGATCGAAGATCTGTTTGATCAACTCAGCGGAGCCAAGGTATTCTCCAAGATCGACCTCAGATCTGGGTATTACCAGCTGAAGATCATACCCCAAGATATTTCGAAGACGGCATTCGTAACCAGATATGGCCTGTACGAGTGCACGGTCATGTCTTTTGGGTTAACCAATGCCCCAGCTTACTTCATGTATCTCATGAATAAAGTCTTCATGGAATATTTGGACAAGTTTGTTGTTGTCTTCATTGATGACATTCTTGTGTTCTCGAAGTCGGAGGAAGAGCACGAGCAACACCTGAGGATGGTCCTAGACAAGCTTCGTGAGCACCAACTGTATGCCAAATTCAGCAAGTGTGAGTTCTGGCTGCATAAAGTTGGATTCTTAGGTCATGTCTTGACCGAGGAAGGATTATCTGTTGATCCTGCAAAAATCGAAGCTGTGACCCAATGGCAATCTCCAACGACCGTCAAGGAAGTCAGAAGCTTCCTCGGACTAGCGGGCTATTACCGCAAGTTCGTGGAAGGATTCTCTAGCATTGCACGACCAATGACTCAGCTCCTCAAGAAGGACCAGAAGTTCGAGTGGACGCCAAAATGCGAAGAGAGCTTCCAAGAGCTCAAGAAGAGATTGACCACCGCCCCAGTTCTGGCAACACCGGATATTCACAAGGAGTTCGTGATATATTGTGATGCCTCTCGAACCAGATTGGGAAGCGTTCTGATGCAAGAAGGCCGCGTCATAGCATACCTCTCCAGGCAGCTACGACCCCATGAGGAGAACTACACTACTCACGATCTTGAGCTAGCGGCAGTAGTTCATGCCTTGAAGACATGGCGGCATTATCTCCTAGGGAAACAGTGTGAGATTTACACAGACCATAAAAGTCTGAAGTACATTTTCACCCAAAAGGAATTGAACATGAGGCAGCGGAGATGGTTGGAACTCATCAAAGACTATGACCTCAGTGTTCAGTATCACCCTGGGAAGGCTAACGTGGTGGCCGATGCCTTAAGCAGGAAGGCTTGCTCCTTGAATGCCGTTATTCAAGAAAGGCAGCCAGCCTTGTTTAAGGAGATCGAACAATTCAGTTTGGAATTGGTCACCCTTGGATTTCTGGATCATTTGGAAGTCAGACCAACCCTGATGGACGACGTCAAGAAGGCTCAAGATGGACACGCAAGCATTGAAGGCATCAAGAAGAAGATGAAGCTGGGCAAGGCCCTAGGATTCTCCGAAGACGAGCACGGGATTGTTTGGTACAAAGGTCGCATCTGCGTACCAAACAACACCGAGCTGAAGACGCTGATTCTGCAAGAAGCCCACGACACTCCGTATTCCATCCACCCCGGAGGAACCAAGATGTACCAAGACTTGAAGGCACGATTCTGGTGGCACGGTATGAAAAGAGAGATTGCAACCTATGTTGCAAAGTGTGATGTGTGCCAAAGGGTCAAGGCTGAATATCAGCGACCTGCTGGATTGCTTCAACCACTCAAGGTTCCTGAGTGGAAGTGGGATAAAGTCGGAATGGACTTCATCACTGGATTACCGAGGTCGAATAGAGGACATGACACTATCTGGGTCATAGTCGATCATTTGACCAAGGTGGCCCACTTCATTCCTGTCAAGACCACTTATGATGGCAACCGGCTGGCAGCTCTCTACATCGAACGAATCGTAAGTCTTCACGGTGTTCCCAAGGAGATTGTGTCAGATCGAGGCACCCAGTTCACTTCAAGGTTCTGGAAAAAGTTCCAAGAAGCCCTGGGAACCAAGTTGACTTTCAGCACAGCTTTCCACCCACAGACCGGAGGTCAAACAGAGCGAGTCAATCAGATTCTCGAAGACATGCTCCGAGCCTGTGTCCTGGCGTATGGAGCCAAGTGGGAAGACTGTCTCCCTTTTGCCGAGTTCTCCTATAACAACAGTTACCAGTCAAGCCTTCAGATGGCACCATTTGAGGCGTTGTACGGACGCAGATGTCGCACACCCCTCAACTGGTCAGAGACTGGAGAAGGACTAGTCTTTGGACCGGATAATCTCCGCGCAGCAGAAGAGCAAGTCCAACTAGTCAGAGAGCGATTAAAGGCAGCCAAGTCAAGGCAGAAGAGTTATGCTGACACTCGACGCCGAGACATGAGTTTCCATGTCGGGGACCATGTGTACCTGCGGGTAACTCCTCTGAAGGGAACCAAGCGTTTCCATGTCAAGGGGAAGCTCGCACCAAGGTTCATTGGACCCTTTGAGATCACTGCACGACAAGGAGAAGTGGCTTATCAGTTGGGACTACCACCTGAGCTATCCGATGTGCACAATGTGTTCCATGTGTCACAACTCCGGAAATGTCTCCAAGTTCCAGACAAGCCCAATCTCTACAAGGATGTGGATCACCAAGCCATTGATCTGCAGCCTGATTTGACCTACCGCGAGAAGCCCATTCGTATTCTGGACGAAGCAGAACGACGTACGCGAAGCCGTACCATCAAGTACTTCAAGGTCCAGTGGAGCAACCACACCGAAGCAGAAGCAACCTGGGAACGAGAAGACTATCTTAGATCCGAGTTTCCCGATCTCTTTTAAGCCCTAGTTTAGGAATCTCGGGGACGAGATTCTTGTAAGGGGGGTAGGTCTGTCACACCCTGCATTTTGTAACATGTTATTTGTATCTTTGAAGCATGAAAATTTGGACCAGCAAATTTTTTTAGCATCATTTGGCTTTTATTTGGAATTGAGTTTTCTTCATGTGCTTTTTCATGTGCTCATTAAAGTCAACTATGACCTCTTGTAGATTTCATCTCCATACCCAAAACTTCTGCCCAATGATCATGCCAAGTGTTATATAACAGTATAGTATTTTCTTACAAAATTAATTTGGCCAAAAGGTATTTTATAAATTTAGTTTTCCAAAAACCCCTGAATTGAGATTTGCACTGCAAGTACTTGATTTAGGGTGAGAAAATTATTTCAAAAGGTTTATTTGAGACCTAGTAGTCATAGGACTCCCAGAAACCACAAAGGTATATTTTTAAAAGTTATTTTCCTATTTTATTTAAAAGCTTTTTCTTAAGGCCAGAAATGGTCTTTAATAGGGGAAAATTATTTAACTATTTCAAAAATATTTGCCAAAATTCAGAGAGACTCAGAGGACATATATTGTCCATATATAAGAGTTTCAACACTTGGTCATGTTCAAAACAATGGGCTAAACCCTCTAAAACCCTTTCTGGATATTTCAAGCTTTTGAAATATTTACAAAGGAAATATTCTCCAAAAATTCCAGGGAAATTCTATCATGTCATATATGACATATTTGATGATCTTGCCAAGTCCCATGCCTTGGGAAGCAAGAAAACATCCTCAAACCCCTTCATAACCATTCTGTCCATATTTGAAGTTTGAGAAACTTTACATTGCCAAACTTGTCCAAATGCTCTCAAACTTGGTGCACATGCTAGAATGACCTAATAAGGCATCTAGACCAAATGGCACAAGAATTTCAATAGAGCAACTTGATCAGATCACCTCAAAACCCTTTCTGTTCAAATGCAAATTTGAACAACTTTACATTACCAACTTTTTATCTGGAGCTTCAAACTTTGTGGGCATGATCAATACCCCAAATGATGATGCTACACCAAGTGGTGCATCAAGGGGAGATGATTAGCTTGACTCAATCAAGATGAAACTGTTTCTGTTGATTTCTAGGGTTCACCAAAGTTACATTGGCTAGTTTCTTCAAATGAGCCCAAGTTTGGTGAAGCACCCTATTTTCTCATGTCTTTCAACCCTGTTAAGTGCCATGTCAAGTGGAGTTCATTTACTTGACCAAACACTGATCAAACACCTTCTGCAGAATTGCTAAAACCTCCAACTTGATCACTTTTACTTTTCTCCATGGCCTCAACTTCTTACCACAAGATCATTGAGTTACTAGCTACCACCAGTAACTTCCCCAGCACCCCAGCTCCATGATTGAGGGGTGAAAGCCCTGTTTTACCTTGCTGGACAGTAGGTTTTCACCATTTCACCAGCCCCCTCACTCCCTCTCAGCATCTCCAGGGCATCCAAGGCCTCAGGCCAATTCTTTACTCTCCCCCTGACCTTCTAGACGTTGCTGGACACGTTGGTTTTGACCAGGACGGCGAGAGCGCGGCAATGCCAGCCAAACGCGCGCTCTGGAGCACGCAACAGTGCAGACAAGCACTGTAGCTTCGGCCAATCAACCTCCCCCGACAGCCTCGGGCCTCCCCCTCGCGCCAGTCGAGGCCTCTCGACGTCCGCGACCTCCCCGGCGCTGTCCCCCCTCCTCCTGCGCCCTCCAGTGGCCGTCGTCGCACGCGCGCTGGCCGCCCGCGGCGGCCACTCCTCTGCCTCGCACGCGCGCACGCTCCTGACGCTCCCCCTCTTCTCTTTCTCCCTCAGCTGGACGTGGAGATCGTCCAGGAACTCCACGGACCCATTCCCTTGGCCTCCCGTGCGCTGTAGCCTCGAGCCGGAGCTCGCCGGCGCACTGGACCACGAGCCTCCGTCGAGCTCCTATATATAGCCCCTCCCGAGCCTCTCCAACAGCACCACAAGCCTCACTCCACTCCACTGAGCCCCCCAGCATCTTCAGTTCGACCCCAAGAGGTCCCAGTACTCGGGATCGACCGGAGCGCCGCCGCGTCGGGCCGCCGGTGATCTCGTGGTACGGGCCTTCCCTGCCCCTCCTTCCACCTAATTCGGAACCCCCTCGCCTCACTGATCCTTTCCCCCTTGTTTCCCCCTCCGTTTGCAGTCGAAAACAACCTCAGCCACCACCTCCCGACGAGCTTCCGCCGTCCCACCTCGTCGCCGGCGAACCAGACCTCCCCGCCGTGCCGCACCACCACCCCTACATCCGCGACACGACGCTGGTCACGTTCCTGCCCTCCGTTGCCGTCGCCGTGGCCGGGAACCTCGCCGGTGAGCTCGCCGTCGCCGTGGCCGTGGGGTTAGAGATGACAGGCGGGCCCCGCTTGTCATCCCCTCACCTCTCTCCCCCTCCTCTGTGCCACTGACCCACGGGCCCCGCCCGTCAGGTTTAAAAACCTGACGTGCGCGCGCAGGCTCCCGTGCGGTTGGGCTGGACCGCCTGGGCCATGCACTGTGGCCTTCTCTGGCCCAGTGCACAGGTCACACTTTTTCTTTTTCTTTTATGTTAATGTTTTAAACATTTCTGCAGAAAAGAATAATGGTCCAAATTAAATAATTCCAACTCCTAAAATCTTGTAATATTCCAACCTATTTAATGGTACCACTTTCACTCAAATCCATAAAACTTTTCTGTACTGTTCAAATTTAAATTCAAATTTGGGCAGTAATACTCCTGTTCAAAAATCAGTAGATTCTATTCTGTAACTCCAAAACTCCAACCAAGATTTTTTCCCACCTTAGAAATTCCTCTAGTATTTTACAAAAATGAGTTGACATTTTTCTGAGCACTTTGATTTTTTCTGTTTTGTTTGTATTCTTATTTTCCCGTGGTTATTATGCGATGTATAGATCCCGTATTTGACGAAGTTGCTGTGGAAGAAGAAGGAGAAGGATTTGAAGACTTTGAAGGCCAAGCCAATCCAGGCAAGCAACCCTTTGACCATGATACACTTGTTCTCGGAACCCGTTTGTTTCCGATGCATGATGGTAGGGTTACGATGGTGACCTAGATGAACCACCACATGATGCATGCTTTATTGATGATCTCACTATGTGCTAGATGACATGCAAATAGTTGGTCATGATGCTTATATGATGCATGTGTGATTTGAACCCTCGTAGTTGAAATCATTTGCATGAACCCATCGGGTGCCCCTATTGCCCGAGGGTGATGTTGTGTTAGGTCATCACTTGAGAAAGAAGTGATGTGCCGGTAATATCATGTGCATGGTGGAATGATGGATTAGATTTATGTGTGACTACCGTCCCAACCAAACATGTGCAACCACACTACCCCTTATGGGACGGGGCTTTATTGATTACTTAGGTCGATACTAGCATGGTGTCCGCATTACTAGTGACGGGGAGACTTGAGGTCTTTCCCGGGACGGGTTCGTGCTTGGATAGACGACCATGACTGTTTTCACAGGGCACCGGACACACCGTTGGTCCCTTCGGGTACGCGTGACATTGAAATTAGGGCAAGTCCCGTGATCTATTGTTTGTACCCGAGGGCCGTGTACCAACGAGTGGACTCTATGTTAGTGTCGTCTAAGGAAAGGTAATGACCGGGTGCTTACCCCGGGTACTTGAGGTACCGCGGGTCGTGGATGACACGGAAGTTCCCCGGATCTTGTGGGTAAAGTGCGCAACCTCTGCAGAGTGTAAAACTATTCGAATAGCTGTGTCCACGGTCATGGACAGTTGGGTGGTGCTACTTAAACTATGTCCAGAATTTTACTTCATCGGTGATAAAATGTGTGTGATAAGTCAAGGATGGTGACTTGACTCGATGAGATGAATCTTATTCATGTTGATATCGGTAACCTGTCTTCAAGGTTACGCGAGGTTATTGATGCATAAACTTGATGGTAGAATATTTGTTCTAGCCTTGCTAGATTGATCATTATTATTCAACTGCATTGTTACTTTGAACTACATCATGGGTTGCTTGCGAGTACATTCAAAGTACTCATTGGCTTGCCACTGGTTATTTAATTGGCCAGGCATGGAAGAACAGGATTATGAGGAAGAGTTCTTTGGAGACGAACATGCGAACTAGGACGCTATCCCAGTCAGAATGCCTGTAGGGTTAAGGCAGATGGCATGGGTTCTACCCGTTTATCAAAGACTTCCGCTACTTGAGTTATTTGCTATTCAGCCCGTGAGGCTCTATCTATGTAAGACTTGGCCATAATGGCCTTAATTCGTGTAAGACTATTTGTATGGATGTAAGACTCTTGTTATTTCAGCTTCTGTGTGTTCAGTGAGCATTGATCTCTGGGATCACTGTACACGTGCATTCGGTGATCTCGACTTCTAAGTCCGGGTCCCCACATCGACTTGGAGGGTACCCGAGAGTTGAATACGAGGCGTGGCCGGTCATTCTTAGCCCTTGCCGCAAGTCCTCGAGACGGGGCGACGGGGTCACATCTTTCATGAGTCTCTGCTCGTTACCGCGTTCCCAAGACACTAAACGGTTTGGATATTTGATCCAAGGGGCCTTTGTCCTGATAGCGCTAACCATCACGTGGGCATAGTAGGCGTTCTGCATCGTATGCATCAGCCGAAGCTTAACTGACGTCATTGCGACTGAGCGGCGTGCGCCAGGTTGGAATGGTTATGCACCTACCTTTTTAAGGAGGTAGCTAGGTCTGCTCACCGGTCGCCCACGCAACGTGCAGGAGTTCCCGGGGAGATTGGCCCATGACCCCTGGGGGCATAGGGTTTAGTCCGGCATGCATGACCTCTCTATTAAGCCTAGGTCGGGTTGCGGCGTATTGTTTGGCCGAGGGCGGGCATGACCTGATGGTGTGTTCGGCCGGAGTTAAGCAAGCATGGTGGGTAAGTTGGTGCACCCCCGCAGGGAAGAAAACATCTATCGATAGCCTGTCCTACGGTAACGGACACTTGGAGTTGTATCCTGATCGATACAACTAGAACTGGATATTGAGACATGAATGGATATGTGGCTCCGGGATTGCTTCCTCGCATGGAGTCAAGGAAGGATCTCTGGGCGTTATTGCTACAATATGCTTAGTAATTACAATATGTGATACTACTCTATTCCCCCCTGTTGCTGCAAGACGATGGTTTCCAGAAGATGCTAGTCTTCGATAGGATTAGCTTCTCCCCCTCTTATTCTGGCATTCTGTAGCTTAGTCCACATATACCACCCTTTTCATTGATACCGATGCATATGTAGTGTAGATCCTTGCTTGCGAGTACTTTGGATGAGTACTCACGGTTGCTTTGCTCCCCCTTTTCCCCCTTCTTTCTTCTTGCTGGTTGATGCAACCAGATGGTGGAGTCTAGGAGCCAGATGCCACACTTGACGACTGCTACTACCCCGACAAAGCCTACTACCTCATGAAGACAGCTGACGACCAGGAGCAGTTAGGAGGTCCCAGGCAGGAGGCCTTGCCTTTTCGATCGTTGATGTTTTGTGCTAGCCTTCTTAAGGCAAACTTGTCTAACTTATGTCTGTACTCAGATATTGTTGCTTCCGCTGACTTTGTTGTATTCGAGCTTATGTATTCGAGCCCTCGAGGCCCCTGGCTTGTAATATAAAGCTTGTTTTTTTATTTGTGTCTAGAGTTGTGTTGTGATATCTTCCAGTGAGTCCTTGATCTTGGTCGTACACGTTTGCGTGCATGATTAGTGTACGGTCAAAACGGGGGCGTCACAAGTTGGTATCAGAGCCGACTGCCTGGAGGAATCCCCCTTTCCAACTCCTTGGCCGAAGTTGAGTCTAGTCATTGAAAAACGTTTACTAACATGGCTGTGTGTCTTACGGGTCCACGTCGCCATTGGGTGGTATTAGGATCTTTTATTCCTCGTCTATACTCTGGGTTCTGATCTCTCTTCTATTCGGGTTAAATGATTTTGCTAAAACCTAACTTTAGGTTCTCGAAATACTTTCTCCCGGAGAGCCCCTTCAGTCCAGATGATTGCTCACTGCACCAGAAGATTCCGAAGATACTCTATGATGTTCTATCGAGACTTGTTTTCTTCACCGCTACAATTCCATATCATCAATAAATCCCTAAGGATAGGTACATACACTTCTCGTCTATACCTTCATTTCAATTGTTCTTGTTACTACAAGATACCCTGAAATACTTCGGATATTCCGAGAATCCTTTTTCCGACTACCTTGCAGCTCTTTTCCGCCTGAATACTGATACGTCTCCAACGTATATACTTTTCCAAACACTTTTGCCTTTGTTTTGGACTCTAACTTGCATGATTTGAATGGAACTAACCCGGACTGACGCTGTTTTCAGCAGAACTGCCATGGTATTGTTTTTGTACAGAATAAAAAGTTCTCGGAATCGCCTGAAAATCAACGGAGAATTATTTCAAAAAATATAAAAAATATATGCAAGAAGATCTGCACCGGGGGGCCCCACACCCTGTCCTCGAGGGTGGGGGGCGTGCCCCCCTTCCCAGGGCGCGCCCCCTGCCTCGAGGGCCTCCCGATGCCCCACTGACGTATCCCTAGGTCTTATATATTCCGTTTCGTGGAGAAAAAAATCAAGGATAAAGAATTATCGCGTTTCACGAGATGGAGCCACCGCCAAGCCCTAATCTCTCTCGGGAGGGCTGATCTGGAGTCCGTTCGGGGCTCCGAAGAGTGGAGATCATCGCCATCGTCATCATCAACCTTCCTCCATCACCAATTCCATGATGCTCACCGCCGTGTGTGATTAATTCCATCGTAGGCTTGCTGGACGGTGATGGGTTGGATGGGATCTATCATGTAATCGAGTTAGTTTTGTTAGGGTTTGATCCCTAGTATCCACTATGTTCTGAGATTGATGTTGCTATGACTTTGCTATGCTTAATGCTTGTCACTAGGGCCCGAGTGCCATGATTTCAGATCTGAACCTATTATGTTTTCATGAATATATGTGTGTTCTTGATCCTATCTTTCAAGTCTATAGTCACCTACTATGTGTTATGATCCGGCAACCCCGAAGTGACAATAATCGGGACCACTCCCGGTGATGACCATAGTTTGAGGAGTTCATGTATTCATTATGTGTTAATGCTTTGGTCCGGTACTTTATTAAAAGGAGGCCTTAATATCCCTTAGTTTCTAATAGGACCCCGCTGCCACGGGAGGGTAGGACAAAAGATGTCATGCAAGTTCTTTTCCATAAGCACGTATGACTATATTCGGAATACATGCCTACATTGCATTGATGAACCAGAGCTAGTTCTGTGTCACCCTAGGTTATAACTTCTACATGATGAATTGCACCCGACGTAATTTCCCATCACCGATCCAATGCCTACGAGCTTTACCTATATTGCTGGTCGCTTATTTACTTTTCCGCTGCTACTATCACAAAAACTACAAAAAACACTATCTTTACTTTTATTGCTGCTACCGCCACTATCATATTACTGTGCTACTAAACTATCTTGCTGCAGATACTAAGTTTCCAGGTGTGGTTGAATTGACAACTTAGCTTCTAATACTTAAGAGTATTCTTTGGCTCCCCTTGTGTCAAATCAATAAATTTGGGTTTAATACTTTACCCCCGAAAACTGTTGCGATCCCCTACACTTGTGGGTTATTAAGACTATTTTCTGGCGCCGTTGCCGGGGACCATAGATCTATTCTTTAAGTCACTTGGGATTTATATCTGCTTATCACTATGAAGAATCTGAAGGACTCAAAAACCAAGATCTTACCCTCAACTACGAGGGGAGGTAAGGAACTGCCATCTAGCTCTGCACTTGATTCTCCTTCTGTTATGAGTAACTTGCGACACCTACTCCTGCTGTTGAATCTGATATGTCGTATGTTCTTGATGATGCTACTTCTGCTATGTATGATGAAACTATCCCTATGCCTGATACTGTGCCACTAGGTGAATTACTAGAAGAACAAATTGCTAAGGTTAGGGAGAGTGCAAATGTTGAAACTGATGATATTTATGAAAGTGATGATGAAACTACTCCCAATAGATATGAATTACCTGTTGTGCCTGAGGGTTATGTTATGGATGAAGAAACTGCTAGAGACTTTCTTGCTTGCAATGATAGATATGATCTTAAGAAGTTATTGGCTAAGCTGAAAGAAAAGTCCTTGAATGCTAGAATGAAACATGACCCTGCTTTTGCTACTTCACCTATATGTGTCACTGATAAGGATTATGAATTCTCTGTTGATCCTGAGTTAATTACTTTGGTTGAATTTGATCCTTTCCATGGCTATGAGTCTGAAACTATTGTGGCACATCTTACCAAGTTGAATGATATAGCCACCCTATTTACCAATGATGAAAAGATTCGCTACTATTATATCCTTAAGTTGTTTCCGTTCTCGTTAAAGGGTGATGCTAAGACTTGGTTTAATTCTCTTGATCCTGGTTGTGTCCGTAGTCCCCAGGATATGATGTATTACTTTTCTTCTAAATATTTCCCAGCTCATAAGAAACAAGCCGCCTTACGGGAAATATATAACTTTGTGCAAACTGAAGAAGAGAGTCTCCCACAAGCTTGGGGGAGGCTTCTCCAGTTACTTAATGCTTTGCCTGATCATCCTGTTGAAATGCATGATATACTTGATGTCTTTTATAATGGACTAACTGATGCTTCCAAAGACCTCCTGGATAGCTGTGCTGGTTGTGTTTTCAGGAACGGTTGAACAAGCTGAATTATTATTGAATAATATGCTAGCCAATGAAAATAATTGGACACTTCCTGAACCAGCCCCTAAGCCAACTCCGAAGAAAAGAGGTGTTCTATTTCTCAGTCCTGAAGACATGCAAGAGGCAACGAAATCTATGAAAGAAAAAGGTATTAAAGCTGAAGATGTTAAGAATTTACCGCCTATTGAAGAAATACATGGTCTTGATAACCCGACACAGGTAGTAAAGGTAAATTCTCTTCATAGATTTGATGAAAGTGATATTCCTTGTTATAAGTCTGCTAGTCAATGCTTAGATGAGTTTGACAATTTTGTTTAAACAAGAAAACTTCAATGCTTATGTTGGTAGACAACTACAACACCATGCTTATATGATTGAACGCTTGAGTGATTATCTGTCTAGTGCTAAAAGTGAACTTAAACTTATTAGTAAACATGCTTCCATGGTCACCACTCAAGTAGAACAAGTACTTAAGGCTCAAAATGATTTGCTCAATGAATTAAATAGTAAGAATAATGATAATGCCATTAGAGTTGTGACTAGAGGTGGTAGAATGACTCAGGAACCTCTGTATCCTGAAGGCCACCCTAAGAGAATTGAGTAAGATTCTCAGAGAGCTAATATAGGTGCACTTAGTTCTTCTAAAATGAAGAAAAAGAAAAATGATAGAACCTTGCATGCTTCTAGTGAACCTGTAGCTCACCCACATGAGAATCCCAATGATATATCTGTTTCTGATGCTGAGACACAATCTGGTAATGAACATGAGCCTAGTGATAATATTAATAATGATGTTCATGATGATGCTCAACCTAGCAATGATAATGATGTAGAGATTGAACCTGCTGTTGATCTTGATAACCCACAATCAAAGAATCAATGTTATGATAAGAGAGACTTTGTTGCTAGGAAGCACGGTAGGGAAAGAGAACCATGGGTTTAGAAACCCATGCATTTTCCTCCGAAACCATCCAAGAAAAAGGATGACGAGGATTTTGAGCGCTTCGCTGAAATGATTAGACCTATCTTTTTTGCGTATGCGTTTGACTGATGTGCTTAAAACAAATCCTTATGCCAAGTACATGAAAGATATTATTACCAACAAAAGAAAGATACCTGAAGTAGAAATCTCCACCATGCTTGCCAATTACACTTTTGAGGGTGGAATGCCTATGAAATTAGGAGATCCAGGAGTACCTACTATACCTTGCTCCATTAAGAGAAATTATGTTAAAACTGCTTTGTGTGATCTTGGAGCCAGTGTTAGTGTTATGCCTCTCTCTTTATATCATCGACTTGACTTGAGTAAGCTGACACCTACTAAAATATCTTTGCAAATGGCCGATAAATCAACTGCTATACCTGTCGGTATTTGTGAGGATGTGCCTGTTGTAGTTGCAAATGTTACTATTCTAACGGACTTTGTTATACTTGATATTCCCAAGGATGATAGTATGTCTAATATTCTTGGAAGACCTTTTTTGAATACTGCAGGGGCTGTTATTGATTGCAACAAAGGCAATGTCACTTTTCATGTCAATGGTAGTGAGCATACAGTACACTTTCCGAGGAAACAACCTTAGGTTTATAGTATCGATTATATTGGAAAAACTTCAACTATTACTATTGGAGGTTTTGAGTTTCCTATTCCTACTATCAAGAAGGCATATGACATACTTATTGTTGGGTACATACATATCCCCATTGAGGCAACATAGTGTTATTAAAAAATTCTCCGGTTTCATGTTACTCGGAAAGAGTTTATTAACAAGACTTGATCAACCTTGTTAATGGATTCCTTTTGATGAACATGGGATATGTGAATTGAGATAGCACAAACCTTCTGTACCCCCTTTTACTTTCTGTTAATTAGGTTAAATAAAACAAAAATAGCATTATCTGTCTGTTTCTAGACTTATCCGTGCAATGAAAAATATCCCGAAAATAAAAGTTCTCCAAATGCCATGAAAATGAAATATGATTTTTTCTAGAATATTTAAGAAAATATGGCACTGAGCACACAACGAGGGGAGCCAGCACGTGGCCTCGAGGGCATAGGGCGCACCCACTTCACAAGGCACGCCCCGTGCCTCGAGGGCCCCACGTGGCCCCCCTCCACTTATCCTTTCACCCATGCTCTTCTTCTTCCTCCCAAAAAAATCCCCAACCTGCTCAAACCTGAGTTCTAGCTCGTTTTGCTGCCATTTTCGATCTCCTTGCTCAAAGCACCATTCACCAAACTGTTTGGGGGAGATTGTTCATTCGTATGTGACTCCTCCATTTGTCCAATTAGTTTTTGTTCTAGTGCTTTATTTGTTGCAAATTTGTGCTGTTGTGGTGACCTTGTTCTTGAGCTTGCATGTCAAATTTTCTTGGTCCCAAGTAGTTCTAATGCATGATATAGCTTCTAGGCACTTATAGGAGTTGTTGCTATCATTCTTGTTGAGTTTGGTTAACCTTTATTTGTGAGTTACTAAAAATTTCAGAAAAGCTGAAAAATGTCTAGGCAAAACTTCCAAGGTGGTCCTTCAAGGAAGCAAGAACCGAGGCTCGCGTTCCGTGAGCCGGACGATGAACCACCAAGGGATGCTGATGTGCAGCCTTGTGAATGGCCGTCCGATGAATTTATGAGTCAAGCGGGTATCAAAGATGAATTTTACGCATATGTGCGTAACGCTGACCTCGAGGACTTCATGCAAGATAAGTGCCTCCAATACCGTGGCTTAACTGATAGCTTTGTGAGAAGGTTTAAATTTTCATCTTCACGTAATTCTCGCACTGTCCTATTCGATCTTTATGATAAATCTTATACAATGGACTTAGAGGATTTTAATGAAGCCTGCAAGCTCCCACAGTGGGGCAGTATGAGTGATCCTCGTAAATCTGAATTTAGAGAATTCCTTGCTAGTATTACAGTGGGAGAATCCAGGGACATCACACAAGCCACCACGGGGAGCATACATTTCCCTGCCATCCATTACTTTGCTCTCTTTATTGGTAGATGCATAAATGGTAAAGATGAAGCCCGTCACATGTGTGTCCCTGATCTTAGCATTCTCAGGAGTGCTGTACTAGGTGATAAGCAATATAATTTAGGAGCAATTGTTGCACATAGACTACACCATAATGGTTCGAATGGAGATTTATTTGGTGGGATCTATGTTACTCGCATAGCCCGCTATCTTGGTGTGTCTGTGCACCCTTATGATGAACCTTTACCTGCTGCTTATTTAGACTATAATGCTATGGCTAGTCACCGATTTATAGAGTGGGATAATCAAACTCTCAAATATCGACTAATCTTTAACCGGCAGCATGCCATTCCTATTGTTCTTCCTGCCCCTACTTTGTTTAACTTTCAGGAAAAAGGAAGGTACACTATAACTATGGAGGAGGCAAATGCCCATTATAACATGGCGGAGGCAGCCCGCCTTCGAGCTGCAGCTCAGTAGGCAGCATCTGCTGCATCTCAGTATGACCCCAACTACAACTTTGGATATCCGTCAGGCCAATACTGGCCATAGACCAACTTAGGCCAAAAGCCTAAGCTTGGGGGAGTACGTGTTTCTCACCGACTTACATTCATGTTCACACTTATTCTAGTTGTCGGTGCTCACACTCTTTCACTGTACCATCCATGCTTAGTTTTAATTTCTTTTTCTTAGTCTTTTTCTTGTGTACTAGAAAAACCCAGAAAAACAAAACAATATTAGTGGTAGCTTCTAGCTAGTTTACTTTCTTTGCATGTAGTAGCAATAAAATGGAAACCCAAAAAGATTTCCCGTTCTTCTTTTGCTTGTTGGGAGCTTTCCTATGTAAATAGTTTCTTTTCTTTTCTTTAGGGGTTAAGAGCAGAAGACCATGATTGAAAATGTTTAGTGGCTCTCATATGCTTTATTGTTGATTTAACCTTGGGCCACATTACCTTGTCTCCTCTCTTGTATTAAATGCCTGCAGATTCCAGCTTAGTCCAATGCACATGCACTATTATTATTTTCCACACCGTTCTGTCGTGTGAGTGAAAGGCAATAAGGATGATATATGATGAACAAATTGAGATGAGAAAAGCTGGTATGAACTCGACCTCTCTTGTTTTTGTAAATATGATTTCTCGTCGTTCTTGATTCAGCTTGTTATGAATGAAAGATGTTTGCAATGAAAATTAGAGATCATAGCTGCTTATGCCATGCTTAATTAGCTGTGAGTTTATAATGGTCTATCTTGCGTGCCAACATGATATTAAAATGGTTGTGATGTGGTATGATGGGTGGTATCCTCCTCTGAACGATTCAAGTGACTTGACTTGGCACATGTTCATGCATGTAGTTGAAACAAATCAACACAACCTTCACGATATTTATGTTCATGGTGATTTATATCCTACTCATGCTTGCATTCATTGTTGATTAATTTTAATGCATGTTCATGACCGTTTTTGCTCTCTAGCTGGTCGCTTCCCAGTCTCTTTCTAGCCTTCACCTGTACTAAGCGGGAATACTGCTTGTGCATCCACTTCCATAAACCCCAAAGTTATTCCATATGAGTCCACCATACCTTCCTACATGCAGTATCTACCTACCGTTCCAAGTAAATTTGTATGTGCCAAACTCTAAACCTTCAAATGAAATTCTGTTTTGTATGCTCGAACAACTCATGTTTCAACTAGGGCTGTCTATATCTTCCATGCTAGTTGGGTTATTCTCACGATGAGTGGACTCCGCTCATCATTCACGAGAAAAGGGCTGGTAACCGGGATGCCCAGTCCCATGCTCAAAATCATAATAATTAAACAAAACTTCCCCAGGGCTGCTGCTTGTTTGGATGGTACCCCGTGGATTCGGATGGCCGTGGAGTGTGCTTGTTGGTGGTTCGGGGAGTATAAACTTTACAATTCTGTTTGGGAACTGCCTATAATGTGCGTAGCATGGGAGATATCGAGATTCTTGGTTGTTATGTTGATAATGAAAGTATACCGCTCAAAATGTTATTCAATCTCTATTTAAAAATCGAGCTCTGGCACCTCTACAAATCCCTGCTTCCCTCTGCGAAGGGCCTATCTATTTACTTTTATGCATAGTCATCACCCTCTTATCAAAGAGCACCAGTAGGAGAGCACCTCTGTCATTGCATGTATTACTATTAATTTGCATTGAGTATGATCATGCCTAGATCTCTTTTACCATGAATTACAATGTCTAGTCAGTCCTTGATCTTTAAAGGTGCTCTGCATTTATGTTTTGCGGTCTCAGAAAGGGCTAGCGAGATACCATCCTATTATATCATATCATGATTGTTTTGAGAAGTGTTGTCATCCGAGGTTTATTATTATTGCTCGCTAGTTGATTATGCCATTGATATGAGTAGTCTTGAGACCTGAAAT
The DNA here is from genome assembly GCA_902687465.1 of Secale cereale. Taxonomy (NCBI): domain Eukaryota; kingdom Viridiplantae; phylum Streptophyta; class Magnoliopsida; order Poales; family Poaceae; genus Secale; species Secale cereale. Next base: position 497,670,405 of record LR738712.1, read on the forward strand.
TTATTGTGAATGCGGTTAGTTCATGATCTTGTTGAAAACCTGAATGCTAGCTTCAATATTTACAACAACAAGAGCAAACAGAGTTTGTCAAAGTTTTTCTTTATCACTTTCAGTTTATCAACTGAATTGCTTGAGGACAACCAAAGGTTTAAGCTTGGGGGAGTTGATACGTCTCCAACATATCTACTTTTCCAAACACTTTTGCCCTTGTTTTGGACTCTAACTTGCATGATTTGAATGGAACTAACCCGGACTAACGCTGTTTTCAGCAGAACTGCCATGGTGTTGTTTTTGTGCAGAATAAAAAGTTCTCGGAATCGCCTGAAAAATCAACGGAGAATTATTTCAGAAAATATAAAAATATCTGCAAGAAGATCTGCACCGGGGGGCCCACACCCTGTCCTCGAGGGTGGGGGGCGTGCCCCCTTCCCAGGGCGCACCCCCTGCCTCGAGGCCCCCCGATGACCCATCGACGTATCCCCAGGTCCTATATATTCTGTTTCATGGAGAGAAAAAATTAGGGAGAAATAATTATCGCGTTTCACGAGACGGAGCCGCCCCCAAGCCTGAATCTCTCTCGGGAGGGCTGATCTGGAGTCCGTTCGGGGCTCTGGAGAGCGGAGATCGTCGCCATCGTCATCATCAACCTTCCTCCATCACCAATTCCATGATGCTCACTGCCGTGTGTGAGTAATTCCATCGTAGGCTTGCTGGACGGCGATGGGTCGGATGGGATCTATCATGTAACCGAGTTATTTTTGTTAGGGTTTGATCCCTAGTATCCACTATGTTCCGAGATTGATGTTGCCAAGCCTTTGCTATGCTTAATGCTTCTCACTAGGGCCCGAGTGCCATGATTTCAGATATGAACCTATTATGTTTTCATGAATATATGTGTGTTCTTGATCCTATCTTGCAAGTCTATAGTCACCTACTATGTGTTATGATCCGGCAACCCCGAAGTGACAATAATCGGGACCACTCCCGGTGATGACCATAGTTTGAGGAGTTCATGTATTCACTATGTGTTAATGCTTTGGTCCGGTACTCTATTAAAAGGAGGCCTTAATATCCCTTAGTTTCCAATTGGACCCCGCTGCCACGGGAGGGTAGGACAAAATATGTCATGCAAGTTCTTTTCCATAAGCACGCATGACTATATTCGGAATACATGCCTACATTGCATTGATGAACTGGAGCTAGTTCTGTGTCACCCTAGGTTATAACTTCTACATGATGAATTGCATCCAACGTAATTTCCCATCACCGATCCAATGCCTACGAGCTTTACCTATATTGCTTGTCGCTTATTTACTTTTCCGCTGCTACTATCACAAAAACTACAAAAACACTATCTTCACTTTTATTGCTGCTACCGCCACTATCATATTACTGTGCTACTAAACTATCTTGCTGCAGATACTAAGTTTCCAGGTGTGGTTGAATTGATAACTCAGCTGCTAATACTTAAGAGTATTCTTTGGCTCCCCTTGTGTGGAATCAATAAATTTGGGTTTAATACTTTACCCTTGAAAACTGTTGCGATCCCCTACACTTGTGGGTTATCAAATACCCCTACAAATAATCCCTCACACTTATCGGGAATTCTTTCATCCCAAGTTGATCACATGCCTCACAAAATCCTTCGAATGCAATCCAATCTCCCGAAGATCCTCTGCGGCCTATTGCTCCCAAAAGTCTTGCCTGCCTGCATTATGGTTAATCCATATTTCTAGCAATATTCGTTAAATCCTTTGTGATTGACATCCTTACCCTAATTATTCAACATGTGTGCGAATGCACACAATCATCAGTTGATCCTTTTAAATTATCTTTCCAGCTCAGACGTCATTTTGAACATGAGCTGGTTCTCAACCAATCAGTTTATCGTCGATTGTACCCCTACGTCTATTCAACTTATGCATCCTTTATCAGAACATTTGCTTCTGATCCCTTGAGTTGGAAATCATAATTCCTTTGCATCCGAGCTTGAATTAGTTAGTTGTTTCTATAATCTGATCCCCTTGTATTCTTTCTTCTTCTGGTTGAGTACCGATGCTCACATCAGATCCCATGTGGACCGCCATATCCTTGGTTGGATTATTATACGACAATGTCCTCTATATTCAATAACCTTGTGAGTTCTTTCCCTGATACATAATGCCTTCGGTAAATTGTATCCTCTGCCTTGACGAACATACCCTGCTTTCGAGCTTGGGTTGTTTACTCCTGAAGTTTGTGGTATATGTTCCTAAGAGACCCTGATGGGTTGAACCTATGCCTTTTCTAATCTGTATGAACCCGGAAACTACTACAGGTCATACTCTACTGTTGTTATAGCGGATAAAATTTCAACACTAATGCCAATTTCGAAACAAGAAGTGAATGAAAGGTTATACATTGAAGAAGTGGGAGTCAACCTTGAACTTTCTGTTCATGCCCATGGACACGGTGTAGATCTTATCATTAAGGCTTTTCTTAAAATTAATTATCCCCTTGATATAAATTCTTCTTATATCAGGGATCTGGCCTTTTGCAATCATGGTTTCGACCATGCTCTCCTTTAAATACCATTTCTCGGACAAGTAAACCACTTGTCCTCTGCAGGTCAATGCACCTGTCCAACCTCTAATATGATCTACCTTCGAGTATTACCCCGTGGTATCCCGATAATGTCATAGAACCATATTACTTCTTATGAGTTCTTCAAGTATTACTTCTCACCGGTTCCAATTTTCCCCGGGTTCTGAGTTGTTAGACACTCAAGGACACGGATAAGTGAATCAATTCCGCACTCCGATTCATTAAATCTAAGTAATCTCCATTGCTTATGAGTTTATTAATTCTTCAAGTCATATCTAGCCTGATCGGCTATATCATTATCGTGCATCTATTTAACTGTGCTGTCTGGTCCTTTTTCCCGGAACACAATTTCGGCAATGAGCTAAGCTTACGCCGATCTTCCTCGGCATATCATTTCGCCTTGAAAAACTAGCTTGATTTCAAGTTTGTATTGTACTAAGTGGTTTCAATAACCTTTCGCTCCATCATTCATTTCACTTGATGTCATCGTCGATCGATTACATCTTTATGAAATCTCTCGACAAATGTGTCGTGATATCATCAACAATGATTTGCATTCTTCCAAGTTGTGAATCGAATTCATGATGGGAAATACCATCCCTTCCCCTCGATGATTTGTATTATCATCGACAACATTCTTGCATTCCCTCCAACACAAACTTGTTCTTGTTTTGTGTTATACCTTGAGTTCCTTGTTATCCGACTTATGATATGCTCTACCTTGGAGTACTACCATCTTTCATGTCAAGAATGTCGTGAGAATTTCACCACCTCTTAAGAATTCTTGATACAGGTGATACTTCCTGCCATACCGTTCATTCCTTGGTCCCCGTGTTGTTTCTAACCGGAAACCCAACAAGTGAAGTATGACGTGCAAATTCAAAACTTCTAGCAACCCTATTGCTTTGAAGTGAATGGTCGATAGTCTCATTCTCGGTCTTTTGGTTATTGAATCACCATTATAACAATGATCGTGCTACTTAGTCCATTTTCCAGGTGCACGTTCCATTCAATGTTTACTCATGGATGTTCTCCTCTAACATACTGCAGTATGTCCAATGTTAGCATCTTGTTCACTTGAATGTAGAGATCCATGCTTATGGGAATCTCGATGAATTGTTGCTGAGCCCGTCGGCCACATCCTCATATTTTCCATACTGAAAATGTAAGACTTATTCTATAAGTTGTTCCTGATGGATCCTTTGTGTATTCAAAGTCTGAACTTTGCTTGAAGACCATGTCGGGGCTATCTCGAAGCATGTCTGTGGTAGTCCGAAGATCCACAAGAACATTGTAAGCGTAAGGCTAAATGTTTCTTGATCAACTATCCAACATCGATGTGTGGGTACATATCATAATTCTTCTTACCCCTTTTATCTATATGGTCATGACTTTGATCTCATAACACGTATATCATGCCCTGCTTAATCTTGGGAATGATTTACTCCTATTCATTGTGTTTAAACACATTTTCCTTTCCATTTGTTTGTTTAACTTTCTTTGATCTACATATAATCTAAGCATTAATAATTTTCTGCTTATGTATGCACCTTGGTGTACAACTTTGTCAGTACGACCCTGTTACTATTGTTGATAACATTCCGGTAACCACCGATGGACGAGAACTTTGCCTATTGGTCCGCCTCGTTTCAACGAGCAGGAAAATGGTTCTCTTCGTCCCTCACCCTTGTTACGAACATTGTTACCAACATACTGGCAGGCTATCCTCTGACCTACCTTGCTATCTTAACCGTGCAAATTGTTAGCGCCTTCCTACTTTTAACCCACATGGTGGGCCCATAACCCACAGCTCCTCAGGATCAAAACTGACTCTCGTGTACACCCCCCGTTTCCAAGGTTATTCCTCATGCTTGACTTCGTGTACAATCCACGAGCCACCTTCCTAGTGATCTATTCTGGTACCAGACGCAACACTTATTCTTGTTGCTCTGGACCCCTTTCACACCTTGTTTCAGACATCCGATTGTCCATCCATCTGAAACTTCTTATTATACCATATTACTTTGCTCTCGGAGTGTTTTATTCGTTCAACTCGAGAGATACTCATGTGTTCACTTGTGGGATAACCCCCGATGATTACCCCTTGTAGCATTCTATCATTGACAAGCTACCCTTTCCTATTCGTAAGTACGATGGAGATCTTGGAGAACAGATGATGACATCATCATGATGACCTGATGCAGAGGGCTGAATACATCAACGTAATGGATTGACCTCTTCGAGAAGTGCAACAAGACTGAGGAGACTCGATAGAATTTCGTAACCAAATCTTTGCCCTTACGCTACCTTTTAAATCTCGGGACGAGATTTCTTGTAGTGGAGGAGAATTGTGACGCCCGGGTAATCAAGCTACAGTAACTGATACGTCCAAAACGTATCTATAATTTCTGCTTGCTCCATGCCTCTTTTGGGTGATATTGCTATGATATTTATACACTTCCATACACTTTTGATCATATTTGGACTAACCTATTAACTCAGTGCACCCCAGTGCCAGTTTTTGTTTTCGGCTGTTTTTGTATTTTAGGTTTTCACGTTACGAGAACTGCCAGGAAAAATCCAGAAAAATTATATAAAAAATCAGCGTTCCAGAACCTACCGTGCGCCCGAAGGACAGCCGAGGGGGGGGGGGCACCAGGGCTCCAGGCGCCCTGGCGGCGCCCCCCTGGGCCGCGCCAGGGGGGGGGGGGCGCCTGGGCCCCCCGAGGCTCCTCCGATGCCCCCCTTTGGCATATATTTAAAGCGTCTCCCGAAACCCTCGAAACAGGAACTCTTTTCGCGATCCCATCTCTGTTCCGCCGCCGCCGCCGCTTCCAAGATCGGGAGCACCAGGAGAACTCTTCCAGGCACCCTGCCGGAGGGTAGGATCACCACCGGGAGCTTCTCCACCACCATGGACGCCTCCCAGATGAGTTGTGAGTAGTCTCCCTTGGACCATGAGTCCATGACCAGTAGCTATGTGATGTTCTCCTCCCGTTCTTGTGCTTCACTAATTAGTCCTCGTGAGCTGCCCTACATGATCGAGGCACATATGTAATCCTTATGCTGTTGCTATGATGAGTTTGCTGGGATCCGATGGATTATGAGATTATGTTCAGATTGTGTTTGAGTAATATATTTGATTCACCTCTTTTATGTTTATGTTCGTAAGTAATTCTTGCATGTTCTCCGTTGTTATTTATTGCTTTGGCCAAGTAGTAGGTAGTGACTCCAAGAGGGAACGTTATGCTTGATTGTGGGTTCATGCCCCTCGATGACTAGTTTGAGTGACAGAAACATGAGTCTAGGGGATGTGCTGTTGCCACAAGGGGGAAAACAACGGTGCTTGTGCCCGCGGGTGCAAGGATTGTTTACTTTACGCAAAGTTCTTTTAATGCAGTTGTCTGTTGCATTGAGTTTACACTATGGGTGGGACTCGCAACTTAATACCAGCGAGATGTTCTGGATAGATATCTCAAGGTGGATGATTAGTAGTAGATATTGATGGATTTCGGTCTACTTACTTTGGCGTACCGCCCATGATTTGAACCTCAACCTTTCTTGCAATGTAGTCAGCATTGGTTTGCGCACATGGTCCTGTCAATTGGCCAGCTGTAATTCGTTTACCTCACATAGCTGTTTTATCGTCTTTTGGGAGAGAGACATCACTAGTGAACATCATGAGACTCCGGTCCATATCACCATCATTGATCACATCTTCTATTTACTTTTCCTCTATTTACTTACTATTGCAATTATACCTATCACTATTATCACTTGCGTTTGATCCTTTGTAAACTACAAGGCCGGAGGGATTGACAACCTCTCTGTACTCGTTGGGAGCAAAGTTATTTGTATCTGTGTGGAGGTCCACGTTGATTGCTAATATCCGGCGCCGTTAGCAGTTGACACCTTCTTGTTGAAACAGGGAGTCTCTGGGAAATTGATCCTTGGTAATACCAAGGGAAAACTTCTGCTACACTGCATCTCAAACCTTCCACTTGGGGTAACCAACGAGGGGTGAGAAGCCACCTAGCAAAGCAATTTCTGGCGCCGTTGCCGGGGACTCCACTCTTCAGGATAGGGGAGTTGCACGCTATATTTTACCTTTGCTTTTAGTCTTGTTAGTTTACTTTTCAGTTTTGCTTTAGTATCTTTTATCGAAAATCACAAAAATAGTTATCTTGCTTGCTTGCTACAATGGGTTCCACCGAGAACACCAAGTTGTGTGACTTCACTAGTCACAACAACGATGACTTTATCAGCATACCTATCACTACACCTGCCACTTCAGCACCTTCATATGAAATTAAACCTGCTTTACTGAACTTAGTCATGAAAGATCAATTCTCCGGTGCTGGAGATGATGCTGCTTTACACTTGAACAACTTTGTTGAACTTTGTGATATGCAAAAGTACCAAGAAATAGATGGTAATATTGTTAAGCTTAAGCTTTTTCCTTTCTCCTTGAGAGGAGGAGCTAAAATTTGGTTTCAGTCTTTGCCTAGAAATAGCATAGATTCATGGGACAAGTGCAAAGATGCTTTTATCGGAAAATACTATCCACCTGCTAAAATTATCCAACTGAGAAGTAACATAATGAATTTTAAACAATTGGATAATGAACACATTGCCCAAGCTTGGGAACGTATGAAATCTCTTATCAAGAACTGCCCTACTCACGGTTTGACTACTTGGATGGTTATCCAAACTTTTTATGCAGGCTTGAACTTTACCTCGTGGAACTTGTTAGATTCGGCTGCGGGAGGAACTTTTATGTCAACTACACTTGGTGCTGCCACAAAACTTCTCGATGAGATGATGACCAACTATTCCCAATGGCACACCGAACGCGCTCCAATAGGTAGGAAGGTAAACTCTGTCGAGGAGATTTCCTCCTTAAATGAAAAAGTTGACTTGATCATGTCTCTACTTTCGAAGCAATCCTCTGTTGATCCTCGTGATGTTCCTTTAAATTCTTTGATTTCTCAAGAGCAAGTAGATGTGAACTTTATCTCTAGAAACAATTTTAACAACAATGCTTATAGGAGTAATTTTGGTAGCAATCCTAGACCGTTCCCCTCTAATTCTTATGGGAACAACAATGCTTATCCTAGCACCATGAACTCCACTACTGAACTAGAGATTATGCTTAAATATTTCATTACTACCCAAAAAGCTTTTAATAATAGTGTAGAAGAAAAACTAAACAAACTAGGTGATCTCTCTTCAAAGGTAGACAATTTAGCCAATGAGGTAGAATTGCTTAAAATTAGAACTTCTCCTCTTGAGGAGAGGAAGGTCACTCCTATGAATGCTATTCAAGTGCAAATTAATGAAAATATTAGGATGATGGCTAAACTTAAAGAGAGATGGGCTAGAGAAAGGGAGGAAGAGGATAGAATTAAGAGCCTTCCTACCCACCACACTGTTGCTACTATCCAAGTTGTTGAGGATATCCAAACTCTTAGCACCCAATGTACTCCTGGTCCCGATGGACCTATTAATGGTGATGCTATGACTATAGAAACTACCAAACATGTGAACCTAAAGGACACCACTAGCACTTTACTTGATGCTAGTGACCTTGATTTTGATAGTTGCACTCTTACCGAACTTATTGATTTCCTTCACAAGATGTCTAGAGACCCCCGCACTAGCATGCTTAACCTTGCCTTCACAGAGCATATCACTAATGCTCTCATCAAAGCTAGGGAGGAGAAACTTAGAGTAGAAGCCTCCATACCTAGAAAGCTAGAAGATGGTTGGGATCCTACGATAAAAATTAAATTGAATGACTTCTCTTGCTATGCATTATGTGATGTTGGAGCTAGTACCTCTGTTATGCCCAAAAGAATATATGATATGCTTACATTGAAACCTTTTGATTCTTGTTCTTTTGGTGTTCGTCTCGTTGATTCTTCCATAAAGAAACCTTTGGGGAGGATCGACGATGTTCTTATCGTTGTCAATGATAATTATGTTCCCGTTGATTTTACTATTATGGATATTGAATGTGATCCTTCTTGTCCAATTATTTTGGGACGTCCCTTTTTACGCACCGTTGGTGCTATCATTGACATGAAAGAGGGTAATATAAAATTTCAGTTTCCTCTCAAGAAAGGGATGGAACACTTCCCTCGAAAGAAGATCAAGTTACCTTTTGAGTCCGTTGTACGGGCTAGCTATTCTTTTACTCTTGATAAAACTTGATCTATATGCATTATGCCTAGCTTAAAGGCATAAAAGAAAGCGCTTTTGGGAGGCAGCCCAATGAATAAATTTATTTTGCTTTTGTTGTGTCTTGATGTTGTTACTACTGTAGCATCATCATTGTATCTTTGCTTTTCATATTTGTGCCAAGTATAGCCTCTGATTGCTAGAAAGTTCAAAAGTTGTGAGGTGCTGTCCAGGAAACAAATTCTGTCCTTGGATAGAAAAATTCATATAAAATCACCAGATCATCTTTTTGGACTGAATTATTTCGACAGCGTTCTCTATAGAATTGTCTTTCGTGCGTCTGTTCTGAGTTTTTTGATTTGAGTTGCAGAAGTGCCCCGAACAAATCAATTACTACCTGCTGTTCTGTTTTTCACAGATTCTGTCCTGTTTTGCTTTTCCTTCATTTTGCAAACCAAGAGCTTGCTTTTTCTTTGCAAAAACCTTTTGGCAATCTTGAGAAACAGTAGACCTTCAAGAATATCTTTATTTCCAGCAAGGTATAATTATTTTATTATGGGTACTAACCTCGCTAATCAGATTATGATGAGTTATGTATGAAGGGAGTTTTCAAGTGTGCGAGGGAAGATGATAAAAGAGATTCAGGAGTGTCAAGCGCTCAAGCTTGGGGATGCCCCCATGCACCCCCAAGAAATATTCAAGGAGACTCAAGCGTCTAAGCTTGGGGATGCCCCCGTGCATCCCCTTCTCCATCAACGTTATCAGTTCGTCTTTCGTTCCACTATATTTTAATCACTTCATGTGTTATGTGCTATGCTTGGAGCGTCTTGCTTTTAGTTTTCTTTAGTTTTTCATAACGAGTCGGAACTCAGCGTTCTTTATGTGGGAGAGAAACATGCTCCACTTCTACCTAGAACATAACACAGAATTTTCATGTCTATCTTTGCTGTGTGTGTTCTTCGTCTTTTAATAGCTACTATCATGCTCTGCTCTTAGTATTCATGCTTATCTTTTTAAAGAGCTTTTGTTTAGTTGGTTGCTTGAACTCTCTTTAATTATCATGCTTATCTTATTAAGAGAGTTTGCTTCCGTTGCATTGGTTAATATGTCTATGATAAAGATGCTGCGTGCATAATGGCGCTTAGTAGTTCAGGTTTTCTTATGGTTAGTCTCAAATAGCTGGAGGGTTCCCAATGTGTTATTGGAGTACCAACATGATTTGTTTGCCAATGATGTGGTATGGTTTAGTAATATCTTCCCTCAATAATTTATTTTGATTGACTTGGCGTATGCTCACGCATATTCAAGACTGTAAAGAAAGTCTGTCAAGCCTTAATGATCTTTTATTTCTGAGTAGCGATATAACTTCCATGCCTGATTCAATGATGCTTTGTCGCTCTGCATGATTATGACCGTCATTGCTCTCTTAGTTGGTTGCTCCCAGTCTTTTGCTAACCTCCACCTGTACTAAGCGGACTGACTGCTTGTGCATCCACATCCTTTTAAACCCGTTATGCCATATGAGTCCACCATACCTACCTATATGTGGTATTTCACCGCCACTCCAAGTAAATTTACATGTGCTACCTTTAAAACCTTCAGTTGCAATATATAGCTCATGGGAAAGTAGCTTAAAAACAATTGTGGTAAAGAATATGTTGCTTATGTATCTTATTTTCTTATAAGTTGCTTGCTGAGCGGTAACCATGTTTCTGGGGACGCCATCAACTGTTACACTTTTGTTGAATATCATGTGAGTTGCTATGCATGCTCTTCTTGTCTAAAGTAAGGGTGATTTGCCATGAATTGAATGGTTTGAGTATGCATATTGTTAGAGAAAAACATTGGGCCGCCAACCAAAGCCATGTATCATGGTGGAAGTTTTAGCTTGGACATTAATCCTCAATCTCTTATGAGAATATGCTTAAGCATTTAAGAGGAGTCCATTATCTATTTTCTATGTTGTCCCGGTATGGATGTCCTCAAGTTGAGATCTATCAAAAACGAGAAATCAAATGCGATCTATCTCCTTGGACCTTTGTACAGGTGACATAGAGGTACCCCTTTGTGACACTTGGTTGAAACATATGTAATGCAATGACAATCCATGGAAATCCGAGCTAATTAGGACAAGGTGCGAGCACTATTGGTATTCGATGCATGAGGCTTGCAACTTATAGGATGTCTTATGCATAGGACATATGAAGTACTACTACTGTTGACAAAATTGTTTCTATGTTTTCAAAATAAAAAGCTCTAGCACATGAGTAATCCCTGCTTCCCTCTGCGAAGGGCCATTCTTTTACTTTTATGTTGAGTCTCCACCTTCTTTTAAAAGCACCAACTACTGAGAGCATGATTGTCATTCTGAGTGTAATGTGCATTGTCCCAAAGTAGCATTGTCTTTTGCATGATTGTGATATCGTTTATTTTGAAATCATTGTATCTAGTCATCACTTAAACCTTGAAGGTGCCCCTGCATTTATGTTTTGCTTCACTAAAGGGGGCAAGCTAGATATCACTTTATCATATTTGCACGTCATATTCATTGCAAATCTATTTGATATTTCAGTATCATATTGTAAAACTTTCAGTTCTTTGTGATTTTCTCATGAGGCAACTTAATTACTACAGATTCATTGTCTTAGTAAGCTTTTGTCATATGACTATGAAAAAGTCCTATATGGTTAATAGCATGTCACCACAGAAATTATTCTTGTTATCATTTACCTACTCGAGGACGAGCAGGAATTAAGCTTGGGGATGTTGATACGTCCAAAGCGTATCTATAATTTCTGCTTGCTCCATGCCTCTTTTGGGTGATATTGCTATGATATTTATACACTTCCATACACTTTTGATCATATTTGGACTAACCTATTAACTCAGTGCACCCCAGTGCCAGTTTTTGTTTTCGGCTGTTTTTGTATTTCAGGTTTTCACGTTACGAGAACTGCCAGGAAAAATCCAGAAAAATTATATAAAAAATCAGCGTTCCAGAACCTACCGTGCGCCCGAAGGACAGCCGGGGGGG
>LR738712.1:497682739-497870856 GCA_902687465.1 Secale cereale
GGGGGGCGCCTGGGCCCCCCGAGGCTCCTCCGATGCCCCCTTTGGCATATATTTAAAGCGTCTCCCGAAACCCTCGAAACAGGAACTCTTTTCGCGATCCCATCTCGGTTCCGCCGCCGCCGCCGCTTCCAAGATCGGGAGCACCAGGAGAACTCTTCCTGGCACCCTGCCGGAGGGGAGGATCACCACCGGGAGCTTCTCCACCACCATGGACGCCTGCCAGATGAGTTGTGAGTAGTCTCCCTTGGACCATGAGTCCATGACCAGTAGCTATGTGATGTTCTCCTCCCGTTCTTGTGCTTCACTAATTAGTCCTCGTGAGCTGCCCTACATGATCGAGGCACATATGTAATCCTTATGCTGTTGCTATGATGAGTTTGCTGGGATCCGATGGATTATGAGATTATGTTCAGATTGTGTTTGAGTAATATATTTGATTCACCTCTTTTATGTTTATGTTCGTAAGTAATTCTTGCATGTTCTCCGTTGTTATTTATTGCTTTGGCCAAGTAGTAGGTAGTGACTCCAAGAGGGAACATTATGCTTGATTGTGGGTTCATGCCCCTCGATGACTAGTTTGAGTGACAGAAACATGAGTCTAGGGGATGTGCTGTTGCCACAAGGGGGAAAACAACAGTGCTTGTGCCCGCGGGTGCAAGGATTGTTTACTTCACGCAAAGTTCTTTTAATGCAGTTGTCTGTTGCATTGAGTTTACACTATGGGCAGGACTCGCAACTTAATACCAGCGAGATGTTCTGGATAGATATCTCAAGGTGGATGATTAGTAGTAGATATTGATGGATTTCGGTCTACTTACTTTGGCGTACCGCCCATGCTTTGAACCTCAACCTTTCTTGCAATGTAGTCAGCATTGGTTTGCGCACATGGTCCTGTCAATTGCCCAGCTGTAATTCGTTTACCTCACATAGCTGTTTTATCGTCTTTTGGGAGAGAGAGACATCACTAGTGAACATCATGATACTCCGGTCCATATCACCATCATTGATCACATCCACTATTTACTTTTCCGCTATTTACTTACTATTGGAATTATACCTATCACTATTATCACTTGCGTTTGATCCTTTGTAAACTACAAGGCCGGAGGGATTGACAACATCTCTGTACTCGTTGGGAGCAAAGTTATTTGTATCGGTGTGCAGGTCCACGTTGATTGCTAATATCCGGCGCCGTTAGCAGTTGACACCTTCTTGTTGAAACTGGGAGTCTCTGGGAAATCGATCCTTGGTAATACCAAGGGAAAACTTCTGCTACACTGCATCTCAAACCTTCCACTTGGGGTAACCAACGAGGGATGAGAAGCCACCTAGCAGTAACCTCTGCTAATGATGCCATGTCACCTCAGTTACATTAAAAAAAACTCGCGTTGATTCGAAATCGATTCAAGTTCAAATTTGAATTAAAGTGAAACGATAAAAGTTTTCAAACAATAAAAACAAAATGTTCGCGTTATTCTATAAATTCCCCTGATCATTTGTCATGTTGAAACCAACATCATCTGACTGGCCAATTAATCCCTAGTGAAATATAAAGTGGTCCAAAACCAACACAAATAAACTTTTCAAAATAAACAAATGTTTATATGTTTCCAACTGAGTTGAAACTTTGTGAGCATCATCATATCACCGAATTGCATTTATGTGCTAGGTTTCATATTTTACTAAAATCATTTAGTGCCTCAAACAAATAGAAAACAATGTCTAAAATAGAAAGCAGTATAAAAAAGGAGAAAAAGGAATAAGAGCTGAAGTCTCCTGTGCACCTTGGCCCACGTGGCCGAGCGGCCGAATGGCCTACCGGCCCATCCACCCTCACCCCATGGCCTATTAGGCCTCCAACCCCTGAACCATAGGGACCCCAACCCCGTTCCTCTCCTCCCTCGCTCCCCATGCGCCGCCAAACATCGCGCACGCGCAGGGCAGCGACCAGCCCCGCCCCCCGCGTTCCTCTGCGCGAGCGCGCCGTTGGCCCGACCCCGTCGCCACTCGCCGTCTCCGCCACCACTATTGCCTCGTCATCATCGTTCCCCGTTCCCCGCTCCTTCCTCCCTCGACCCGATCTGGATCGACCCCGCCGCCGTCGCCCGTCGTTCGTCGCCGCCCCAGCCTCCTACTTCCGGCGTCTCACCGTACCCGACCGCGTCCGCAGCTGCTTCTGGTGGCCCCGACGAGCGCGCCCACGCCCGAGGACCGCGACCTCTTCCCCGCAGCCCCTCCCCAATGACGTCACACCGAGCCCCTCCGCCCTGGCCACCACCAAAGTTGCCCGATGCCGCCGAGCTGCCCCTGAGCTCTGGGGTGAGCTCCCCCTCTGAACCCCTCTGTTTTCACGTTGCCCTTCGTCGTGGTCGCCTAGTTGTGCTGCCGTGCTCTTGGTGGCCGCCATGGTGAGCGCTCGCTCTGCCGCCGCTATTGTCGTCGATGTAGGCCAGCCCTGCTCAAGCCGCGCATCACCCGTAGATGCGTGCCGCCACGCTCGTTCGAAACGAGGAGCTCCAGCCCCTTTTGGTCGCCGTAGCGGCGAGCCCCGTGGCTGCCGTCGTCTTTGTTGGCCACGGGCGTGCCCAACACGCGTGCATGTTCAAGCCAGGGCAGTTGACCCACTGACATGTGGGCCCCCCTGGTTTAACCATTCCCTTAACCACCTAATTAGAACCTAGTAAAATTTGTTTAGTTAAATAACTGAGAATGATATGTGGACCCTTTTCTTTTAAAAGCATGTTTAGAAATATCTAAGTCAATGACATGTGGCCCCTCACTTAATCTGTTAAATTAATTAAATTGTTATTTTAACTTGTCTCTATGACAACTGGGTCCCACCATCTAGTTTGACTAGTCAACGTTGACCGAGTCAACTACTGACTAGACTATTGACTTTGACCCTGACCCCACCCGTCATACACTTTGGCTGGCACTACCTTATGCGGCAGAGTTATTTGCTGATTAATTTTGGAATATACATAAATCCATAAATTGAATAAAACTTTGAAATTTAATATAAAATAAACCGTAGCTCGGATGAAAAAGTTTTATATATGAAAATTGCTCAGAACGACGAGACGAATCCGAATACGCGGTCCGTTCGTCCGCCACACCTCTCTGTCGTACCGAACATGCAACATCCCCCTCCGATTCATCTGTCCGAAAACACAAAACGCCGGTGATACATTCCCGGATGTTATTCCCCTTAACCGGTATCGTGTAGCACTGCGTTAGAGCACCCTAGCACTGCGTGTTGACATGTCGGGGTTCTTTGTTGCATCTGTTTGCTTTATATTTACTGTTTCTTCCCCCTCTTCTCTCCGGTAGACCCCGAGACTGGTGATGCCCCGGTGATCGACTACGGTGTTGACGACCCCTCCTTCTTGCCAGAGCAACCAGGCAAGCCAACCCCCTTGATCATTCCGATATCGCCCACTCTCTTCTCTCTTATGCTTGCATTAGAACTGCTACTGCTTTTTGTATGATCCTATTCTGATGCATAGCCTGTTGTTGATACCTGCTTTCATACCTTACATGTTTATACTAAACTTCTTAGTATAGGCTGGTTAGAGATCCACCAGTGACCCCCTCACATTGTCCCGACTGCCCCGCTGGATTATCAGAAGACCCGATCAATGAGATCGAAGACCAGGCCCCGGCACCGCACATCGCTTTCCCCTTAGTTGTTCGACAATACGGGGTTACTATCGAGTGCCGAGGGTGACACCTCAGCAGCACTTCTGATGTTAACCTTGTAGGTTAGTTCATCTGTTATGGTCATCGAGGGTGATTCCTCTTTCTCCACTCCCGATAACGACACTATCGTGCAACTCTCAAGAGTGGACCTCGAGGGTGACTCCTCTTTCGTTCACCTTGACGATAAACATCAGGTGGAATTCCATCGAGGGTGATTTCCTCAGTTTTCCCTTTGGTGTTAGACACACAGTTACTATGGTTACTATGACTTTACAACTGTTACTTGGAAAGGCAGATCGACCCTGAGGGGTACCCGCGAGTGATGTGGAGACGGGTGAGTAGAATACGAGGCGTGGCCGGGCATTCTTAGCCCTTGCCGCAAGTCCTCGAGACGGGGCGACGGGTTCACATCTTTCGTGGTCTCTGCTTGTTACCGCATTCCCAAGACACTAAACAATTTGGATATTTGATCCAAGGGGCCTCTAGCCTGATAGCGCTAACCATCACGTGGGCATAGTATGGGCGTTCTGCGTCGTATGCATCAGCCGAAGCTTAACTGACGTCATTGCGACTGAGCGGCGCGCGCCGGGTTGGACTGGTTATGCACCTACCTTTTTAAGGAGGTAGCTAGGTCTGCTCACCGGCCGCCCACGCAACGTGCATGAGTTCCCGGGGTGATTGGCCCATGAACCCTGGGGGCATAGGGTTTAGTCCGGCGTGCATGACCTCTCTATTAAACCTAGGTCGGGTTGCGGCGTATTATTTGGCCGAGGGCGGGCATGACCTGATGGTGTGTCCGGTCGGAGTTAAGCAAGTGTGGTTGGTAAGTTGGTGCACCCCTGCAGGGAAGAAAACATCTATCGATATCCTGTCATACGGTAACAAACACTTGGAGTTGTATCCCGATCGATACAACTAGAACTGGATAATGAGACATGAATGGATATGTGGCTCCGGGATTGCTTCCTCGCAGGGAGTCGAGGAAGGATCTCTGGGCGTTATTGCTACAACATGCTTAATAATTATAATATGTTATACTACTCTATTCCCCCCTGTTGCTGCAAGACGATGGTTTCCAGAAGATGCTAGTCTTCGATAGGACTAGCTTCTCCCCCTCTTATTCTGGCATTCTGTAGCTTAGTCCACATATACTACCCTTTTCATTGATACTGATGCATATGTAGTGTAGATCCTTGCTTGCGAGTACTTTTGATGAGTACTCACGGTTGCTTTGCTCCCCCTTTTCCCCCTTCTTTCTTCTTGCTGGTTGATGCAACCAGATGGTGGAGTCCAGGAGCCAGATGCCACACTTGACGACTGCTACTACCCCGACAAAGCTTACTACCTCATGAAGACAGCTGATGACGAGGAGCAGTTAGGAGGTCCCAGGCAGGAGGCCTTGCCTTTTCGATCGTTGATGTTTTGTGCTAGCCTTCTTAAGGCAAACTTGTCTTATGTCCGTACTCAGATATTGTTGCTTCCGCTAACTCTGTTGTATTCGAGCTTATGTATTCGAGCCCTCGAAGCCCCTGGCTTGTAATATAAAGCTTGTTTTTTAATTTATGTCTAGAGTTGTGTTGTGATATCTTCCAATGAGTCCCTGATCTTGGTCGTACACATTTGCGTGCATGATTAGTGTATGGTCAAAACGGGGGCGTCACACATCTCCACTTTGATGATGGCCTGGAATGAAGCCTGGGAAGAGCACATGTGGTGGTGTGGCCCCCTCCCTATGCGTGCTCCACTTGTGGTTGTCGTTGTGCCTATGTCGCTTAGTCTTCTCCTCTCCATGTTGTTGTCATTGTAGTTGTAGATCCTGTGCTTGACGCCCTCCGCGTGCCTACGCTTTGCGCCATGTGTTGGGAAACGTGGTAGAAAACAAAAAAGTTCGCACCTGCGCACACCCAAGATCAATACGATGATGCATAATGTGCTGGGATCACGATCGTTACCGTCATCGAGTTGCAGCGGAAGAAGAACATGTCGGTGTAGGTTGTACTTGGAG
This sequence comes from Secale cereale, assembly GCA_902687465.1. Lineage (NCBI taxonomy): Eukaryota > Viridiplantae > Streptophyta > Magnoliopsida > Poales > Poaceae > Secale > Secale cereale. The sequence goes on from LR738712.1 coordinate 497,688,444, forward strand.
TCCCTCGAACCGTCGATGAATGATCCCTCGTACCGCCCATGAAAAAGTCCCTCGAACCGAAGACAGAAAGCATGACCTCTCTACTTGGTTGCATGCGTGCGGCCTTCACGAACCGACAGCGCTTCACCGTCCAGAGCTAATCTTCGCTGGAGAATTAGAGGGAGGAGATTAGAACCACACGAGGCTTCTAATTATGAGGACACGAGGATTATCTAGCTCTAATTAGTCAACTAGGACCAACTAGAACTAGAAGAACCAAGGAGGCTCCAAAACTTATATGTCTCAATGGACAAAATCTCTGGTATATATAGGATAGATGGGAGAGGAGGGGCTGCCACTAAGGGTGAAGGAGTCCCCCTTGGGGCGCTGTCCAAGCGGGGAGGAGGATTCCTCCCCCTAGTCCAATTCAGTCTCCTTAGGCGCCACCTCCACTTGGGCCTTGTTGGCCCAAGTTTCCTTCCACCACTTGGCCTTTATAGGGCCGTTGATATTTAATCAAATATAAAAAAGAATCTCAATGCTTTAAGATAATTTAACATCCCCAGAAACTTTCTCCACCTATATATATTTATCAGCAATACCCGGTATTACCCGATAATCACCTAAACCCTTCCGATGACCCCGAAATGCTTCCGGATCCTCTTAGAACTATTTTGAATATTAATAAAACAATTCCACAAATATATTCTCATTAAACCCGTCCTACTAATACTTAGCAGATCATGATTGCCTTAATCTTGTAACTCCGTAGGTTTGGTAACTTATAGACATGAACAAAACCATTTGTTTAATGACCGATAGCGGGACCGTGGACATCCATATCGATCCCTATGAGCACACAAATGATATTCAAGGGAACCTATGGTTATCATGTGCTATTCCCTTTGCTTCACGATATTTCGCAAAACCAGGGATGCATCGATATCCTCCTGAGTTATCACTAGGCTCACTGTAGCGAAATCCTCGTTACCGGTTTTGTTTTTCTTTCTCGTTATTGTGTTCCGGCATCTCGGTTACGTAGTCACTTGTGTATGGCCAGACGATGATGGATGATGTCACACCGAGAGAGCCCTAAGAATATCTCTCCATCATCAGAGGAGAAAATTCCACTCTTGAGCTATCTAGTCACTTGTCAAACTTTCCGATGAACCCGTAAGTTGTCATTACGATCAGCGTGTTACAGGTGATGTTTGAGAAACCCCAAAGCCCACCATACGGTAAGATCACGATACTCTCATGGTCGAAGGAGCAAAATCACATGTTAACACTCCGTGTTATTACAATTGATTACAAACTATATTAACTCAATTCATAACAGACAAGATTGGGTCGATTCAATATGACCGTTCTTCTAACGTCATAATCTCAATGATGTTTTAGGACTATCATTACACTTAACTATATCCTAAGATCTGGAAAACGTGATCACCAACCACACTTGAGCTAGTCCTAGAGGCAAGACTAGGAACCTTTTATTTAACCGTTTATCATTCCACACATGCATATGAATTTTCCACTATATCACATATTCAGGATCATAGCAGTTATAGCATAGAATATAAACTCCATATATTATTGCCTCTAGGGCATATTTCCAATAGTCACCCACTTGCACCAGAGTCAATAATCTAGTTGCATGATTTTCTAACATGCATGGCTATCATGTGTTGCTCATGTTGTGCTGGTGGTAGAGCCTTTTGTCACTGGATTTGAGGTTCTTCAAATCCCAATGTTATTTCTGTCGGTAATATCTGGTTTTATTGTGTATTTATTTTGTTACATTAATGGCAGCACTATATCCACATATAGTCCATTCCATAGTAACACTATATCTTCATATAATTCAATTGTTGTATCTCCATATAATCAATATTCATTTGGAACTGCATAATCCATCAATAAACTTTTACCGATCTAGATTATATTCTATTCAAAACCTTCTCAAATCTGAATCTATATCATTTATAGATCCACCATTTATGTTCATTTCCGAAAAACTATTACAAAATTATAGTAATATCAGTCATGAAGTTGTCTTTGTGTAAACTTTACAAGAAATATTTGTGTAACTATTTACAATAATCTCTTCATCCCCTCCAAGGACAAGAAGCAAAATCTTTGTCTAGTTGAGGTACTTGATCTTTAAGCAATCACCCTAGTGAATCTCTCCGGGATCACTATGGTACTTATTACTTAACAATTCATTCATACGAAAAACATATGGCTTTATACATTTGATAGCACATATGATGAATTCAATCTTTGAAGTAAACTGAACTCTATTCATCCACACATGCTCATCAACTACTGATTCTGCATGATGTCATGCTATGTGACATTTGAGAAATCAATTTCTCCTGTTAGACTTCTTTGAAACTTTGTCACATTACATATCTTAGTATAATCAGATGTATCGATCTATCTATATGGATTTTCATCTAATAATTCCAAGTCCTTTTGTAAGCATGATTTTAATCTTTTGTGCTAATATACTTTATATTATTTCTCATCAAGTGATATGTCATACATATGTAAGACCACAAATGTCATATAGCTCCCACTAAACTTCTCGTATCATCAAGCTTCTTGATAAATTTGAAATTCTCCAATTATTTTATCAAGATTCCAGCTACTTGATACATAATTTCAAATCATACATATGGCTTTGAAATATTTATACCATTTTGGTATTCCAACAAAACTCTTGTTGGTTGTATCTTATATACATCCTGTTACAAATCTCTTTCAAAATAGTTTTGTTACTCATCTATTATATATAAATAACACTCACCATTGTAATCCATTAATACTTTTAGTATTGCTACTAACAAGAAGATTTGACAAGATCAATCCTTCCATTCCTACAAAACTCTTTTGTAATACTTTTCTTTCAGGATCATTATCCATGAATAATCGAAGATCCATTTATACACCTTCTGAAGGTTTCTCCAAGTTCAAAACCCGTTCCTTGCATATGGACCTCACTTTGGATTTAAATGGTTTGAGTAACCTTAGTTGAGCACCATAATTGCTTCCTCGTAGTGCGCTGGTTTCATCTACTTCTAAGATGAAATTTTCAGTAGATTCAATAATCTTCCCGACCTTTACATTTTGTTACAGTCTTAACTCAAGCTCCACATCTAACGTAGCAGTTTATTTGCTTAGTTTTATAACAAAAATATTCCAGAACATTTCTAGTTTGGTCTTGTTATAACTTTAAGACGAAGATTAATTGTCTCAATAAGCTATATCATCCTCCCACTTGCTCTTTTAACAAGCAGACCTTTTCTTGAAAAAAAAACCATTTTTTGACAAACCTTTTATCCTATGATTTTTGTGAGAGGAACACAAAACCTACAATCAAACATTTGTCTGAAACATTCTATAACCCTTTATAGTTTTATCAGACATATAGATGGTGCATCTGTTTAGTGAATATTATGTTGTTTCATCTATAAACCCCCCCCCAAATGAGATTAGATCAATAATAATATTTCCACAATTATTCAATTATTTGGTACACTTTATGATTTTGATATATTTCTTCGTGAAAGAAGAATCATTTTATCTTCCGTCATAATGATATTATATCTTCATCCTAAATTTCGTTGAGCTATTTCAAATATTTTAGTCCTTATGTTTTATCAAGTAAATCATATTTTCTCATAACATTTATGGAGTATAAATATTCAGCACACCCTGTTATATCCATCGTACTTTATACATCTCAATATTTCAGTCAATTTAGAAGACTTTTATACCTTCATCTTTAGGAAGATCAATTATCTGATATAACTAAGCAGTGCCACACACAAGTGGTTTTATTAATCTTCTCAAGACATTTAGCTTTAATGTTATTGATCCCAAACTTCCAGATTCATCATGTATAAACCAACACATAATAAAGGTTTAATCAAAACATATTCTCATAATAATCCAAACAACTATTGTTTATAACTTATAGGAATATCCATATCCATCGCATAACCCATATGATAATGCATCACATAACTCTAAAGCAAAATAACTATTATTTCAGTTCCAAGATAAATCTTGAAGATAAACCAAAGACATGACTTTGACGGTCCCTGAGCAAAGATCCCATCACCATTCCGGACTTGTATCACGACTTCATTTCTTTTCTCCTTGTGAGCTCTTTGTAGTCCCTGCACCGGTTTGCAAAACAAGAGCAACCGTTCAATATCAAATAATCATGACATATAGAATTTTTACAAGTATAATAGCATTAACTTTGTATATCGATTAAACCTTTACCGGAAGAACTGCTCTTCTTATCAGCCAAGTACTGCTTGCAATTACACTTCCAGTGTTCTTTTTGCTTGCAGTAGAAACATTCATTATCTTTAATGGCTCCGCCTTGTTCTTCTTCTGAGACTCGGTCTTACTAGTTTCAGTAGATTTGTTCTTCTTTTACTTGCCCTTCTTCTTCAAACTAGTGGTCGTGTGGACCATCAACACTGCTTTGTTCTTCCACATTCCAGCATCTGCAGCATTGAGCATAGCAAACAACTCGTTTGCACTCTTCTCCATCCCATTCATGTTGTACTTCATGATAAAGCCATCGTAATATGAGGGGGGGGGGTGAAGCAAGCACAATATATGTACCGAGTGTAGGTGGAATTCAAATTCCAGAGAAGCCAGTCTATCACCATAGTGAGCAAGCTTTACTATATGCTCACTCATTGAGGAAACCTCTTTCATCTTGCATTCAACCAAGGCCTTGGTTAATTCAAAACGCTCGGTCCTTGCCTGCTTCTTGTACAGAACTTCCAGTAACCCAATTACCCAAATATAAAGTGAGTCATAGGTCGTTTAAAATGTTTTTGTAGTTTAGGATCCATGCAAGTTAACATTAGACACTGGACTGAATCGTAGTCATCACTACAAGTAGCGTAAGCAGCAACTTCTTCTGGTGTTGCATCCTTTCTGGGAGCATCACCCAGGGGCCGATCTTGCACATACTTTGTAGAACTTCTGAGAACAAATCTTATGTTCCGGATCCAATCCGCACAGTTTCCACCATGAGCAGCCAACATTTCTTTCTCTAACATAGGTGCTAAGTTGAACATATTGCGAGCCATTGATCTACAATGATAGACACATAATTCATTTAGACATTTATTCATAATTAATGTTGCACTAGTGCTTAAACAAATTTTAATATAAAGTGCACTCCCACTCAAATCAATATCTCCCATAATTGATAGTGTGATTCAAGATCCAAATCTAGTTCTCAGTCATTGATGTGGACATCACTTGTGACGAGAATTTTGATCGATGAGCAAGCAATTGCCGATCATATCACCATATGACCCTTGTTCATCTTACAATGTTTTGTGCTCCGAGCTCAGAATAATTATGCTAGAACTTCAAGACAACCGAGTGCTATTTGCATATATGGTCTGACAATATGCGTCTTACACCTCTCACCCCATTTGTACTCATGTGGCCATGACTTACTCCGTGATGCTAGAATGTCGTAGACGGTTGCAACACCGGGAAGAGCACCTTTTAGCTTGATATTTACTGTGAGAGATCACCCTAATAATGGGCTACTGTGCAGTCAAAGGGTGCAAACAACAAAGGGATAGAAATCTCAAGCAGTTCATAAAATGTTGATATGGTATAGCCCTAGGCGTTGGGAATCTTCTGTGATCATCTTCAATCTTCTGTTGAAGCGTCTTGACGACCGATATTTCATTGTCGTGGCAAACATTTCAAAAATGTTACCGTGGTGGCAATTTCAGAAAATGTTGTTTTGGTGACTGTTTCATAAAATGTTGCGGTGGCAACTGCTTTATAAAACATTGATGTGGCACCATATTCAAAAATTCTGTCATGGCACAAAATTATAGCTGCTCGACCCCTGCCAAGTATAGCTTCTCCATGTAGGGGTCCTCCGTGTATGTTTTGCCATCGTCACCTGTAACCTGTAGGTCATCTCTTAAAAATACATTAACGTGGCAATCTCATTACTCCAAACATCATGTCGTGACGCGCATGTCACTTAACATTACAACATACACCATCTCATACATAAACTCGTATTATGACGAAGGCTATACCACATCATATGCATACCCTGCAAAACCAAGTAAGACGTCCCTTAATAGGTTTTAGCAAAATTTTAGTTACGCAGTTAACTAGTTTTAGCAAATAATACTAGTTACATACGTCCACAATTTAGGTGATGATTCTTGATGCTAGATCAAGTTTTGGGGTGTGTGAAACGAGAGACTTAATTACAAATGTCTAGCCCCACACTAAACTTCGTCAAATACACCTGACCCCCTAGAAGATCATCCATCTTCTACACCCGCTTGTGTACGCGACAATTCACTATTATCAAACAGTTAGTAGATCGTCGCCAGCCAGAGCCGATCGATGGTCAGAACCTTGTAAACAATGACACCATGTCATCGATGAATTGACCCAAAGCAACACTCAATGGAAGCATAACAAGAACATCAACCCTCATAATTACATGTGATCTAGATCGCAACCTGCACCTACTCATATAACTGCTCATGATGCCACTGTTGGGAAATGTGGTAGAAAACAAAAAAAAATTGCACCTACGCACACCCAAGATCAATATGAAGATGCATATCGGGTTAGGACGACGATCGTTACCGTCACTGAGTTGCTGCGGAAGAGTGACTTGTTGGTGTAGATCATACTTCGAGTCCCTCGAACCTTCGATGAATGATCCCTCATTCTGCCCGCAAAACAGTCCCTTGAACCGAAGATCGAAAGCACGACCTCTCTACTTGGTTGCAAGCGTGCAACCTTCATGATGTGACAGTGCTTCGCTGTCCAGAGCTAATCGTCGCCGGAGAATTAGAGGGAGGAGATTTGAACCACATGGGGTTTCAGTTATGAGGACAAGAGGATTAGCCTAGCTCTAATTAGTCAACTAGGACCAACTAGAACTAGAACTAGAAGAACTAGAAGAACTAGAGGAGGCTCCAAAACTTATATGTCTCAATGGACAAAATCCTCTAGTATATATATGATAGAGGGGAGAGGTGGGGCTGCCACCAAGGGGAAGGAGTCCCCCTTGGGGCGCCAGCCAAGAGGGGGAGGAGGATTATTCCCCCTAGTACAATTCGGCCTCCTTCCTTCAGGGGAGGAGGCGCCACCTCAACTTGGGCCTTGCTGGCCCAAGTTGCCTTACATCACTTGGCCTTTTTAGGCTTGTTGATACTTAATTAAATATAAAAAAATTATAAATACATTGAGACCATTTTATTTATTGATAATACCCCGTATTACTCGATATTCGCCGAAACCCTTCCGGTGACCTCGAAACGCTTCCGGGTCCTCTCTCAACAATTCCGCCTATTATTGAAACAATTCCACAAATATATTCTCATTACTCCCATCCTACTAACACTCGGAAGATCATGATCTCCTTAAACTTGTGACCTTGTAGGTTTGGTAACTCATAGACATGAAAGAAACCATTTGTTCAATGACCGAAACAGGGACCGTCGGCGTCCATATCGATCCCTATGTGCACACGAATGCTATTCGAGTGAACTTATGGTTGTCATGTGACATTCCCTTTGCTTCACGACATTTCACAAAGCTTGGGATGCATCGGTATCCTCCTGATACATCTCCAACGTATCTACTTTTTCTAAAACTTTTCCTCTTGTTTTGGACTCTAATTTGCATCATTTGAATGAAACTAACCCCGGACTGACGCTGTTTTTAGCAGAACTACCATGGTGTTGTTTTTGTGCAAAAATAAAAGTTCTCAGAATGGGACGAAACTTTGTGAGGATTTTTTATACAATAAAAGAAAAATACTGGAGCCAAGAACCACCGGAGGGGGACACCTGGGTGGACACAACCCACCAGGGCGCGCCCCCCTCCTGGTGCACCCAGGTGGGTTGTCCTCACATGGTGGCCCCGCAGACGTCAACCCTGATACTATATATTCACATTTACGGAGGACAAAATGTCACACCCTGATTTTCATGTCACATTGCTTAAGCTTATTTTCATGTTAAAAAAATGTGGATTTGCAAAAACTTTTGAGTGTTTTTGACTTTGCTTGATTTGACTTTTGTCTGCTGTTTGCTAGTGCTCTAAAAATCAAATAAATCCTCCAACTCTTATACTTCATCTCCTTGACCCAAAACCTTTTCCCAATGATCATGCCATGTGTATAGACCAGTATAGAATTTTCTTATAAAAATATTTTGGCCAAATGGTATTTTCTAAAATTAGTTTTCCAAAAACCCCTGAATTGAGGTTTGCACTGCAAGTACCTTATTTAGGGTGTGAAAAATCTTTCAAAAAGTTTATTTGAATCCTATTAGGTATAGGACTCCCAGAAACCACAAAAGTATAATTTGAAAAGTTATTTTTATATTTTATTTAAAAGCTTTTTCTTAAGGCCAGAAATGGTCTTTAATAGGGAAAAATTATTTAATCATTTCAAAAATATTTGCCAAAAATCAGGGAGACTCATAGGACATATATTGACCATATATTAGAGTTTCAACACATGGTCATATTCAAAATATTGGGCAAATCCTTCCAAAACCCTTTCTGGATATTTCAAACTTTTGAAATATTTACAAAGGAAATATTCTCCAAAAATTCCAGGGAAATTCTATCATGTCATATATGACATATTTGATGATCTTGCAAAGCCTCATGCCTTGAAGATCAAGGAAACATCCTCTAATACCCTCAAAACCGTTCTGTCCATATTTGAAGTTTGAGCAACTCTACATTGCCAATCTTGTCCAAATGCTCTCAAATTTGGTGCACATGCTAGAATGGCCTAATAAGGCATCTAGACCAAATGGCACAAGATTTGGAATAGAGCAACTTGATCAGATCACCCCAAAACCCTTTCTGTTCAAATACAAATTTGAACAACTTTACATTACCAACTTTTTATCTGGGGCCTCAAACTTTGTGGGCATGATCATAACCCCAAATGATGATGCTACACCAAGTGGTGCATCAAGGGGAGATGATTTGCTTAACTCAAACATGGTGAAACCATTTCTGTTGATTTCTAGGGTTCACCAAAGTTACATTGGCCACTTTGCCCAAATGAGCTCAAATTTGGTGTAGAGGCCTAATTATATGTGAAATTTGATCCTGTTAAGTTCCATGCCAATTGGAGGTCATTTGTTTCCCCAAAACCTGATCAAACACCTTCTGTCCAATTACCAAAACAAGTGTTTGGACCCCTTTTACTATTTCCCTTTACCCCAAATTCTTACCACAGCTCCCCCTGATCATCCTCTACCCCCAGTAACTTCTATATGGCCTCAGCTCAATCATTGGAGGGGGTAAAACCCCAATTCTCACTGCTGGACAGCAGTAAACTCCCTCTCTTTCACCCCTCTCCTCATTCCAAAGGCTCCCCAGAGCATTTACGACCTCCACGCCTTTGTTTACTATCCCCTAGCACTACTGGACACTGGGGGACACGGCCAGGAAGCACAGACACGACCATGCCGGCCAAAGGCGTGCTCTGGAGCACGCTACAGTGCACCGAGGCACTGTAGCTCGGCCCTCCCGAGGCTTCCAGGCGACCTTGGGCAGAGAGAGCGTGTCCCCCGAGGTCCCCTCGACGTCCGCAACCTGCCGGGCTGTCGGTCTTATCCTCCCCTGCCCTCCTCCTCTCTCCATGAGCTCGCCCGAGCACGTCCATGGGCGTCGCTCACGGTGCACCGCGGCTGCAGCTATAAAATGCCCCCCCGAGCACCTCTTGCCTCTTCTGGACTCTCGTCTCTCCCGTGAACCTCCTAGACACGCCCCCTCTCCCTCTCAGGCGCTCTTCCTCGCTCCACGGCCGAAGTGCCGCCGCCAGCCGCCACTCGGCATCAGGCACCACGGCCGTTCTGTCCTCCCCCTTCTCTGTTGGCCGCCAGGAGGAGAACCCCAGGACCATGAAGCTACCTCCCACTCCACCCTTCCTTCCCCCTAGCATCTCTGGCACCGCCCCCATCTCGACCCGAAGCCGCCGCCGATGCCTCGGCCGCCGTCGCTCCTGCTCCTCCCGGCCAGCTTGAAGGCCAGGGATGGGCGCGGCTTACTCCGCTGGGCCCTTCGGTGCGCCGGGCACCACCGGGGACGGCCGGAGCCGCCGGGGAACGGCGCCGGCATCGCCCCTGCCTCCTCCTCTGCGTCGGGCGGGGGGAGGACGATGAACCCGACAGGCGGGCCCCGCCTGTAAGTGCCACAGGTCCGGTGGGAGTAGCTGACGGGTGGCCCCCCCCCGATAAGTGGAAGCGCACTTCGGTGGCTGCGCCTTCCTGTGGTGGTGGCGCCCCCCATAACTACGCCTTCGGCGTCACCACCTCCATCCCGCCGCTGAGCCACTGGGCTGAGCCCAGTAGGCGTTGGTTAGCTGGGCCTCGCCCAGAGCACCGTATAAGGTTGAACCCTTATTCCTTTTCTTTTTCTTTATTCTGTCAACTTCAAAAATGCCTAGATAATTCAAATGAACTCCAAATTGCATGATTCAAATTTCCTATGGCTCCATAAATCATACTCTATCACATGGTGCAACATGCACACTATTACAGAAGCAATTCTTTCACAAATATTTATCAAATGCCCATATTCCATTTTCTGTGATGAACTTTAGAAAATCACAGAGAGCTCATTTTTGATCCAAATGCAGAGATTCAAATTCCTAGATACTTGTCATGTCCAAACTTAGTTTTGGAACATTTTTAATAATAGTTTCTGTACCCCACCAAATATTGAGCCATTTCTTCATATTTATCAGCTTTGCAAAATCCTAGGAAATTCATTTCAAATCCAAATCCAGTGAAACCAACTCCTAAATGCTTCTAAAATCATGACTTGATGATGGGTACCTTTGCTCACCATTCAAGGAAATATTTCTGTATACTTCTTCCGAATCCATAAACCCCTTGATTCCATCATATTGGAATGTTCCAAATCACCCATTTATCCAATACCTATGAAACCACCTTGGTTATTTATAATATGACCAGAGGAATCCTAGAAAAGTCCAACTCCTATTTTTAGAGCACTTTTATTTTTTGTTGTGTTGCTTATTATGATTGTTTCCATCGTTAGTTGACGTAATAAACAGAGTATTCGGAGATGGACCAGAAGATTTGAAGACTCGAAAGAATAAGGCAAGCAGCCCTTTGACCATGTTAAAGAAACCTTTTTATGCATGTCTCATAGGACCTTTATATTCAATGCATCGGAATCATGTTGAGGTGGAAACCACTTTGGTTGCTACCCCTGTTACTTTACTGTTGAAACTTGCATCAAACATGACCCTACCTTCCTATGAGGGTTATGTGGGTGGGAATAGATAGATGTATGCTATAGTAGTTGGCTACGCAAAATGGGTCGGGGTTATGCATTGAGTGAAACAAGTGTGGTCTGACATACTTGCAAATGACCCAGTGGGTGCCACTAATGCCCCTGGGAGTTGATGAGGAGCTAGGGCACTACTTGGTGAAGAAGTAGTGTGCCGAGGCTTGACGGAAGTGTTGTTTACAGAGATGGATTAGATTTATGTGTGACTACCGTCCCAACCAAACATGCTCAACCACTCTACCCTTATATGGGAAAGGGCATTATCGATTACCTAGGTCGATACTAGCATGGTGCCCGCATTACTAGTGACGGGGGTGACATGAGGTCACTCTCGGGACGGGGTCGTGCTTGGATAGGCGGCCATGACTGTCTTTACAGGGCACCGGACACATCGTTGGTACCCCGTGCTTGTGGTATGTGATGGATATGGGAGCGAGGCTCCAAGAACCTTGAGATGTGAAATGTGGGGCACGGGGCTGTTACCAATCGAGTGGACTCCATATTAGTGTCGCCTAGGGAAAGATAGTGATCGGGTGCTTACCCCGGGTACTTGAGGTACCGCGGGTCGTGGATGACACGGAAGTTCCCCGGATCTTGTGGGTAAAGTGTGCACCGTCTGCAGAGTGTCAAACTATTCGAATAGCCGTGTCCGCGGTCAAGGACAGTTGGGTGGTGCTACTTAGACTATGTCCATAAGTTCTGGGAAACAACACGATCCAGAGATATTGTTGATGTGATTGTGAGAAAGTCACAATGAGCTTGTGCATGAGTTGATTACAATTCTTTCTCGATAATGATGTCTGTGACCTCCTGATACTTGTTACAGACACATGCATATCCATGTTATATATTGATCATACTTGCATATGAAAAACTAGCTTTCCGCAAAACCGCCAACTTAGAAGTAGAGCCTTGCATAATTATTATGTCATCACACTTGGGTTGCTTGCGAGTACATTCAATGTACTCATTGGCTTGCCACTGGTTATTTTATTGGCCAGGCATGAGAGAACAGGTTATGATGAAGATTTCTTGGAGACGAGTATGCGAGCTAGGACGCTTCCCAGTCAGAATGCCTGTAGGGTTAAGGCAGATGGCATGGGTCCCAGTTGTCTTTGAAGATTTCCGCTGCGATGATATACTCAAGACTTGACCATTATGGTCCCATTTGTGTAACACGGTATGTAAGGATGTAAGACTCTTGTTATTCAGCTTCTGTGTGTTCAGTGAGCATTGATCTCTGGGATCACTGTACACGTGCATTCGGTGATCACGACTTATGAGTCGGGGTCCCCACAGAGCTGGTATCAGAGCCATCCTGACTGTAGGAAGCCTTAGTTAGCATGGTCGTTAGTTAGGGTAAAACTATTTCCAAAACTATTACTAGTTTCCAAAACTATCTATACTTCTCTTCCCTCCTCAGTTTTTCGAAAACTAGGCTATACTCGATCTCTTCCCCTTCAAAACCTTGGTCGCTAAAACCCTTATGCCCCTGACCACTGGATTTTCCATAATCCTCGTGGAGTGCACCTTGCCAAACACTCACCGACCACTTTTGCACGCAAGATTGGTGACACCACGACAAGATGATACCAACAGAAACTACACCCTCGATGAGTGAGGACATGAAGACCCAAAAGATGGGGGACACCCTTGACAAGAGCCCCCAAGATGGTGCAACTTTGGCCTATAAATGACCAGGGTATTGGTTATGCAAAATCATGATATGCATCGCTAATAGAGTAATCCTGTCACTACCGTTGTTGTATCGGCAACCACCGGTGGATGAGAACCTTGCCATTTGGTCCGCCTCACTATAGTGAGCAGGAAAACGGTTCTCTTTGTCCCCCGCACTTGGTGTCGATGTTTTCATCAACAAAACCGACATGTTGGACCTCTATTATTCCTTGTTATTGTCATTGCATATGGATTGCCTACCTGGTACCCTCGACGCCCCAGAAGGCACAAGGGATCGTCATGATTAAAGAGACAAGAGAAGACAAGTCAACGCCAGCTACAAGGAGGCACCTTCACCACATCACTTGATCAGGCGAGAAGTTGTTGAAGATTCTTCAGGCTCAACCCGGATCGTTCATCAAGCAACTACAAGGGACATAGCAACACCTGAGGAAGCCCAGAAGACTGCACGAGGCACGAGTCACGACACTGAGTCCGAGAACCCCTAGGGTAGGATGAGTCGTGTACCCCCTATGCGCAGTCGAGTCCGTATGATGGATCGAATAGAACCATGATTGTGTGTTGTTTGCTTTTATTTGCTTGTGTTTTGATATAAGTCGCGCTTTTGCCCCAGGCAACAAGTGCACGGCTATATCACCTTCCTTGCCTTGTTTCTTTTGTTTCGGCCTTTTTGCACCTGTTTGTTGCACCTGCACTATAGAACCCCCTTTAGGCATTTTCCCTCCTCTACGCTGCTTCTTCCCTCTATTCTCTCTCTCCCCAATTGAAGACCCGCAAGACAAGATGCACCAAGGATTCTACCTCGGCAACCAACTGGCACTGAAGACTTCTGCTACAACCTCCACGATCAATTGCAACCCCGTAGAGTTATGTTTAACCCCCCAGACCAGTAACCCCATTCCTAGACCCTTTGAGACTTCACGAGACACTCCAGCACGAATCCTTAACCATGTGCCTAACCCATGGTAAAGCAAGAGAACCTGTTAAGCCTTTGTAACCTTGCACAACACTGGGTTCGTAAAGGAGCTAGTGGACACGATGAGTGAGCATATTTTCATCCTAATATAGCACGAGGTCTGACGATGCCATAGATAGACCAGTTCAAGGATATTGGACAGATGACTTGGTGGTTTATATCAGTGACTTCGAGGAACTATCTGAGACCTTGATGGATTGTGAGGTTTTCATGTTGGTAGGATCATGACTTTGGGGAAGTATGTAGGAGTGCCCGTTGGACATGAGATTTGGATTTATGTAGGTGATTCTGGTTGGTATAGATGCTGGATATGTCTGCATGGTTCGGAGTAAATTGGATTTAGACCGATGATCTTGATCATGATACCATGCTTCTCGGTGGACAATAACCTAGGAGATTGGATTATTTGTCGGAGATGATTTAGGAATCTATATAATCGTGATCTTGGAGTTTACTTGACCCGAATGATAGAATTTGGTGGACTTACTGTCGTAATGCGTAGCCCTTCCGAGTATTTGGGGATTATAGGGACTTGAGATCTTGTGGAGCACCGTAGACACGGATTTGTAGGGTTGTTGGATTATGTGGTGATTGATGGGAGGTACCGGGCTATTGGAGGTGATCTATAGGAAGGAAACAAATCTTGGAGTGGCATATGACGTGTTTCCTTAGATTGGTGATGCATTATCGTGAGCCTTGCAAGATTAGGTTAAGTGCTTGGATTGTGGAGTTTAATTTAAGCTCAGCAGCATGTATGATCTACCTTTGGATTTTAGAGGTAGACATACATATAGATTTGGGGATCATAGACAGTACAATTTTGTTAGACCGTCTCTTGAGAGTCATGAGGATAGCTATGGCATGAGTAGTGATTGAAGTTGGTCTCTGCGAGAAGACGCTTTTCCGTTCGGAGTACTAGATAGAGCTATTGGCATCTCAGAAACTGTGCTTAAGGATAAGATGATATAAGTTCACTCACTCACTAGAATCCTTGAAACCCTTAAGCCCCACCAAGCCACAACCTGGTCAGATTCTGACCACGGGCCTTGACTCAGAGTCAGGAAGGCCTCTGCAAATACTCAACCGAGACCACCACCAATACCCCAGCTTACCTTGCGTACCCCTTAGACCTCATGGAGTAATTGGACAAGATGGGTAACATCATTATTTGATGGCCTACTTGTCTGCCCGAAGACAAAGAAGAGACGGACGGCTGGATAGAAGACATTTGAAGACCGCCCTGTCAAGAAGGGAGATCTACACCAACCACTGTCATCAAGAAGAAAACTTCCGCGTTGAAGACCGGGCGTATCTGCAAACCACTCCTCCCGGAGGAACCTAACAATTCCGTGTCGAAGGAACGCTCACGCCAAGTTGTATCAAGACTTGAAGGCACGATTCTGGTGGCGCAGGATGAAAGAGAGATTGCAACCTATGTTGCAAAGTGTGATGTGTGCCAAAGGGTCAAGGCTGAATATCAGCGACCCACCGGATTGCTTCAACCACTCAAGGTTCCTGAGTGGAAGTGGGATAAAGTCGGAATGGACTTCGTCACTGGGTTACCAAGGTCGGATAGAGACATGACTCTGTTTGGGTCATGGTCGATCATTTGACCAAGATGGCCCATTTCATTCCTGTCAAGACCCCTTATGATGGCAACCGGCTGGCAGCCGAATCGTAAGTCTTCACGGCATTTCCCAAGGAGATTGTGCCAGATCGAGGAACCCAGTTCACCTCAAGGTTCTGGAAGAAGTTCCAAGAAGCCTTGGGAACCAAGTTATCTTTCAGCACGGCTTTCCACCCCCAGACCGGAGGTCAGACTGAACGAGTCAATCAGATTCTCGAAGTCATGACTCCGAGCCTGTGTCTTGGCATATGGAGCCAAGTGGGAGGATTGTCTCCCTTTTTGCCGAGTTCTCCTATAACAACAGTTACCAGTCGAGCCTTCAGATGGCACCATTTGAGGTGTTGTACGGACGCTGATGTCGCACACCCCTCAACTGGTCAGAGGCTGGAGTAGGACTAGTCTTTGGACCGGATATTCTCCGCGCAGCGGAAGAGCAAGTCCAACTAGTCAGAGAACGTTTGAAGGCAGCCAAGTCAAGGCAAAAGAGCTATGCTGACGCTCACCGTCGGAACATGAGTTTCCATATCGGGGACCACGAGTACCTGCGGGTAACTCCTCTGAAGGGAACCAAGCGTTTCCACGTCAAGGGGAAGCTCGCACCAAGGTTCATTGGACCCTTTGAGATCACTGCAAGTCATGTAGTAGACGGCTCCCCAGCTAGATCTACCACCTGAGATACCCTCCGTGCACCAAATCTTCCACGAGCCCCCCACTCTGGAAGTACTTCTTACCTCCTAGCTAGCCCGATGCCCGCAAGGACATCGATCACCGAGCCTTTGACAGCTAACCCAACCTAACCTATGCAAGAGACCCCTCAGAAACCTCCATCAAGGAAGGCATCAAGCAAGAAGCCATACCATCAAGCACTTCAGGATTCCAAGGAACACCGCTCGGAAGCAGAACCAACAAGGAGAAGTGAAGACTACCCCGTATCCAAGACTCCGCTTTTCTTTCCACGCCTAGTCTGGGAATCTCGGGGACGAGATTCTTGTAAGGGGGGTAGGTCTGTCACACCCTGATTTTCATGTCACATTGCTTAAGCTTATTTTCATGTTAAAAAAATGTGGATTTGCAAAAACTTTTGAGTGTTTTTGACTTTGCTTGATTTGACTTTTGTCTGCTGTTTGCTAGTGCTCTAAAAATCAAATAAATCCTCCAACTCTTATACTTCATCTCCTTGACCCAAAACCTTTTCCCAATGATCATGCCATGTGTATAGACCAGTATAGAATTTTCTTATAAAAATATTTTGGCCAAATGGTATTTTCTAAAATTAGTTTTCCAAAAACCCCTGAATTGAGGTTTGCACTGCAAGTACCTTATTTAGGGTGTGAAAAATCTTTCAAAAAGTTTATTTGAATCCTATTAGGTATAGGACTCCCAGAAACCACAAAAGTATAATTTGAAAAGTTATTTTTATATTTTATTTAAAAGCTTTTTCTTAAGGCCAGAAATGGTCTTTAATAGGGAAAAATTATTTAATCATTTCAAAAATATTTGCCAAAAATCAGGGAGACTCATAGGACATATATTGACCATATATTAGAGTTTCAACACATGGTCATATTCAAAATATTGGGCAAATCCTTCCAAAACCCTTTCTGGATATTTCAAACTTTTGAAATATTTACAAAGGAAATATTCTCCAAAAATTCCAGGGAAATTCTATCATGTCATATATGACATTTTTGATGATCTTGCAAAGCCTCATGCCTTGAAGATCAAGGAAACATCCTATAATCCCCTCAAAACCATTCTGTCCATATTTGAAGTTTGAGCAACTCTACATTGCCAAACTTGTCCAAATGCTCTCAAATTTGGTGCACATGCTAGAATGGCCTAATAAGGCATCTAGACCAAATGGCACAAGATTTGGAATAGAGCAACTTGATCAGATCCCCCAAAACCCTTTCTGTTCAAATACAAATTTGAACAACTTTACATTACCAACTTTTTATCTGGGGCCTCAAACTTTGTGGGCATGATCATAACCCCAAATGATGATGCTACACCAAGTGGTGCATCAAGGGGAGATGATTTGCTTAACTCAAACATGGTGAAACCATTTCTGTTGATTTCTAGGGTTCACCAAAGTTACATTGGCCACTTTGCCCAAATGAGCTCAAATTTGGTGTAGAGGCCTAATTATATGTGACATTTGATCCTGTTAAGTCCCATGCCAATTGGAGGTCATTTGTTTCCCCAAAACCTGATCAAACACCTTCTGTCCAATTACCAAAACAAGTGTTTGGACCCCTTTTACTATTTCCCTTTACCCCAAATTCTTACCACAGCTCCCCCTGATCATCCTCTACCCGCAGTAACTTCTCTATGGCCTCAGCTCAATCATTGGAGGGGGTAAAACCCCAATTCTCACTGCTGGACAGCAGTAAACTCCCTCTCTTTCACCCCTCTCCTCATTCCAGAGGCTCCCCAGAGCATCCAAGACCTCCACACCTTTGTTTACTATCCCCTAGCAATACTGGACACTGGGGGACACGGCCAGGAAGCACAGACATGACCATGCCAGCCAAAGGCGTGCTCTGGAGCACGCTACAGTGCACCGAGGCACTGTAGCTCGGCCCTCCCGAGGCTTCCAGGCGACCTTGGGCAGAGGGAGCGTGTCCCCTGAGGTCCCCTCGACGTCCGCAACCTGCCGGGCTGTCGGTCTTATCCTCCCCTGCCCTCCTCCTCTCTCCATGAGCTCGCCCGAGCACGTCCATGGGCGTCGCTCACGGTGCACCGCGGCTGCAGCTATAAAAGGCCTCCCCCCGAGCACCTCTTGCCTCTTCTGGACTCTCCTCTCTCCCGTGCACCTCCTAGACACGCCCCCTCTCCCTCTCAGGCGCTCTTCCTCCCTTCACAGCCGAAGTGCCGCTGCCAGCCGCCGCTCGGCATCAGGCACCACGGCCGTTCTCTCCTCCCCCTTCTCTGTTGGCCGCCAGGAGGAGAACCCCAGGACCATGAAGCTACCTCCCACTCCACCCTTCCTTCCCCCTAGCATCTCTGGCACCGCCCCCGTCTCGACCCGAAGCCGCCGCCGACGCCTCGACCGCCGTCGCTCCTGCTCCTCCCGGCCAGCTTGAAGGCCAGGGATGGGCGCGGCTTACTCCGCTGGGCCCTTCGGTGCGCCGGGCACCACCGGGGACGGCCGGAGCCGCCGGGGAACGGCGCCGGCATCGCCCCTGCCTCCTCCTCTGCGTCGGGCAGGGGAAGGACGACGAACCCGACAGGCGGGCCCCGCCTGTAAGCGCCACAGGTCCGGTGGGAGCAGCTGACAGGTGGCCCCCCCGATAAGTGGAAGCGCACTTCGGTGGCTGCGCCTTCCTGTGGTGGTGGCGCCCCCCCCCCCCGTAACTACGCCTTCGGCGTCACCACCTCCACCCCGCCGCTGAGCCACTGGGCTGAGCCCAGTAGGCGTTGGTTAGCTGGGCCTCGCCTAGAGCACCGTATAAGGTTGAACCCTTATTCCTTTTCTTTTTCTTTATTCTGTCAACTTCAAAAATGCCTAAATAATTCAAATGAACTCCAAATTGCATGATTCAAATTTCCTATGGCTCCATAAATCATACTCTATCACATGGTGCAACATGCACACTATTCCAGAAGCAATTCTTTCACAAATATGTATCAAATGCCCATATTCCATTTTCTGTGATGAACTTTAGAAAATCACAGAGAGCTCATTTTTGATCCAAATGCAGAGATTCAAATTCCTAGATACTTGTCATGTCCAAACTTAGTTTTGGAACATTTTTAATAATAGTTTCTGTACCCCACCAAATATTGAGCCATTTCTTCATATTTATCAGCTTTGCAAAATCCTAGGAAATTCATTTCAAATCCAAATCCAGTGAAACCAACTCCTAAATGCTTCTAAAATCATGACTTGATGATGGGTACCTTTGCTCACCATTCAAGGAAATATTTCTATATACTTCTTCCAAATCCATAAACCCCTTGATTCCATCATATTGGAATGTTCCAAATCACCCATTTATCCAATACCTATGAAACCACCTTGGTTATTTTTAATATGACCAGAGGAATCCCAGAAAAGTCCAACTCCTATTTTTAGAGCACTTTTATTTTTTGTTGTGTTGCTTATTATGATTGTTTCCATCGTTAGTTGACGTAATAAACGGAGTATTCGGAGATGGACCAGAAGATTTGAAGACTCGGAAGAATAAGGCAAGCAGCCCTTTGACCATGTTCAAGAAACCTTTTTATGCATGTCTCATAGCACCTTTATATTCAATGCATCGGAATCATGTTGAGGTGGAAACCACTTTGGTTGCTACCCCTGTTACTTTACTGTTGAAACTTGCATCAAACATGACCCTACCTTCCTATGAGGGTTATGTGGGTGGGAATAGATAGATGTATGCTATAGTAGTTGGCTACGCAAAATGGGTCGGGGTTATGCATTGAGTGAAACAAGTGTGGTCTGACATACTTGCAAATGACCCAGTGGGTGCCACTAATGCCCCTGGGAGTTGATGAGGAGCTAGGGCACTACTTGGTGAAGAAGTACTGTGCCGAGGCTTGACAGAAGTGTTGTTTACAGAGATGGATTAGATTTATGTGTGACTACCGTCCCAACCAAACATGCGCAACCACTCTACCCTTATATGGGAAAGGGCATTATCGATTACCTAGGTCGATACTAGCATGGTGCCCGCATTACTAGTGACGGGGGTGACATGAGGTCACTCTCGGGACGGGGTCGTGCTTAGATAGGCGGCCATGACTGTCTTTACAGGGCACCGGACACACCGTTGGTATCCCGTGCTTGTGGTATGTGATGGATATGGGAGCGAGGCTCCAAGAACCTTGAGATGTGAAATGTGGGCCACGGGGCTGTTACCAATCGAGTGGACTCCATATTAGTGTCGCCTAGGGAAAGATAGTGATCGGGTGCTTACCCCGGGTACTTGAGGTACCGCGGGTCGTGGATGACACGGAAGTTCCCCGGATCTTGTGGGTAAAGTGTGCAACCTCTGCAGAGTGTCAAACTATTCGAATAGCCATGTCCGCGGTCAAGGACAGTTGGGTGGTGCTACTTAGACTATGTCCATAAGTTTCTGGGAAACAACACGATCCAGAGATATTGTTGATGTGATTGTGAGAAAGTCACAATGAGCTTGTGCATGAGTTGATTACAATTCTTTCTCGATAATGATGTCTGTGACCTCCTGATACTTGTTACAGACACATGCATATCCATGTTATATATTGATCATACTTGCATATGAAAAACTAGCTTTCCGCAAAACCGCCAACTTAGAAGTAGAGCCTTGCATAATTATTCTGTCATCACACTTGGGTTGCTTGCGAGTACATTCAATGTACTCATTGGCTTGCCACTGGTTATTTTATTGGCCAGGCATGAGAGAACAGGTTATGATGAAGATTTCTTGGAGACGAGTATGCGAGCTAGGACGCTTCCCAGTCAGAATGCCTGTAGGGTTAAGGCAGATGGCATGGGTCCCAGTTGTCTTTGAAGATTTCCGCTGCGATGATATACTCAAGACTTGACCATTATGGTCCTATTTGTGTAACACGGTATGTAAGGATGTAAGACTCTTGTTATTCAGCTTCTGTGTGTTCAGTGAGCATTGATCTCTGGGATCACTGTACACGTGCATTCGGTGATCACGACTTATGAGTCGGGGTCCCCACACAAAATCAGGGAGAACAAACTATCACGATCCACAAGATGGAGCCGCCGTCACCTCCTGTTCTTCATCGGGAGGCCAGATCTGGAGTCCGTTTGGGGCTCCGGAGAGGAGGATCTTCGTTCTTCGTCATCACCAACCCTCCTCCATCGCCAATTCCATGATGCTTCCCACTGGGAGTGATTAATTCCTTCGTAGGCTCGCTGGTCGGTGAGGAGTTGGATGAGATTCATCATGTAATCTAGTTAGTTTTGTTAGGGCCGATCCCTAGTATCCATTATGTTCTGAGATTGATGTTACTATGGCTTTGCCATGGTTAATGCTTGTCACTTTGGGCCTGGGTGCCATGATTTTAGATATGAACCATTTATGTCATCACCATTATATTCATGTTCTAGATCCGATCTTGCAAGTTATAGTCACCTACTACGTGTTATGATCCAGCAACCCCGGAGTGACAGTAGACGGGACCACTCCCAGTGATGACCGTAGTTTAAGGAGTTCATGTATTCATCATGTGTTAATGCTTTGTTCCAGTTCTCTATTAAAAGGAGGCCTTTATATCCCTTAGTTTCCAATATGGACTCCGCTGCCATGGGAGAGTAGGACAAAAGATGCCATGCAAGTTCTTTCCATAAGCACATATGACTATTAACGGAATACACGCCTACATTATATTTATGAACTGGAGCTAGTGCCATATCGCCCTAGGTTATGACTGTCACATGATGAATATCATCCAACAAATTACCGATCCAATGCCTACAATTTCCTACATATCGATCTTGTCAAGTTACTACTGCTATAGTTACTGTTACACTTGCTACAAAATTACTGCTATCACTTTTACCGTCACTATTGATGTTGCCACTACTATCAAACTATCATATTACTGTGCTATTGATCACTTTGCTGATGATAATTAATCTCCAGGTGTGGTTGAATTGAAAACTCAACTGCTAATACTTACAAATATTCTTTGGCTCCCCTTGTGTCAAATCTATAAATTTGGGTTGAATACTCTACCCTCGAAAACTGTTGCGATCCCTATACTTGTGGGTTATCAAGACCTTTTCCTAGTGCCGTTGCCGGGGAGTATAGCTATATTTTTTGAGTCACTTGGAATTATTATCAATTTATCACTATGAAGAATCTAAAGGATGCTAAGACTAAGATTTTCCCCTCTAAGACGAGGGGAGGTAAGGAACTGCCATCCAGTTCTGCTTTAGATTCACCTTTTGTTATAAGTAAACTTGCACCACCACAACATGCTATTAATCCTGATATGTCGCAAGTTATTGATGATGCTACCTCCGCTATGAAAGATACTTATGATGATGCTAGTACCTTGCATGATGATGATGTGCCACTTGGTGAATTTCTTGATGAACAAATTACTAGAGTAAGACAACATGATGTTGTTGAATCTGATGATGAGCTTGAAACTAAATTTTTTGAAACACAGGTTATGTTATGAATGAGGAAATAACTAGAGATATTCTTGCTTGTAAGGATAGAGGTGATCTAGAGAAATTATTATGCAAGTATAAAGAAAAGTCTCTAAATGCTAGAATGAAATGTGATCCTAAGTTTGCTACCTCACCTGTCTTTATTGATGACAAGGATTATGAATTATCTGTCGACCCAGAGTTAATCACTTTGGTTGAATCTGATCCTTTCCATGGTTATGAAACTGAAACTGTTGTGGCACATCTCACTAAGTTGAATGACATAGCCACCCTTTTTACTCATGATGAGAAAACTCGTTACTACTATATTATCAAATTATCCATGTTCTCATTAAAGGGTGATGCTAAAGCTTGGTACAATACTCTTACTCCTGGTTGTGTGCGTAGTCCCCAGGATATGATTTATTACTTCTCTGAAAAATATTTTCCTGCTCATAAGAAACAAGCTGCCTTACAGGAAATATTTAACTTTGTGCAAACTAAAGAAGAGAGTCTCCCACAAGCTTGGGGGAGGCTTTGCCAGTTACTTAATGATTTTCTTGATCATCCTCTTAAGAAAAACGAAATACTTGATATCTTCTATAGTGGACTAACCGATGCTTCTAGGGACTCCTAGATAGTTGTGCTGGTTGTGTTTTCAGGGAACGGACTATTGGACAAGCTGAAGAATTACTGAATTGTTGGGGAACGTAGTATTTCAAAGTTTTCCTACGATCACGCAAAATCCATCTACTACATGCATAGCAACGAGAGGGGAGAGTGTGTCTACGTACCCTTGTAGACCGAAAGCGGAAGCATCTAGTGACGCAGTTGATGTAGTCGAACGTCTTCGTGATCCAACCGATCCAAGCACTTAACGTACGACACCTCCGCGTTCAGCACACGTTCAGCTCGATGACGTCCCACGAGCTCTTGATCCAGTTGAGCTTCACGGGAGAGTTTCATCAGCACGACGGCGTGGGGATGGAGATGATGAAGCTACCGGCGCAGGGCTTCGCCTAAGCACTGCAACGGTATGACCGAGGTGTATTTCTATGGAGGGGGCACCGCACACGGCTAAAACGATGTTGCTTGTGTGTCTTTGGGTGCCCCCTGCCCCCGTATATAAAGGAGCAAGGGGGAGGTGCGGCCGGTCCAAGGGGCGTGCCATAGGAGTAGGATTCCTACTCCTAGTAGGAATAGGAATCCCCTTTCCTATTCCTACTAGGAGTAGGAAAGGAAGGGGGAGAGGAGAAGGAAGGAGAGGGGCGCCTGCCCCTTCTCCTAGTCCAACTAGGATCCCTAGGGGGGTGCGGCCAGCCCTATGGGCTGCGCCTCTCTTTTCCTCATTAGCCCACTATGGCCCATACTCCCTCGGGGGGGGGGGGGGGTTCCGATAACCCCCTCCGGCACTCTGGTTTTATCCGATAACACCCGGAACTCTTCCAGTGTCCGAATATAGTCGTCCAATATATTAATCTTTATGTCTCGGACATTCTGAGACTCCTCATCATGTCCATGATCTCATCCGGGACTCCGAACTACCTTCGGTACATCAAAACTCATAAACTCATAATATCGATCGTCATCGAACGTTAAGCGTGCGGACCCTACGAGTTTGAGAACTATGTTGACATGACCGAGACTCATCTCTGGTCAATAACCAATAGCGGAACCTGGATGCTCATATTGGCTCCTACATATTCTACGAAGATCTTTATCGGTCAAACCGCATAACAACATACGTTGTTCCCTTTGTCATCGGTATGTTACTTGCCCGAGATTCGATCGTCGGTATCACTATACCTAGTTAATCTCATTACCGAAAAGTCTCTTTACTCGTTCCGTAATACATCATCTCGTGACTAACTCATTAGCCGTTTTGCTTGCAAGGCTTATTATGATGTGCATTACCTAGAGGGCCCAGAGATACCTCTCTGACACTCGGAGTGACAAATCCTATTCTTGATCTATGCCAACACCACGAACACTTTCGGAGACACCTGTAGAGCATATTTATAATCACCCAGTTACGTTGTGACGTTTGATAGCACGCAAGGTGTTCCTCCGGTATTCGGGAGTTGCATAATCTCATAGTCGTAGGAACATGTATAAGTCATGAAGAAAGTAATAGCAGTAAAACTAAACAATCAAGTTGCTAAGCTAACGGATGGGTCTTGTCCATCACATCATTCTCCTAATGATGTGATCCCATTGATCAAATGTCAACTCATGTCCATGGCTAGGAAACATAACCATCTTTGATCAATGAGCTCATTAAGGTTCATGAAGACACTCAACTAAACAATGAAAAGGAACCAGATAATGATGTTGAGATAGAAACCGGTTGATCTTGATAACCCACAACCTAAGAATATAAGATATGATAAAAAGAATTTGTTGCTAGGAAACACGGTAAAGAAAGAGAATCGTGGGTTCAAAAACCTATGCCTTTTCCACCCAAGTAAACTAAAAATAAAGATGATGAAGAATTTGAACACTTTGCTGAAATGCCGAGGCTAGTCTTTTTACGTACTCGCTTGACTGATGTCTTGAAAATGCCTCCTTATGCAAAGTACATGAAAGACATCATCACCAATAAGAGAAAAATACCAGAAGCTGAAATCTCCACCATGCTTGCTAAATATACTTTTAAGGATGGAGTACCTAAAAAACTTGGAGACCTAGGAATACCAACTATACCTTGCTCCATCAAAAAGAACTATGTGAAAACTGCTTTATGTGATTTAGGAGCTGGTGTTAGTGTTATGCCTTTCTCTTTATATAAAAGACTTGATTTGAATAAACTCACACCTACTAAAATATCTTTGCAAATGGCTGACAAATCAACTGCCATACCTATCGGTATCTGTGAGGATGTGACCGTTGTTCTTGCTAATGTTACTATTTTAGCTGACTTTGTTATACTTGAGATGCCCGAGGACGACAACATGTCGATTATCCTTGGTAGACCCTTCTTGAATACTGCAGGGCCTCTTATTGATTGCAATAAAAGCAAGGTCACTTTTCATATCAACGGTAATGAGTATACGGTGCACTTTCCAAAGAAGAATGGCATTAATGTTATTGAAAAATCTCCGACAATCACTATTGGAAGTTTTCAAATACCTCTACCTACTGTTAGGAAGAAATATGAAACGCTTATTGTTGGGGACATTCATATCCCCATTGAGGTAACTTAGTGATTTACGAAAGTTCTTCGATTTCATGCTAATCAAAAGTGGTTGTTAATAAGACTTGATCAACCTTATTAATAAGTCATTTTTTGAGAGGTACGAAGTTGATGAATTTAGTAAGCAATACCTTTTGTCTGTACCCTTTATTTTCTGTTCCTACTAGTCAAATAAAATAAATGCCATGTTTTGTCTGTTTTCCGAGTTTTCCGTGCAATAAAAAATGGCCCAAACATAAAAGTTCGGAGAATGCTCTGAAAATTTAACTCGGTGTTTTTCCGATTATTTAAGAATTTCTGGTGCAAATAATATCAGAGGGAGGTGCACCAGGTGGGCACAACCCACCTGGGTGTGCCAGGACCCCCAGGCGCGCCCTGATGAGTTGTGGTCCCCATGTGGCCCCCTCACTTATCTCTTTACACCACATGATCACCTACCTCCAGAAAAAATTCACCATTGCTCTCTCTCTCTCTCTCACGTTCGTGCTCTGAAACCTGCGAATTTCGATCTCTTTGCTCGAAGCTCCGTTTCCGAAACTATTTCGGGGGATTGTTGCTTGGTATGTGACTCCTCCGTTTGTCCAATTAGTTTTTGTTTTAGTGGTTTATATTTTGAATAATTAGCTACTCTTGGTGTTGCTGTAGATGAGCTTGCATGTTGAATTCTTAAAGTTCTAAGTAATTTGAATGATTGCTATGCCCTCTATGTAACCCCATGAGTAGTTGTTATCAATTTTGTAAAGTTTTGTTGAGAAAAATTTAGTGGACTAAAAAATTCAGAATTTTGTTCATAGGAAAAACATGAGTATCTTTAGGAAGTTTGCTTCCAAGAAGAACTCCAAGGGAGTGATTGGGGAGTCATCTGATAGTGATCTCCACATCCGGAGATTGGTGGAGACACGGCCGTGCGAATGGCCGCATACCCCATCCATGGAAGATGCTGGAATCCTTCAAGAGTTTGCACAATATGCTGCTAATGTCGGCCTCACCGATTTCATTGCGGCTGAATATGAACTGTATCATATCCTCACAAACACATTTGTGCAAAGTTTTAATTTTCTTCCTAGGAATAATCCCCTTGAGGTGCAAGTTAATTTATATGCTGAACCCCATGAGATACCACTTACCGAATTTTGTGAAATATGCTTGCTTCCTACTGATGGTAGTTTGGCAGAGCCTAGGCCCGCAGAGTTCGAAAGCTTTTATCGTAATCCGACAGTGGGTGATGAGAGAGGGGTGTCGGGTATCACTACCGCTGGCTTGCATTTTCCTGTTGTTCATTATTTTGCTCTTTTCATTACAAAATGCTTGCTTGCTAGAGAGAAGGTGGGTGCACTCAGTTCACCCGACATTGCTGTTTTGTATCGTGCACTGGAGGGAAATAACACTTATAGCTTGGGAGATATTGTGGCACGTCGTCTCCACAATAATAAGTCCAAGGGTAAAATACATGGAGGTATTTACGCTGCTCGTTTGGTGGCTCGCTTTAATGTTCAGATACGCCCACATGATTTTCCTTTGCCAAAGGATTACCTACATCGCGCTGCCATGGATCACCACCAGTTCACGACTCTCGATTATCCTAATATTCCTATTCCTTATAACCTGGTTTTTAGTGTCGGATCTAGGGTTCCGACAAAACCCTTAAGGTTCGAACTCTGGGGTGCGCACGAAGATCTCTCCTTCCGCCCTAGCTCGTCCACTCAACAACCCTAGGCCTAGCTCGTCAGATCCGAAGAACAAGGGACGCAAGATTTATACTGGTTCGGGCCACCATTGTGGTGTAATGCCCTAATCCAGTGTGGTGTAGTGGATTGCCTTGTAGGCTGATGAAGAACTAGTACATGGATGAACTGCCTCCTGAGGAGAGGAGTTCTTGGGCTCGAGTGAGCTGGTGGTGTGTGGCCTTCTATCTGCTCAACTCTAGGTGAGATCAACCCCCTCTCTGATGAGATGATCCCAATGGTGGTGGCTAGTCCTATTTATAGTGGCCCGGGTCCTCTTCCCAAATATTGAGCGGGAAGGAATCCCACAACGACCAAATTTGAAGGGGGACAGCTAGTACAAGCTATCCTGACAGAAGGTGGTCTTCACCTGCCAAAGGCTCTGGTGCTGACGCTGCCGTGGGCTCCGCGATGACCTCCGCCCTGCTGTCCTGCTGGTCTTGGTCTCGTTGCAGATATGGAAACCTTTGCCTGACGCCTCGGGACTCTTTGTCTGCACCTGCTCCTTTAGCACCAAAGGTGAAACTGGCACTCTGCGCCCGCTGGCGCCCGCCTGGCCTTGGTCGTCACTGCTCACGTCACGAGGACCTCGCGAGGTGTCCCTAGCCTCGATATCTCCGATCCTCACGAGCCGGCCTGGTGAGGCCGCCCCAGGGAATGCCTTGCATCGTCCTCCTCGCGAGGCTTGGCCCCTCGCGAGGGTCTTGAGTGGTCGCTGAAGATGCTGGGCCGTACCAGGCCGCATGATGAGCCACGCCCAGGGCCGCAGGCAGGCAAGTCTGGGTACCCCCGTTCCCAGAACGCCGACAGTAGCCCCCGGTCCCAAGGTGCGCTCGGGCTTGGCTTCATGGCGAAGCCAAGGGCCAAGTGCGGAGCGCCACGGGCCCCACAAGCCTGCGACCCTGACTGACGCATGGCGATTGACGGGGCGTGGGCGTCTCCACTTCCCCATATAGCCTCGATTTTTGCCCGGCCAGACAGCCATTGTTACTCGCTCAGCTCCGCCTCCAGCGGCGTGCCCTACGGTTTCCTTGTCCTCTAAATCTCCTCCTCCAGATTGATTCAGCACCAACTTCCATCATCAACATGGCCTCCAGTCAAAGAAGGGAAGAGGGGGCGGAGCCTTGCGCTCCGGCTCCCCTGCCGCCGGTCTTCGGGCCCACCATCGAGCGGTCGGAGGTAATCAATGAAGAGATGATGGATAAGGTGCGCCCGACACTCGCCGCCGTTTCCAATGAGTGGGGGCGATGGTGGCTTGGCCCGCTTCCCGCGCCGGGATCGACAGGTCGGCTACTGAGGCCCCCCTTCATCTTCACACCCTTTGGGCTGGTCTGATTCCTCCCTTCTGTGACTTCTTCAATGCGGTGCTTTCGCACTATCAGATTAGCGCGCTGCATCTTGATCTCCAGTCCATCGTCCTCCTTGTTGTTTTTTCCTTCGTCTGCAAGGCCATGGTGGGCATTGCTCCCTCCATGGCCCTGCTCCACCACTTCTTCTAGCTGCATTTGACGGATGCGCTCCAATCTCAGAATGCGTGTCCTTCCAGGCCATCGTGGCGACGGCCGGCGCGGGCATTGACTTTGACTTTGCGACGATTGCTGGTGGCTTCAGGAAGCGATGGGTGTTCATCGATGTTGGGGTGCGCAGCCCCCTGCTGCTTCCACCACGGGCTCCGGCCGCTCCAAGCTCCGGTTGGAGCCACGTGAAGCTCGTCGACCGGAAGTTGGCTCCTGTTGGGCTCCGGTTCGCTAGGCTGCAGAGGCTCGGGGTGACGGCGCTCATGGTGGCGAGGGAGTTCGTCCAATGCCGCATTGCTCCGCTTCAGCACCACTCTCAGCCGATGTGGGCCTTTTCTGGTCATGGGGACCGCATGAGGCTCCAAGCATCGGTCCTTCCTCACGAGGTACGGTGCACGATGCTCAAGGTCTTGACGGGTGATCCGGCACCAGCTCGCTTACCGGAGGAGGGTAGCCTCCTGTACTGCTGCTCGAACAAGGTGGAGTTCGTGAGACTGATGCTCTCCTTTGATGAGTGGGGGCTCCGTCCGTCCGGCCTGGCGGGTCTTGCGAGAACCCTATCTGTGTGGCTCCCTTGCCCGCTGCTGCTGAGGTGGTCATCCCAGAAGTGGGTGCTGGGGGACGACTGCTGCCGAGTGCTGGTGGTACTGCAGCCTCTCCACTTGCACCTCCCGAGGTTCCTGAAGTGCCGCCCTCTGGAGCTCAAGGGAGTCTCCCGGAAGGGGTGGCTGGAGTGCAAGTGCCGTCAGATGCTCCTGAGGCCAAAGCCCCCTTGGCCTCTTCGCATCATCCAGAGGAGGGAGCTGGCGCCTCCGAGGGCGCCTCATCTGGAGATGCCCTGGTTGCACCTAATGTTGCCGACCGTTTCCGGGGCTTCGGCCGGCTCCGGCCAAACTTCGAAGTTCTTCGCAAGAGGAGTAGGGCCCTCGGTGGTGGTGACGCCGCCTCCCAACCGCTGAAGTTGAGGAAGTTCATCGCCATAGACGAGTGAGTAGCTTGCCCTTGTAACTTCTTGTGTGTTACCTTCCTTCCTGACCATGATTCCTCAGGGTCCCTCCTACTGAGAAGGCGACGCCTACTGAGAAGCCGGCCCCTGAGGCCAGGAGCTCTTCATCATCCCGGAGCGCCTTCGGTCGTTGCGCCACCTTGGCCGTGAGGCCATCCACGAAGTCGGATGTGCCGGCCTGGCGCCTTGATCCCGCATTCCTGCGGTTCCTCCCTCACGGCTCCTCCTGGGGACTGGGGGGCATGCCAAGGGCTCCCCCATGGTCGTCGAACGCAGCGGGGTCGCCTTGGCCCCAACGTCTTCTTCACGTGGTGGATCCCGGCCTCTCCAGGTCCCGGCCGGGGCCCGAGCGACGACTAGGACGGAGGAGACCCCGGTCTCGCCCCCGGGGGGAGACGAGTCTCCTTAGGCCTCTTCAACCGCTCTTGGCGCCGAAGAGGGCCCTAGCTTCCTTCTCGAGTCAGTGCACAGGTGCGGGGCCGCCCGCCGTGAGCTTGTCCAGGAGGCGATGAACGCGTTGGGCCGACTTGGGAAAGAGCTTGATGCGGCCGACAGTTGTCTTGAGGCTGAGGGTCTTCAACTGCTGGACGAGTGGCGCCTGCTAAGGGTGGCCATCAATCTTGGGCGCCTCTAGTATGAGAGCACTAATGCAAAGGCAGACGCGTCCCTCACAGCCTCGCGAGAGGCCTGCACCCAAGCCATGGAGGAGGCCCGGGAAGCCGACGCCCGTCGTGAGGCTGGAGAGAGGCGCCTCCTGGAGCTTCAGGTCTTGAATGCCGACTTGAAGGAGCACGCTGAGGTGCGCAGGGACACCCTGGCGTCAATGCAGGGGATGCCCCTTGAGGAGGCGGAGGTCTTGAGGCACGAGGAGGCGCTGATGCTAGAGGCCGCGGAGCGCAGCCTCGAGCTTGAGCAGCTGGAGACGAGGGAACACCACGTGACCTTGGCCGAGGACGCCATCTCTACTCGCGAAGCCGGGGTCCAGGAGCAAATTGACCGGAGGGTGGCGCAGGCCCGCGCGGACCTCGCTGAGGGGTATAACTTGAAGTTGGAGTTCCCGCGTGGGGAGGACGATGGGAGGACTGCCGCCCTCAGGACGAGGCTGAGAGACGCAGAGCTACACGAGAGGGCCGCCGCGACAGCCCGAGCTTCTGCCAGGCTGAGCTGGTCTCCGTGCAATAAGAATTGGCCTTGCTCTGGCGAAGGGTTGATGAGGCCGTGTGAAAGTGCAACTAATCCCCGGGTGGTTTTGGTAATTAATAACAACATATATATCATTGAACTAATATTTACTTGAGAATCATTTCAGAGAAGTTCGATGATATGGGTATGGAAATGTCTGAAGAAGTGGACCCCTCAAAATGCTAAGACAAGCATTGGCAAAAGCTCAAGACTCCATTTTTGGTTTAGTGATCAAAGATCACATTGAGTCCATAGGAAAAGCCAATACTATTAAAAGGGGATGAGGTTGTGTTGATGATCTGGTTGCTCAAGTGCTTAGTGATCTAGCTCCCTCAACTATCAGCACCCTTCACTACTTAACACACTCATAAGTAATCTCGGACAAACCGATTCTGCAAACTCAGTCCCA
This sequence comes from Secale cereale, assembly GCA_902687465.1. Lineage (NCBI taxonomy): Eukaryota > Viridiplantae > Streptophyta > Magnoliopsida > Poales > Poaceae > Secale > Secale cereale. Next base: position 497,720,263 of record LR738712.1, read on the forward strand.
CCGAGATGAACCACCTCAGCTATTCTTCCAAACCCTAATTTTTCGGTCCATCCAATTTTGAGTTCGGTCTCACCGAAACTGGACTGCCAACCTTCTGTAACCAATTGACATCATATCGGAATATCCGAGTTGTTAATTTCGGTCCCACCGAGAATGGCAAGCTCCTACCTTTGACTCACATCGGACACACCGAGATGGTATTTTCGGTCCCACCGAAAATCCCAACGTTCACTATATTTGAACTTTCGGTCTGACCGAGTTTTCACTTCGGTCTCACCGAGATTGGTCAATTATGTGTGTAACGGTTGGATTTTGTGTGGAGGCTATATATACCCCTCCACCCCCTCTTCATTCGTGAGGAGAGCCATCAGAAAGTCTACCACTCCTACTATACACTTTCTGAGAAGAGAACCACCTACCCTTGTGTTGAGATCAAGTCATTCCATTCCTACCATATGAAACTTGATTTCTAGCCTTCCCAAGTTGCTTTCCACTCAAACCTTTCTTCCACCACAGCCATATCAGTGAGGAGAGTTGAGTGTTGGGGAGATTATCATTTGAAGCACAAGAGCAAGGAGTTCATCATCATCAACAACATCTATTACCTTTTGGAGGGTGGTGCCTCCTAGATTGGTTAGGTGTCGCTTGGGAGCCTCCGTCTTTGAGATGTGGAGTTGAACCAAGAAGTTTGTAAGGGCAAGGAGATCGCCTACTTCGTGAAGATCTACCCCGAGTAAGGCTAGTCCTCCGTGGGCGTAGGCCATGATGGAATAGACAAGGTTGCTTCTTCGTGAACCCTTCGTGGGTGGAGCCCTCCATGGACTCGCGCAGCCGTTACCCTCCGTGGGTTGAAGTCTCCATCAACGTGGATGTACGATAGCACCACCTATCGGAACCACGACAAAAATCTCCGTGTCTCCAAACTGCGTTTGATCTTCTCCACCTCTCTTTACTACATGTGCAATTTACTTTCCGCTGCTTATACTCTAGAATTGCATGTGTAGGGTGATACTTGAATTGATCTTAATTGTGAAACTGCCAAAAACTTTGCATAATCAAAAGGCAGATTTTTATATTGTCAAGTAGTCTAATCACCCCCCCTCTAGACATACTTTCGATCCTACAAGTGGTATCAGAGCTTTGGTCTCCATTGTTTTGGTTTCCATTGCATTGGACTCCATAAGCTTGGTTTCACAACCTAGGAGAGTATGGCGTCTAGTGAGGGTAATTATCGTAGAGGTCCTTACTTTGATGGTACAAATTTTGCTAGTTGGAAGCATAAAATGAAAATGCATATTCTTGGTCATAACCCAGCCGCATGGGGCATTATTTGTGTTGGTATGCAAGGTGATTTCTTCGAGGAAGGAAAAGTTCCGGATCGTGAAGCTACACCGGAAGAGTTGCGGATGTTGCAAAACAACGCTCAAGCTTGTGACATTCTCTTCAATGCTTTGTGTCCCGAGGAGTTCAACAAAATCAGCCGTCTTGAGAATGCTAAAGAGATTTGGGATACTTTGGTTGAAATGCATGAAGGTACTGAATCTGTGAAGGAATCAAAGCTAGATATTCTTCAAGGTCAACTTGACAAGTTCAAGATGAAGGATGGTGAAGGAGTCGCTGAAATGTACTCTAGGCTTGCTCTCATCACAAATGAGATTGCTGGCTTAGGAAGCGAAGAAATGACCGACCGATTCATCATTAAGAAGATTCTCAGAGCTTTGGATGGAAAGTATGACACCGTGTGCACTTTGATCCAAATGATGCCAAACTACAAGACTCTCAAGCCAACTGAAGTCATTGGAAGGATTGTTGCTCATGAGATGACACTTAAGGATAAGGAAGAGCTTCACAACAAGTCAAGTGGTGCTTACAAAGCTACAAGTGATGCTCTTACTACCTCAAGTGACAAGCAAATTTCCAATGAAGAGATAAGCCTAATGGTCAAGAACTTCAACAAGTTCTACAAGAATAGAGGCAAAGAAAGAAGCTCAAAGTCTAGATCATATGATGGAAAGAGATCTTCTAGTCGTGATCGAAACTGCTACAATTGTGGAAGACCCGGACACTTCTCAAATGAGTGTACGGCTCCCCACAAGAGAAGAGAAGAATCTCCAAGAAGAAGAGCAAGAGATGAGTCACCTCGGAGAGAGAGAAGGAGTAGAGATGATCGTTATGAACGAAGACCTTCTCGGAGAAGCAAGGATTCGGAGAGGAAAGACAAGTCATCAAGGAGCTACACAAGAAGAAGACATCAAGCTCATGTTGGTGAATGGGTCTCCGGCTCCGACTCTGACAGTCAATCCGATGGAAGCTATCACTCCGACTCCGACTATAGTCAAGATGAAGGTGTTGCCGGACTTGCACTCGTATCCTCCAACTCCAACTCCAACTCCTACGACTTATTTGATTCACCAAACGAGGGAATTGGAAGATGCTTCATGGCTAAAGGCCCCAAGGTAACACACCCTGAGTTCATTGACTTTGATAGTGATGAGGATGACTTACTTGGTGAAGATGAGCTCTTGCATGATAAATCTAGTGAGCTTAGTAATGATGAAAATGCTAGTAGTCTTTATAGTCGAGAAGAGTCGAATGACAATGCTATGAAGGAGATTGAGCGTTTAACTAAAGAACTAAACACTCTTAAGTTAGCTCATGAAACAACTCAAGAAGATCATAGAGAGCTCCTAAGATCTCATGAGAAGCTACGCTTCGAGAAGCTCACTCTAGAGCAAGAACATGAGTTTCTAAAAGCGATCAATGACGATCTTCGAAAGAAGAGTTCTTCATATCTTGCCAAACGACTTCTCTTGTCTAATTTCTTGCCACCTATTAAGACTAAGCATGACAAGCATAAGAAAAGTTCTTCCTCTAGTAGTAACAATAACAATGTTAAATCCAATATTGTTACTTCTAGTAGTTCTCTTGATTCCACTAACAATGTTTCAAGCCAAGTTACACTTGAGCAAGAAAATAGCTTATTGAAGGAAATCATAGAGAAAGGTGTCTACAAGAGTCTTGCCGGAAGCAAGAACTTTGAGGAGATTGTTCGCAAACAAGGAAGGCACCGGAAGAATTAAGGGATTGGTTTTGAGCGAAAGTTCAACGCCGAAGGAGTTGAGTGGGAAGAAGGTCAATACCCTACTCCACAGTTTGTTTCTCAAAAGGAGAAGTATGATCCTACTTCTTCCAATGTGGAACAAGCTCAAGATGACCTTCCACCACAAGACCACAAGCTAAAGGCCAAGGACAAGCTTCAAGAGGAGATTGATGCATTCATTGAAGCACCTCAAGCCATGGTCAAGTGGGTTCCCAAGGACACATCAAGTTCTACTTCGTCAAGCTCAACTACAACCCCAAGGATTCCCATCAAGATGATGTGGATCCCAAAGAAGAAGAACTAGAAGGTTCTTGAGGGTGACTCCGCCAACAAACTTCACTCATATTCATTTTGGCAAGAACTTGTGCAATCAACTTCCACATCATGCACTAGTTCATGGAGTCACAAACCCTCTTGTTGGTAAGTCAAGGGACAAGGTAATCATTGCTTTCATGGACATCATCTTTTGTGTACTTCAATCTATGTCTATGGATATTCTTGTTTGTTCCTTGTGGGACTAACCCATGTAGGTATTGAAAGTGCCCTAATCCAAAGGATAGCTCCCAACTCTTGATGATCTACATCAACATTGAGCATCCACATATTCAACATCTACATGAAGTCTTCTACGACAACCCAAGGTTAGTGTGACCCTTTAAAAGGGGTTCTCACATCTAGGGGGAGCTCTGCTCTAAAAATTGAGCTAAAGCATCTCCAAATGATGTGAACACATAAATGCTTTATGTAAAAGTGGTAACCCCACTTGTGCTTAAACGATGAGTATGACCTATGATCAAATGTTCTCATTTGGCTCCTAAGTCAAAATACTCATATATAGATGACCTAGTCATCGACAAATTGTGTGCTAGTAGCTAGAGTATTGGTTGTGCATGTTTGACACATATTTCAGTTGCTATCTTATTGTGTGAGCATGTTGAATGCATAATTTTATCCATTCAAGGACATCCATTTGTTGTTTTGATTGTTTTGATTTTTCTGGCCAAATGGATGGACAAGAATGCCTAAGCACCTTCCCTAGCTATCTATGCTTTCTTGTCTCAAATTCTATTCATGCTCATATCACAACTTTGAACAAGTCATTTTCGGACCCTCCGAGTGAGGAGCACTCGGAGCCACCGATCCGTCTAAGGCTGACTTCCAAAACCTTCTAAGTCCATTTCGGTCTGACCGGCTTTTCCATCTCGGTCCAACCGAAACGCTTAGACTGATCTAGGTTTCATCTCGGTGAAACCGAGTTTAAAATCTCGGCGTGACCGATATGAATAACTGCACAGCAGTTAGCCATTTCGGTGTCACCGAGTTTTTCAACTCGGTCCCACCGACAGTATGGGGATATATATACCTGAGGGCTGCGCGCGATTTAACTCTTCAAACCGTTTCGCCCCCAAGTCCCCTGCTGTCGTCGCCCTGGTCTTCGGATCGTCGCCGTCGTCGCCTGTGCGCCCTTGCCGCAGGTCTCCGCCGCCGTCAACGGTAATCCTCTCCGTGCCGTTGCCGCCGTAGAGGGACTCCACCAAGTTAGGGTGAGTCCCGATCCCTTTCGTGCTCCCCATCTGATTCTTGCACGATTGGTTTGCCATGAATCTATCCACGTTTGAGATATTCCCTAAACATCAGATCAGATCCTCTAGTTTCGAGCGAAATTCTTAGGTTTAGGTTTCCACGGAACGCATCTCGGTGAAGCCGATTTTGAAACTCGGAATGACCGATTTGGCCTCTGGCCATTGCACTGCACCATTCGGTCTAACCGAGTTGTGCAAATCGGTGTGACCGAAACTTAGTTTCAGTGAAACCCTAGTGTTTCGGTAGGACCGAAACCCATTTCGGTCTGACCGAAAGTGGTGTGTAGGTTTCTGTTACACACTTCGGATTCACCGAAACTGAAAATCGGTTTGACCGAAATGCATTCTGTGAAAACTCAAAACTAAGATTTGAACTCATTTTTTTTGCAAAAACCTCTGCAGTTGTGATAACTCTTCTACTCTGCCTATACCTTATCTTTTCACAGGTTGTCAGCCATGTCAGATGTCAGTGACAGCCAGAACAGGTCTGAATCACCGTTTGCAGAGATTCCAGAGGCAGATACCAGTCCTGAGGCTAGCAGTTCCAGTGATGATGGTGAGAGGAGCACCCCTAGTGGTTTGCCTCCTGCAGCCACCAGAACCAGAAAGAAGAGAAATTCTGATGATGAGGACTCTGACTTCGTTGCTGAGGAAGTTACCTCCAAGCCCAAGAGGAATGTTGTTGCCAAAGAGCACCAAGGGCAGCAGTCGAGGAAAGGCACAAGCAAGGTAAAGCAGTCAGCTGTTGCAAAGAAGCTAAACTTGGAAGAGCCAGCTCCAAGTAAGGTGAAGAAAACTTCCAAGAGGAAGAGGGTAGTATATGCTGAACCTCAAGTTGATGCAGCTGAAGAAGAAGAAGAAGAAGATGCACCCCAGCCTCCTCCTCAGAAGGCTAAGTTCATGGGTGATGCTATTAGGGCTCAAGCCTCTTCTAAGCCCAAGAAGCCTGCTCAAGCCAAGCCAGCTCCAGCCAAGCCCAAGAGAACAACCAGGAGCATTCCAGCTTCTGAGAAGAACAAAGGTGAGATGCCACCGTCTGAGTCAGATGAAGAGCATGTGTTGCTTAAGCTCCGTCCTAAGTTGCCACTCCACAATGATGCTCATCCTCAAGCTGAGGACATGAAGGCAAGGAAGGATAAAGGTCTCAGGCTATGGAGACAGTCTGATCCATATGCCGTGAGGAGAAGGACTGCTGTGGACCCCAGATTCCACTGGTATCAGAGCAGCAGGACTTCTATGAGACCGTGCTGATGGATAAGAAGCCTATTGTTGCTGACACCAGGTATGTTGACTGGAAATACATTGACAGTGAAGAGCACCGAGACTTCTTTCCCCATGTGCATGAGAGCTTTACTGCATGTGGAGTTGCTGATTTTGTGGGTCAAGAGCTGACAGCTTGGAATGACGAGATGATCATGCAGTTCTACGCCACAGCCCACTTCTATCCTGATGGCAAGATCACCTGGATGACTGAAGGTCAAAGGTTTTCTTCGTCTGTTGAAGAATGGGCAGAACTTCTGAATGCTCCAGTGCAGAGAGAGGACGACATTGCTGTCTATGGGATTCCTAAGAAGAGTCATGATTCCATGAAGAACATGTACAAGGAGATCCCCGCTGCTGATTTGGAAGGGTGGAAGCTTGGCTCAGTGTACTATCTCCAGGCAGGTCTGACCACCACTAACACTATTTTGAGGCATACCTTGATGCCCAAGTCTGGAGACCACCGCATGATTCGAGGCTATTCTATCAACATGCTGCACATTCTCGATGAGAAGGCACCTTTCAAGGTGATGGACTTGATGGTAGAGACCATTAAGAGGACTGCAGCTGACCAGAAGCGGTCATGTGGGTTCGCCCCGCAGATTCAGATGCTCATCAATGCCAAGTTTGGCACGGGCAAATTCATGTTGGATAGGAATCACTTGCCACTGCAGCCAGAGCATGAGGACAACGTAGTTGTGATGGATGAGGAGGATCCAACCTCAGTTGAAGGACAAGCCAAAATCGAAGCTGCGAAGAAAGCTAAAGCTGACAAAGAGGCAGTAGCAGCAGCAGCTAAACAAAAGAGCTTCGGAGAGCAGATTCTTGAAGCTACCCAGAGGAATGAACAACGCCTGGCCAGCATTGAGCAATCTCAGGAAAGCCTAGAGAGGATTGTTGAGGACAAGATCCACGCTCTGGACGTGAAGCTGACAGAGATTCAGATGTCCGTCAACAAGCTTGAGGCAGACATGGAGGAAGCAAGGCAAGAGAGAGCAGAGCTCATGCAGGATGATCTAGTCCAGGACTCTCATCGCCAGACTGCTCAGGTTCCCAGAGGATCCAGATCTCCAGCTATCCCAGTGACTGACTCCAGGGCTACCACTTCAGCACCAGCCACAGCTCCAGCAGTTACTCCAGCTCCAGCATCCACTCCTCCAGCGCAGACATCAGCAGAAGTCTTCGCCGATGCCGTCATTTCTAATCCGACATCTACCCAGACGGGAGCCGCCAGCAGAGCCCGCAGTGACGCTTAGCTCCATACTTTTTCGAACTTTTTGGTAACTTGTTGCCAAAGGGGGAGAAATTGTATAGATCATAGGGCTTCGAGAGAGAGAGTGCTCTTTCGTTCTTTTGCCGGTTTCTTTGAGATACATTGGTTTCTTTTGGTCTTTCGAAACTTTCAGTGTGCTTGCTACTACGTTTGATGCTACCTTAATGAGTGCTTGGTCATACTATGCTTTAATGTGTGCTTAATGCTTATCATATGCTATTCCTTATTGTATGGCTATTTACTCTTGTCTTGGTGATTGAGTGCATGTTATTCATTCTTATCATTTTGTGCGCTCCACCAAGATGTATGTGACATGGAAGAGTGACCCATAATCCTAATCGATTGTGCATTTGCATTCAAACGCAAATTTTAAATAATGCACAAATTTAGGGGGAGCTCTTGTTTATCACATACTTCTCAAAGCGACGATATTATTCATTGATTATATCTTGTGTCGAAGCTTTGATCTATATGTTGTCATCAATTACCAAAAAGGGGGAGATTGAAAGTGCAACTAATCCCCTGGTGGTTTTGGTAATTAATAACAACATATATATCATTGAACTAATATTTACTTGAGAATCATTTCAGAGAAGTTCGATGATATGGGTATGGAAATGTCTGAAGAAGTGGACCCCTCAAAATGCTAAGACAAGCATTGGCAAAAGCTCAAGACTCCATTTTTGGTTTAGTGATCAAAGATCACATTGAGTCCATAGGAAAAGCCAATACTATTAAAAGGGGATGAGGTTGTGTTGATGATCTGGTTGCTCAAGTGCTTAGTGATCTAGCTCCCTCAACTATCAGCACTCTTCTCTACTTAACACACTCATAAGTAATCTCGGACAAACCAATTCTGCAAACTCAGTCCCACCGAGATGAACCACCTCAGCTATTCTTCCAAACCCTAATTTTTCGGTCCATCCGATTTTGAGTTCGGTCTCACCGAAACTGGACTGCCAACCTTCTGTAACCAATTGACATCATATCGGAATATCCGAGTTGTTAATTTCGGTCCCACCGAGAATGGCAAGCTCCTACCTTTGACTCACATCGGACACACCGAGATGGTATTTTCGGTCCCACCAAAAATCCCAACGTTCACTATATTTGAACTTTCGGTCTGACCGAGTTTTCACTTCGGTCTCACCGAGATTGGTCAATTATGTGTGTAACGGTTGGATTTTGTGTGGAGGCTATATATACCCCTCCACCCCCTCTTCATTCGTGAGGAGAGCCATCAGAAAGTCTACCACTCCTACTATACACTTTCTGAGAAGAGAACCACCTACCCTTGTGTTGAGATCAAGTCATTCCATTCCTACCATATGAAACTTGATTTCTAGCCTTCCCAAGTTGCTTTCCACTCAAACCTTTCTTCCACCACAGCCATATCAGTGAGGAGAGTTGAGTGTTGGGGAGATTATCATTTGAAGCACAAGAGCAAGGAGTTCATCATCATCAACAACATCTATTACCTTTTGGAGGGTGGTGCCTCCTAGATTGGTTAGGTGTCGCTTGGGAGCCTCCGTCTTTGAGATGTGGAGTTGAACCAAGAAGTTTGTAAGGGCAAGGAGATCGCCTACTTCGTGAAGATCTACCCCGAGTAAGGCTAGTCCTCCGTGGGCGTAGGCCATGATGGAATAGACAAGGTTGCTTCTTTGTGGACCCTTCGTGGGTGGAGCCTAGGGATGGCAATGGGTCGGGTTTGGGGCGGGTGGAGCTGGTCCAAATCCAACCCATGACCCATCTTCCTACCCTCTGCCCATCCACCAAATTATCCATGGGCACAACTTGTGCCCATGCCCAAACCCGCTGGATACCCACATACCCATGGAGGTCCATGGGCATAGAAAATTCAACATGAAGCCTTCCCAAAGATCAAATTAACTCATCATCATTCACCCACAAATGACAACATAAGCTACATGCATAAGTAGTCAACAAGTAATACGATGAGTCCTTAAGTGTGACATACCACAGGTTGATTCGGCAGCATACAACTTATGGCACTAGTTGCATATTGCGTGCCATTTCCCATTGATTCGCTCTTTATACTATCACTGGCATATGGCCCCACATGTCATACGGGTATCCATTGGATATCCATGGAGCACAAATTATAACCGTGCCCTACCCGGCTGTTCCTGGGTATCCATATCCATGGACCCATGGGCAGAAATGTGCTCCATACCCTTACCCAACCGGGTCGGGTATCCATGGGTATCCAGATCCATGGATAAAATTGCCATCCCTAGTGGAGCCCTCCGTGGACTCGCGCAGCCGTTACCCTCCGTGGGTTGAAGTCTCCATCAACGTGGATGTACGATAGCACCACCTATCAGAACCACGACAAAAATCTCCGTGTCTCCAAACTGCGTTTGATCTTCTCCACCTCTCTTTACTACATGTGCAATTTACTTTCCGCTGCTTATACTCTAGAATTGCATGTGTAGGGTGATACTTGAATTGATCTTAATTGTGAAACTGCCAAAAACTTTGCATAATCAAAAGGCAGATTTTTATATTGTCAAGTAGTCTAATCACCCCCCTCTAGACATACTTTCGATCCTACACCGTGGCCCTTGCGCGGCAGAGCAAGGACGAGGACGACCGTCGACTCGTGCTGCAGCACGAGCATGGCCCCATGCTGCGGGCTCTTCGGGTGAGGGCGAACCGGGCGTTGGGGGACATCTGCGAGGAGAACGCCCCTAACCCCCATGTGGAGGATTACGCCGGTCACCTTGTTTTCTTCACTGAGGTTGTGACGCGCCTGGAAAATCGAGACGTGAGGGCCCGCCGCCTTGTTCAGGAGAAGATACGGAGCCTTCTGGGGCGCACATTCTCCCGGGTCTTCAGCTACCTTCAGAGCATTGATCCTGACTTTGATTTTGACGCCGCCACCGCCCAAGTGCCCGGGGCTATCCGAGACAACCTGGCACACTGGGTGGATGACCACGTGGACGCCCTGGTCCAGGCCTTTGCCACTTATGACGATGAGGCCGTGGTCTTGGCGGACGAAGGCGGCATGGTTGAAGACGATGGAGACGTGTCAAGCGACAGCGCCGGCAGCGCATACGAGAGCGACTCGGACGGTGCGGCGAGCGATGTGTCTGGTTGAGCTTGTGTTCTTTTGTCCTGACCATGCACGCATAGACTCAAGGGGCCCCGTAGGGTGTGAGAGCGTTTTTGTCGGATTTCGGGCTCCGCAAAACCCAAGAAGTTCGAACACAGGGGTGTGATCGAAGATCTCTCCCACTCACGTCTACCTAGCGTCTCGCCCTCGCCCAGTGAAGAGATTCAAGCAAACAACATGTGAAGCACGCAAGAGTTTACCCAGGTTCAGGCCGCCGTGTGGTGTAAAACCCTACTTCCTGTTTTGGTGGATTGGCCTCAGGAGGGCTGGAATATGAACTAGTACAGTGGTTCTTGAGCTCAGGAGGTGAGCTCAGGAGGGTCACGAGGCTAGTGTTCTTGCTCCTTTGCACGGTGGCAGAGTTTATGGATCTGCCTCCCTTGACTGGGCTGGGTCTAACTTGATCCCCTCATAGTGAGGATCCTAGCTACTTATATAGGCAGCCAGGGTCCTCTTCCCCCGAAATGTTTAGGCGGGAAGGGATCCCACAACGGCCATTTTCGAGCGGGAACACAAGGACATTCCTATCCTGACAAAAGTAGTCTTCGCCTGCAAAAAGATCAGGCGGTGACGCGGTGGTGGGCTCGACGGTGACATCCTCCCTGTTGTCCTTGCGGTCTTTGGTCTTGTTGCACCAAAGGGGAAACCTTTGTCCCACTCCTCGAGAACCTGCGTCTGTGCTACCTCCTTTGCACCGAAATGGCAACTGCGCCGCTGGCGGGCGCTGGCACCCGCTGGCGCGGTGCGTCACTGCCTCCTCTTGAGGAAAGCTTGGCCTTGGATTCTCCGCCCCTTCGAAGAACCTTGCCGAGGCCGCTCCTGAGGTGGTCTTGACGTTGTTCTCCTCGCGAGGCTTAGCCCCCTCGCGAGGGTCTTGGACAGCTAGTCGACCAGCTGGGCCGCACCAGGCCGTGGTAGGAGCGTGTCGCGGCCTGCAGACAGGCAAGTCTGGGTACCCTGGTTCCCAGGATGCCGATAATAGCCCCCTGGCCCAAGGCGCACGCGGAGTTGGCTTCTGGGTGAAGCCTTAGCCGAGTACGAAGCGCCGCGGGCCCCAAAAAGGCTGCGGGCTAGGCCGGCGCGTGACGGTTGGATGGGACATGGGCGACTCCGCTTCCCACGCAGTCTCGACAATCGTGCGACTTGACAACTCTTTTGCGCGGGCGGCGGGGCCATATGGCCGTGCATGAGTGGCCGCCGGTTGATCTTCTTGGTCTATAAACAGGGGGTGAGGCACCACGCCTCTCACTTGACTGTTGCAGATCGATCCCTGCTGCTCCCACTACTTCGAGGGCTTCCATGGCACCGATACGCAGGTTCTCGGCCGCGGAGAAGGGGAAGAGCCCGATGGTGGAGCCTGAGCGGCTCCCCCTGAAGAAGAGGCGCAGTGATTCTCCAAGTGCATCCCTGAGGCCGGCTGACGCGCGCACATGGTGCACGCGGGCGCCGCCAGGATTTCCGTTTCCCTTGTATGCTCCAGCGGCATGCGGACGAAGCGGGGACGGCGACAGGGGTGGTGCCATCGGCCGCCCAGAGAGACGGGCGACTCCTCGCGCCCTGCTGCCATCCCATACCGAGGAGGATGCCTGTGAGTTCATCGTATGGGCGGGGGCCCCTCCACATTCCTGGATCCTCCTTCCTCCATTCCTGAAGGAGGTGCTCCCGGCCCGAGGTCGGGTGACATTGCAGCTGAGGCACGAGGGGTGCCACCTTCCCCCTTCATATCCGACGTGGAAGTGATCTCCTCTGGCCAGGTCTTCATGACCTAGGGTTGGGGTGTGGTGCGCCGCGCCTGTGCCCCTGCCGGGAGGCACATCCTCCATTTTGCGCTGGACGGGATGGGCACGATGATCTTCAAGGTCTTCGGGGTGGACGGCTGCCAGCTGTCGTGTGGCGCGGGGGACGGGCTCGCCGGCGACCATTCCCCATGCCACCAGGGCAGCGAGGTGCTCGCCATCGGTTGCGCCTCCGACTCCTCTGGCAGCAGTTACGCTACCCCTGATACGGCCTCGAGCTCCGACGAGAGCTACGAGCCGCCAAGTCGCCACACCTATCGCCGGAGGGAAACGATGTCCTCCCGGCGCCGTCGTTGTTGAAGGATTTCAAGCCATATTCCTCGAGAGCAACCTTCTTAGCTTGGTCCCTGCGGGTCATCATGGACGGCCCCATGAGGGCGTGTAAATCCTTGTAATACTTTTGCTATTATCTGGCGTTATGAATTTATGTTCTTCATGAGACCCTTTGTTAGAGCATGACTTTCCCTTCCTTCTGTCCCCGCGGTAGTTTAGGGCCCTATGCCTATGAGACCCAGTCCCCAGACAAGCCTCAACCTGCACTGTCATGCCAGGTCGCGATGCCGTGGTCAAGACTAGGAGGTGAGTGATCCAGGGTCCGATAGGAGCCCCTGAGGCGTGATGCTCGGGAAGTCCCTCTTGGCGTGCAGGCAATCATCCACAAGGCCATCAGGAAGGGTTTTTATGCCCTAGCAGATTCATGATTATAGTGGGTGGAGGTGTAGGTGCGCGAGTAGATGCGGTGTTGAAAACTTATCTTAGCGATCCCATGTGGTCAGGTGGCAGTGGCACTTGATTTTTTGTCACCCTTCCCTCGGGGTGAGGTTCTGTGCCTGGGCTGTCTTCATGAGGAAGTGACGACAGTCGCGCCGCGGCCCTGGGGGCAAAGGTCACGGAGCTGGTGGAGGCGTTCCTCCAGACCAGTTCTACCGCAGCCGAAGAGGTGAAGACCGCTGATGATGCGCTTGGTGATACCCGATCTGCTCCTGTCCATAGAGAGAAGTGCGAGTGCCTTGGGGAGGCGTAAGAACTTTGTTTGAATTTGACAAATTTGGTATTATTGTAATAGCTAGATGATTTCTGTGCTTGCTTCCTTTCATGTTCGCTTAGGTGCTCTGCGTCGGCAGGGCCCAACCCCGCGCATACCTCGATTGCCATTGAGCCCTCTGGGTGACCGGGGTTATCGCAATAACTAGACTCAACGGATGAGGGGCTACGTGGCTAGTGAGGCCCCTGGGTCGCGATGCCCAGGGGCCCCCCTTGACGTTCAAGCGATCCCGTTTGCGTTCTGCGTCGGCAGGGCCCAACGCCGCGCATACCTCGATTGCCATTGAGCCCTCCGGGTGACCGGGGTTATCGTCATAACTAGACTCAAGGGATGAGGGGCTACGTGGCCAGTTAGGCCCCTGGGTCGCGATGCCCAGGGGTCCCCTTTGACGTACGGACAGCTCTCATGAAGGAGGACGAGCACCATACCTTGCTCACGAGCCTTCGCCTGGGATGCGGGCGCGAGAAGGCCAGGTGTCTGGGCACCTGGTAGGGTGGCATCTGCCAGGCGTGACCTGAGCATAGCCCCTGTGCCTAGCCCCCCTCGCGACACCCATCCAAGGATAAGCTATGAGCGTCGTGAGCTGAAAAGCTCCCTGAGGTTGGTGCGACCACTGGGGGCCTCCCTCAGTTGTTTATAACTAGCGTGGAGCATAGAGCTACCACACTTGCGCGGTGTGTGGGCATAACCACACCTCGGTCGTAGCGGCCAGCACGGAGGTTGGTGCTTCCATTGGTTCGTGGGCATAACCGCTCCTCGGTTGAATCTGCCAGCGCGGAGCATGGTACTTCCACTGGACCGTGGGAGGGAGCCTCCCACCAGGAGAGACTCCGGGGCGTGTACAGCCCCGTCCTGACACGTGGCTTGTACGGCAAGACAGGCAAGGTGTATATGGGCCCTCCTCAGGACAAGCTGAACGACTCTGAGGAAGTTCTCGTGAGCTTACACATCACTCACGAGACCCTACCCTGAGGCGGGTTGCGCTTGAGTCTTCTTCTGCAAAATGTGAAAAGAGAGGTGTTGTGTCGACCTGCACCGAGTGCATCTCTAGAGGGTATCGCATGAGAAGGCCGCATCACCAGCGACCCCAGGAGGTGACGTCACGGGAATGGCTAGCGAGACAGAGCTCAGCCGCTGGATTTGTCGGCGCTGCAGGGATGGACCCGAGCACAGACGCCATGCCCAGTCTTCTCATGCAACGATCCAAAATAAAAACAGTCGGCGCGCGGTGCCCGCCTGAGCGAGGCACCTGCCACGGGCCCCTACTTACCCATCCACGATTAGCCCATGCGAGAACAAGGCACCAAGGACTACGGGAGGTGATGTCACGAGAATGGCTTGTGAGATAGAGCTCAGCCCTTGGGTTTAGCTACGCTGCAGTGACGGACCCGAGCACAGACGCAGTGCCAGTCCTTAATCATGGGGAGGTCGCGAGTGGGCTCACAAGGGCTCATGACGCCACTGGCGGTGAGAACGCCAACCATGCAGGTAATGCGAATGGAAAGAAGCGGCTAGCCTTGATCATGCACAAAAAGGGAGACAACTACGGGGGAACAACCCCTAGCAGTCCGAGGATAATGCAGCCCAGGGGGTGCCCTCGATTGGATACCTGAAGTATCACCTGATACTTGTCGAAGAAGAGTTGGGGTAGCTGAAGACGCGAGCCATGCGGGTCGCTCCTGAAGATCGTTGGGCTCGTGAGGCCTAGGGGCTCCGAAGGCTCTCAGTGGTCGCGCGGGTCCGGTTCTTGCTCTGTCCGGACCGCCTGCCACTGAGCCTCCCGAGCCCCCAAGGCCTGATGCGCGAGACGCTGGAACATGGCAGCTGTGTTGCGGAAGCCGAAGAGTGTGCTGGCGTAGCTGCAGGGGAGGGCCCTCCTCCAGCCGACCGCCTTCGGCCAGAAAATCTCCTCAGAGGCGGCTCGGTTGAGACCCGCGATGTCAACGCAGATGCGGAAATGGTCGCTTGGGCTGTGAGCAGGTGAGCTTGGGGTTGTGCGGTTACGCCCACCATGGATGAGCCTTGCGTACTGAAGTTCTTCGGTCACTTGGTCGATGAAGTCCTGAGCCCCCAGCGCTGAACGGTCCATGCTGGGCTCACAAAAACACGCGTCAAGACACACCTGCAGGTGGTGCCTGAACACCTCCCTCGAGACGCTGGTCAGCCCAAAGACACTCCAGAGGAGAGCCCCCGAGCCCGTCACGAGAGGGGCGTCGGGCGCGCCTCCCTATGCGAGGGTAGAAGGTGCCTCGTCGGTATGCGCGAGTCCCGAGGTGGAGCCGTCAGGAGCCCCTGCGTCTTGAGGTCCGTTGACGGGCATGTTCTTCTTCTTCTTGGTGGCGGTCTGTAGGGCGAGGACGGCTCCATCCTCATCAGAGCATTCGACCGCCGCAGTCTAGTAGGCGCGCTCCAGGGAACGCACCACTTCCTTCTCGTCGGAGGCGATCGTGATGACCCCGCCGCTCCCAGGCATCTTCAGGACGTTGTAGCCGTGATGGGTCGTCGCCATGAACTTGGCGAGGGATGGATACCCAAGGATGGCGTTGTACGGGAGGTGTATGTTGACGACGTCGAAGTCGATGAGCTCGGTGTGGTAGTTGTCACGGTCACCAAAGGTAACGGGAAGGTGGACTTGTCCCATCGGGAGTGTGGAGCCATCCGTGACTCCGTAGAATGGATTGTTCGGGTGAAGCTGATCATAGGGGACCTGGAGTGTCTCGAAGGTCTGGACGGAGAGGACGTTGAGTCCTGCCCCACCGTCGATGAGAGTCTTGGTCACGAGGACGTTGTTGATGGTCGGGGTGCAGAGCATCGGGAGAGCACCTGGGGCCACGGTGCACTTGAGCTGGTCCTTGGGGTCGAAGGCGATGACTTGCTTGGTCCACCTGAGGTTGCGCGCGGCGTCAGGCCCGGGAAGCGCCGCGTTCACCTCATGGGCGAACTTCTTGAAGATGTGATGGGAAGCCGGAGCATGGGCTCCTCCCAAGATGCATGCAACTGCACGCGGCTCATGGAAGCCCCCTGCTCCGTCTCCCTAGCGGTCGTCGTCATTCCTTCTTGGCGGTGGTGGCAGCGGAGGCAGGCCTCCATTGCCCTAAGGGCGACCCTCACGAGGCTGGTCATGCCAGGGGGCGTCACGAGGCTGCTCCTGCCAGTGGTCTTCACGAGGCTGTTCGCGCGACCCTTGGCGTGAGTTCCTGCCATCCAAACGTCCTCCACCTCGGCCTCCTCCACGGCCGTAGCCGCGGTTGTCTCGCTCAGGACGCTGCCCGACGCGCCCGCCGTGCATCGCCCTCAGCTCCTGGGAGTCATTGGTGTTGTGGCTGTGGACGTTGTGGAAGACGTAGTACGGTCGGTTGTCTCTGGGGAGGTCGTCGTAGCCGCAGCCACGCTTCACTTCTGGCTCCATAGCCAGCACGGCAGGTCCCTTGCGCTTTGCTTCTTTGGCCTTGGCCTTCTTGTTGTCCACCTCCGCCTCAGGCAGCTCCTGGAGGGAGAGGCGTCCTTCCTCCGCCCTGGCGCACTTTGCCGCGAGCTTGAGCATCTCGAGGGCTGTGCACAGGTCCTCGTGGATGGCGAGCTCCTCCCTCATCTTGACATCATGGACGCCATCGGAGAACGCTGAGATGATGGCCTTGTCCGAGACCCTAGGGATCCGGAGGCGCATGGTGTTGAAGCATTGGATGTACTTTTGCAGGGTCTCTCAAAGCTGCTGCCTCACGCGACACAGATCAGCAGCGGCCGAGGCTCGGTCGCGGGTGCCTTGGAAGTTGGTGACGAAACGCTCACGAAGCTCTTCCCAGGAGGAGATGGATCCCACTGGGAGGTTCAGGAGCCAGGAGCGTGCGCCATCTTTGAGAGCCATGGGGAACCAGTTCGCCATGACCTGCTCAGTGCTGTTGGACGCCTTGATGCTCAGCTCGTAGAGCCGGAGGAACTCCGTGGGGTCGGTGGTGCGGTCGTAGAGCGGAGGCAGGTCCGGCTTGAACTTGCCGGGCCAGACGAGGTGCCATAGCTCGGGAGCCAAGGCACGACATCCAGCCACGCTCATGATCGCAGGCACCCCCTGCGCCTGTGGTGCTGGTTCTTGGGGCGCTATCGCCACCACCTCCCGTGGCGCGCGGTCTTGGTGCTGCGGGCCAGGGGGCCCGCGAGCCCCCGCTTGGGGATGCGGAATCACCTGGCAGTTCTCCTCATCGCGTGCATGGGCTTTGCGGGGTTGCTCACGTCGAGGAGCCTCGCGCCGGACGTCCTGGCCTGCGCCGTAGAGTGGAGGCGGAGCCGGGACTCCGTGGCCTTCGTTCCCCACCGGGGGCGACGGGTGACGGGAGGAGTGCGTTGGTGCAGGTGCTTCTCCAGCGGCGTTGACGAGCTCGGTGATGCGGTGGAGCCACTCGTCATAGAGGTCATCTGTCGAGCGGTAGTGCAAGAGCTCCCGCGCCATCAACAGTGCAGGCTGCTGATAGACCGGCCCGCGGCGGACCAGCGAGGACGACGTCGCGACCGGTGAGGGTGAAGGCATCGCTGTGCGGCCATCACGCCGCAAGGAGGGCGGCAACGAGGAGTCCTGCTGCACGTGGACGACCGGGTCGGTGGCGGCATTGGCGACCATCGAGTTAGGGTGGAGCGGTGCGCCGTTTCCCGCGGGCGCCGTCTGTGCGACGTTCGCGGTGCGGCGGGCGGCGCGAGCTCGGCGTGTGTCCACCATGGCTGTGGAGCGAAGTTGACGACGAGAGCGGGACGAGGTCGTCGGAGAGGCGAGATCTCGACATGCCCTCTACCTGGCGCGCCAAATGTCGGATTTCGGGCTCTGCAAAACCCAAGAAGTTCGAACACAGGGGCGTGAACGAAGATCTCTCCCACTCACGCCTACCTAGCGTCTCGCCCTCACCCAATGAAAAGATTCAAGCAAACAACAGATGAAGCACGCAAGAGTTTACCCAGGTTCAGGCCACCGTGTGGTGTAAAACCCTACTTCCTGCTTTGGTGGATTGGCCTCAGGAGGGCTGGAATATGAACTAGTATAGTGGTTCTTGAGCTCAGGCGGTGAGCTCAGGAGGGTCAGGAGGCTAGTGTTCTTGCTCCTTTGCGCGGTGGCAGAGTTTATGGATCTACCTCCCTTGGCTGGGCATGGTCTAACTTGATCCCCTCATAGTGAGGATCCTAGCTACTTATATATGCGGCCAGGGTCCTCTTCTCCCGAAATGTTTAGGCGGGAAGGGATCCCACAACGGCCATTTTTGAGCAGGAACACAAGGACGTTCCTATCCTGACAAAAGCAGTCTTCGCGTGCAAAAGAATCAGGCGGTGACGCGGTGGTGGGCTCGATAGTGACATCCTCTCTGCCGTCCTTGCGGTCTTTGGTCTTGTTGCACCAAAGGGGAAACCTTTGTCCCGCTCCTCGGGAACCTGCATCTACGTTGCCTCCTTTGCACCGAGACGGCAACTGCGCCACTGGCGGGCGCTGGCACCCGATGGCGTGGTGCGTCACTGCTTACGTTACTGCCTCCTCCCGAGGCAGGCTTGGCCTTGGATTCTTCGCCCCTCCGGAGCACCTTGTCGAGGCAGCTCCTGAGGGGGTCTTGACGTTGTTCTCCTCGCGAGGCTTAGCCCCCTCGCGAGGGTCTTGGACAGCTGGTCGATCAGCTGGGCCATACCAGGCCGTTGTAGGAGCGCGCCACGGCCCGTAGACAGGCAAGTCTGGGTACCCTGGTTCCCAGGATGCTGACAGTTTTGATGGGGGAGCCCCCTATGTGTGTAAATTGGTGTTCCACTTTGTTCCTTTTTGTTTGGCGTCCTCAAGCCTTTCGAGCTTAGTTGTGGTAGTGCTTCACCCAGATCTTACATGTCTTCGTGAGGGTCATGAGGCCGTGGGCTTGCCTCCCTCCTGGGGTGGATTGCTGGCGGTCCGCGCCATGAGCCTCCCGAGTAATGCGTGGCCCTGCTCCGGGGAACAGGGCCAGTGGCGTTCCGCTGGCCGCGGCAGGATGGCTACGCAGAAGAGTTGCGGCACGTAGGCTATTGCCTTGAGAGGGTCTTGCCGAGGTTACGATGGTACGCCAAGTGGGATTGGCCTTCCAGCCCCCGGGACCGAGGGCCCGGGGGAAGATTTTCGAGACAACCAGAGGCGGCTAAATCCAACAGAAATCAAAGAAAACTTCCCCCTATTTTGGCAACAAGCAAGACTTCAAATTCAATTCGAAAGACACGGCGAATCCAATTACAAGAAGGAAGGCGAGGAAAGCAAATAGCTGCGTCCGGCTCCTATCTAGTCTTCAGTCTTCTCACCAGTGCGGAGCTAAGTGCTGCCACTAGGATGTGGGAGGGAGCCCCCGAGGCCCGAGGGAGGCTCTCCGGAGACTCCGGGGCGTGTACAACCCCACTCATTATTACGTGAGCGTGTCACGGGTAGAGATCTTCACAGACGCGAGCCTTACTTCATATCGCCAGACGAGGGCCCCGCCTTGCGCCACCCTCGACCTCCGTTGGGGCGACCGGAAACCAAGACATGACCAAGGAGGCAGAAAGGCGACGCCAGAGGCGCCCTCGGCGACCACAGGCCCTCTGCCCGAGGGGGGGGGGGAAGCTTGGCGAGGCTCGCCCCGACAGAGGACCTACTTTCGCATACTTCCCTGCTCCTCGCGTCGCTGGCGAGGCCGCAGCTCTAGGCCTTCTACACGCAACCCCAAGCATTCCGCTCCGGTTGAGGGCGGAGCGGTCGCTCTCGGGTCTTCGACCATCGCCGTGGTCTGATTCACCTGCAGTCCATTGTTAGCGTACGCCAGCTGCTGTGCTTCCTGCTGTGCTCTGTCGTCGTCGCTGAAGGGGTCCACGGTGTCCCCGGGTGACTCGTGGTAATCTTCTTCCTTGTGAGCCTCACCGTTCCATCCCGGCCCGTGGAAAGCATTGCGGCCCTCCCCAAACACGTACGCCAGGTCCACCATGCGGGGCACGTAGGCTTCATCGGTAGCCCCACCAAGGGAACCGCCTGCGTGCTCCGTGCCTTGAGCCCCCGGCTGCAGCATCTGGCCCTGGAGTCCGCTGGGTTGAACCCCGGCGTACCCTCACGAGAGGCCACCGGCGTTCGTTCTTGCTGGTGACGAAGTTGCTGCAGTCGTAAGGATGGCACCAGCGCGCCTGCTGGTGTCACCGGGTCTTCCAATCGCTCCAGAGGACGCCACCGCCGGTCAAGGCCTCACCAGTGCCCCACTTGCGACCTAGGGCAGGGGTGAGGAGCAGAACGGCAGCGCACCTCCGCAAGTGCAGCCCAGTAGTTCAGCGACGTGCTCCAGTAGCACGTCGCGGCTGCCCTCGGCCAGCCTGCATCATAACAGTTCCCGCGCCACGATGAGCGCAGCCCTCATGTTCGCCTGCTCCCGTCGGGTGTAAGGTGCTGTCACCGCGGCGTGGTTTGCAGAGCGCGCCGTGGAGCGCGCACGTCGGGACGCCGAGGCGGTGGCAGCCGGCCCGCGCCGCCCACGGCCGGCGGCACAGGGTGGTGCTGGAGCAGCTTGGAGCGCGGGGTTGAGGTCTCCGTGGGTGGGCGGTACTGCCCGCGCAGGCCAGGTCGCCCAGCGGTTGGCAAGAGCCCCCTGATCATTGGCCATCCGAATCGTGGGGCGGTGACGGTGCAGACGACGGAAGAACAGATCCGGCGCACCCATACCTGGCGCGCCAAATGTCGGATCTGGGGTTCCGGCAAAACCCTTAAGGTTTGAACTTGGGGTGCGCACGAAGATCTCTCCTTCCGCCCTAGCTCTTCAGATCCGAAGAACAAGGGACGCAAGATTTATACTGGTTCGGGCCACCGTTGTGGTGTAATACCCTAATCCAGTGTGGTGTAGTGGATTGCCTTGTAGGCTGATGAAGAACTAGTACATGGATGAACTGCCTCCTGAGGAGAGGAGTTCTTGGGCTCGAGTGAGCTGGTGGTGTGTGGCCTTCTATCTGCTCAACTCTAGGTGAGACCAACTCCCTCTCTGATGAGATGATCCCAATGGTGGTGGCTAGTCCTATTTATAGTGGCCCGGGTCCTCTTCCCAATTATTGAGTGGGAAGGAATCCCACAACGGCCAAATTTGAAGGGGGACAGCTAGTACAAGCTATCCTAACAAAAGGTGGTCTTCGCCTGCCAAAGGCTCTAGTGGTGACGCCACCGTGGGCTCCACGATGTAATGCCCAGGATGGGACTATATCTCCTACGTGTCGAGGGACGACTTAAAGATACAAGCCCATTCTGGAATGATCGCAAGTTTGGTACCTTTGCACATCTCATGTAAAAAAGGGATGAAAGCGGAAAAGATAGTTGGCTTACACTCGCCACATCACACAATTCATTACATATCCAAACATCATTCAAATAAACATCACAACCCGTCTACGGGTGAAGATCCAAATGAAAGATACCAAACATAACATTAAACCACAGGTCTGAATCGCCCCTAGTAGAAACCTCTACTGATCGTCGGGATAATGCACATAGTAACGGCTACGGTCCTCGTCGTACTCCCAGTACAGCTCGGTGCCGTCACTTGAATAGATCGCCTGAGTACCTGCATCTGGTGTGGTGTAGAGTCTATGAGCCACAGAGGACTCAGCAATCCCGTTCCCGGGTAACACAACTATCCAAGCCTTGGGTGTGGAACAAGGCTGAAGAAAGAACAAGAGGTTGCAGCAGCACTAGCACTAACTTACGTAAAAGAGAGCGAGAAGAGAAGTGCCTCGGACGAAAGATGATCACGAAGTGATCCTGACTAAACAAGTCAAACATAACCCCACCGTGTTCACTTCCCGAACCCCTTTCGGAAAATGACCGTCACGGTACTCACGCTGGTAGTGTGTTCTGAACATGGTGTCAAGTTTTCTACAACCGGATATTAACAAATTCCCATCTGCCACATAACCGCGGGCACGGCTTTCAAAAGTTCATAACCCTGCAGGGGTGTTCCAACTTGGCCCATGACAAGCCCACGATCCGCGGAGTCGCAACTCCAAGGTGGGAAGGCCCGAGTATCCTCGGAATCCCGTGCTCAAGATACTTCGACTAAGGTAAGGCTAATCAAGCAAATCCTCCCGGCGTGCCGACACCCTGACAATAGCCGCGCGTATCTAGTCTCAGGCCACGACCGGATGGGCGATGCTACAGGTTTTTTACCAGACCTCGAGTTTCCTCGAGGTGGCCCTGCAGGACCTCCAGTTCGGACCAACACTCATGTGGAGCACTGGCCCGGGGTTGTTGATTAAGAAGAGGGTTAATTACTCCCTATGCAAGTTTTTTTAGTTATTAGGCAAATAGTACCAATGTTGGGACTTGCTGGAAAAGACTTAGCACTTAGCGGTTTATCGAGGGGGTCCCATAACCCCAACCGTGTGAGGAACGCATAATCAAGGAACATAACACCGGTTTATACGGTTCCTAGGGCGGCATGAGTGGAACAAATCAGCAAGCAAAAGGCTTAGCCTTCCACCCATTACCAATATATAGATGATTTCATTAAGAGTTAAAAATAGTGTGATATCCCAACAAGCTTCAACATGAAGCAAGAATCTTCAATCTTCTCCTGCAACTAGCAAAGCTATAAGAGGGGCTAAGCGAAGCTTACTTAGCCAATCAAAGGTTTGCATAGGTAGGGTGGTTAAACAGGATCATGGTTACAATAGGAGGCTGACAGGAAAACATGGGCATCGAGGCAAAAGCTATAGAGCGAGACTTCTAGCAATAGGCAAAGATATTAATGTTATCGGGGTCAGGTCATCTTGCCTGAAGAGTCGTCGATGGGATCGTAAGTGGGCTCCTCGTTCTCAACCTCGGTAGTAACCTCGTTCTCGTACTCGGTGTCGGCTTCCGGATCTACTCAAAACAAAACACACGAGGCACGAAATCAACAAGATGCAATGCGCAAACCACAGGATGCATGACTGATGCACTAAGGAAGCACTACAGATGCACTTAGGAAGCACAGAAAGTCAACATAGGAAGCACAGAGATACAACACAAGGAACATGACAATATGCATCAAGCAAAATACTTCAAAACAAGTTAACAATAGGATATCATGAAACTACATGCAAAAACACACAAGTTTGATATAGGACTTGCTCAAAACGGAGCAACAGGCTAAAAGATACACCCGAAACAATAAACATGCAAAAGCTAAAATTAACAGCCACATAGCAACTTCGGAGCAAGAGATAAATAGTCTACAACACTCAAACATCATGGCAAGAAGCATGGATATAAAGTAGACATATCCTACAGCCAACAATTCCATTGGAGCATCTCCATAGGAGGCATGGATCAATAGCAACAAGCTATGACATTTTGAACATGACAACAAAAACCTGACAGCAGTATTTTATAGCAACTTGGGAGCAAGAGTTAAATATGCTACAGCCACCCGAATGAGCATGTGAGAGTATGAATGGATAGCCAACAACATATACAACAAGGAATCATCAATAGTCACCCCAAAACTAGCATGGATTTGCCTAGAACAACAAGCAAACATGGCATCTGGAAATTACAGATTCCAGACTTAGTGAATTTTCACTAAGTGTTAAAACAGCAGTTTTATCATGGCATGTTTGTGAGCAAGTTTAAGTCACCTCAAAGCATAACAAGACAAGTGGTTAGCACCACAGCAAAGTACACATGATGGGGAGTCCAAAACATCTAAGCATGCAACAAGGGGACAACCACATCAATAGCAACGAGCTCCTCAACTAGGCATCTCGTAACAAGTTTAACGACATAACAGCCACAAGCACTTTTGCAAAGGAGATAAACATGACAAGATGAAATCTACCATGCAAGCTAAAGCAATCAACATGTAGAGCATCTCAAGATGAACATATGGACATATCATTTGCTTCATTTGGATAAACATGCAACAAGTTATCACATTGCAAACATGGCATGAAAACAACTAATAGCAGCAGTTTATAAAAAGTAGCACTCTTCTCATGAAGATTAAGACATCTAGATGACCTCAAACATGCATGGCACAATGGAACAAAACATAGTACAAGTCACCACGATCATTTTGACATATCATATGCTCAAATCGGACTTGCACAGTAAAAGTTATCCACAATACAAAACTGCATCAGACAATAGAAAAACTAGGGACTTAGGGAAATTGAAGCAACCTCACGGGTCAAACGGGCGGTCAACGGATCTGGCGGATCGGATCTGGGCAACTGGGCGGGTTCGCGGAGCGGGCCGGAGCGGGCTAACGGGTCCGCAGGCTGGAGTCAACCGGGCGTCCGATCTGGGCCTGTTAGGCGCCTGGATCTGGGAATCCCGATCGGGCCCTCGGTCGAAGCTCGAGCGGCGGCCCTCGAGCGGCTGGCTCGCTGCTCCTTCGAGGGGCACGCCGACGGGAGGAAGTGGCGGGGTCGGCGGCCTAGCCCGGCGGCGGGGCGGCGACCGGTCGCCGGTGAGGGTGAAGGAGGCGGCGGCGGGCTGGGGCCGGCGGCGACCTCGGGCTCCTGGCCGGAGGGGAAAGGAGCGGCCGGGCGCGGCGGCTTGAGGAGCCCGGCGCGGCGAGGTCGGAGGAGCGGCGGCGGATCAGCGCGGCGCTCCGGCGAAGAGGGCTCGGCCGGCGCGGCTCGGAGGTAGAAGATGATGGCGCGGGGTCGGGTGCGGGCCCATGCATCGGATGGAAGCACGGACGGTGGAGGTCGGAAGCGCGGGTGCGGTGAGGTGGAAGCACGCGCAGCGAGGTCGGAAGCACGGCGTGTCAACGGTGGAAGCACCGCGCGTCAACGGTGGAAGCACCGCGCGGCAGAGGTGGAAACATTAGGGTTTCAGACGCAAAAATTGGAGGGGTGGACATTTATATAGGCACAAGGAGCTAGGGTTGTCCAAATGAGGAGAGGTTTTCGGCCACGAGATCACAATTGGATGGCCTAGATGAAGGGAAGGGTTTGAGTTGGGTTGGTGGGCTGTTGGAGGGGTGTCTTGGGCCTCAAAGAGGAGGTACTTTTAGCCCACGAGGATAACTGTTGGAGCATCAAACGAACTCCAAACGCGACAAAACTTGACAGTCAGGTTACACATAACAAAACAACATCGCACGACAAGTCTCACGCCAAACCGGAAACATTACACGGCCAAACACAAAAGTAGGCCTCGGGGATGCCACGGACACGTGAGAGCTCCGGAACTCGAAACGAACAACGGGAAGGAACGAGTGGAACCGGATGCAAACGACAACACAAATGCAATGCAATGCACATGACAACATGACATGGATGAATGCACACACGCACACGACAAAAAGGACGAAAAACCCGAAAAGACGAAGAACCCGGAATGGAACTGATGAAGCCAAAGATATATATTGCCCAAAAGGGAAAGTATTACATCCGAGGCATTACAAACTCTCCTCTACTACAAAAAGATCTCGTCCCGAGATCTAGGACTGGAAGAAGGAAGGGTACTCGGAACGAAGGTGATCTTATCGTTCCCACGTAGCTTCTCGGTCGGTATGGTGTGACCACTTGACTTTCAAGAACTTGATTGACTTGTTGCGGGTCTTGCGCTCGGTTTCTTCGAGAATAGCAACGGGATGCTCTCGGTAAGACAAGTCTTGTTGAAGATCAATCTCCTCAAACGGAATGGTGCATTCAGGTGTCTTGAAGCACTTGCGGAGTTGAGACACATGAAAAACATCATGAACATTGGCGAAGTTGGAAGGGAGCTCAAGTTGATAGGCTAGATCGCCTCTTTTTCCAAGGATCTTGAAAAGCCCGACGTATCTAGGAGCAAGCTTTCCTTTGATACCGAATCTTTGGGTGCCTTTCATCGGAGAAACACGGAGATAGACATGATCCCTAATGTTGAACGCCAAATCACGATGCTTGCCGTCATAGTAGCTCTTCTGACGCGACTGAGCGGCCTTGAGATTCTCACGTATGACTTTGCACATTTCTTCGGCTTTTGAGATCAAGTTATTGCCAAGAAGTTGACGTTCACCAGTCTCGGACCAGTTGAGAGGGGTACGACACTTTCTGCCATAGAGGATTTCAAACGGAGCTTTGCCGGCACTTGCTTGGAAGCTGTTGTTGTAAGAGAACTCGGCAAACGGAAGACAATCTTCCCATTTCATGCCAAAAGATATGACACAGGCTCTGAGCATGTCTTCTAGAATCTGATTCGCTCTCTCGACTTGACCACTAGTCCGAGGGTGAAATGCAGTGCTGAAACGGATCTTAGTGCCCATGGCAGACTGAAAGGAGTCCCAGAACTTGGAAGTGAACAAACTTCCACGGTCTGAGGAGATAACTTGAGGAATGCCATGTAAGGACACAATTCTGGAAGTGTACAATTCTGCCAGTTGAGCTGCATTGATGGATTCTTTGACTGGAAGGAAGTGAGCGACTTTGGTAAGCTTGTCAATCACCACAAAGATAGAATCATTCCCTCTCTTGGACTTAGGAAAGCCAGTGACGAAATCCATTTCAATGTGGTCGAATTTCCACTCGGGAATAGGAAGAGGTTGGAGAAGACCGGCTGGATGTTGATGCTCTGCCTTCACTCTTCTGCAGACATCACCGAATTGGGCAATCTCCCTTTTCATACGTGTCCACCAGTAAGATTGCTTGAGGTCTTGGTACATCTTGGAACTGTCAGGATGAATCGAAAGGAGGGAATCATGTCCTTCGTCCATTATGAGCTTCCTGAGATCACCCTTGGGAACCACAAGTCTGTCCTCAAAGAACAAGGTATCTCTCTCATCAACGCGATAGCACTTGTATTTGGGAGTACCCTTTGCAATACCATGTTTCACTTTCTGCACCATAGCATCACTGAGTTGGGCCTCACAGATCTGATCTTCCAAGGTAGGAGCAACTTGAAGATTTGCAAGAAAGCCTTGCGGAACAACTTGGAGGTTGAGCTTCCTGAATGCTTCACAAAGCTCAGGCTGGAACGGCTTGATAAGGAGGCTGTTGCAATATGCCTTTCTGCTCAAAGCATCTGCAATCACATTTGCCTTGCCAGGAGTGTATTCGATGCTTGGATCATACTCTTGGATCATTTCGACCCAACGAGTCTGGCGGAGGTTCAGATTCGGCTGTGTGAAGATGTACTTTAAGCTCTTGTGATCGGTGAAGATGTCGACTTTTCTGCCCAACAGAAGGTGTCTCCACATAATCAAAGCATGTACCACAGCTGCTAGTTCGAGATCATGAGTGGGGTAGTTCTTCTCACTTGGCTTCAGTTGACGAGAAGTGTATGTCACAATCTTCTTGTCCTACATTAGCAGACCACCAAGTCCTTGAAGAGAAGCATCACAGAATACTTCGTAGGGCTTGGAGTCATCTGGAGGAGTAAGAACTGGAGCAGAGATGAGCTTTTCTTTGAGAGTTTTGAATGCCACTTCACAATCTGGAGACCAGTTGTACTTGACATTCTTCTACAGCAAGTTGGAGAGAGGCTTGGCAATCTTGTAGAAGTTCTCAACGAACCTTCTGCAATAACTAGCAAGACCAAGAAATCTTCGGAGTTGCTTGACGTTCTGAGGAGGTTCCCAGTTGACAATTGCTTCAACTTTCTCGGGGTTGACCGCAATACCGTCAACGGAGATGATATGGCCCAGATACAAGACCTTATCGAGCCAGAATTCACACTTGGAGAACTTGGCATAGAACTTATGTTCACGGAGTCTGTCGAGAATCAGACGGAGGTGCTTTTCGTGATCCTCTTCATTCTTGGAGAATACCAAAATATCATCCAGATACACAAGCACAAACTCGTTGGTGTAGGGGTTGAAAATGTAGTGCATCATTCTCGAGAAGGTAGGTGGAGCATTGGCGAGGCCAAAAGACATGACTATATACTCATAGGAGCCGTAGCTCGTTCTGAAGGCAGTCTTGGGGATATCTTCTTCACGAATGCAAATTTGGTGATAGCCCATTCGCAGACCGAGCTTTGAGAACACTTTAGCTCCTTTGAGCTGCTCGAACAATTCATTGATGTTGGGGAGCGGATACTTGTTCTTTATTGTCTTCTTGTTCAATGGCCGGTAATCGACGCAAAGGTGCTCCGTTCCATCCTTCTTCTTGACAAATAAGACACCACAGCCCCAAGGAGATGTACTAGGCCTGATCAGACCCATACGCTCCTGTTCATCAAGCCGTTTCTTCAACTCCTTCAACTCTTCAAGAGAGAGCTTGTACGGACGCTGGCATGTTGGCTCAGTACCAGGCTCGAGTTCAATGACGAATTCCACTTGACGATGTGGAGGCATGCCTGGAAGTTCTTCAGGAAAAATGTCTTCGTATTCGTTAACCACCGGAATTTGAGAGATGGCATTAATCTCGCCCTTGTCATTGAGAGAGAATAGCCTGATTGTGTTATCCCGAGAGGCGAAGATAATCACGTCTTCATCGGAATGAGTAATCTTGACTTCCTTATTTGCACAATCAATGTGAGCATCATGCTGAGAAAGCCAATCCATCCCGAGGATGAGGTCAATGTCGGAGTTGCCGAGAACCACCGGATTAGCCAGAAAGCGATAATCACCCATACGAATAGAAACATCCAGAGCATACACAGTGGAATGCATTCGTCTCCCCGGAGAAATAACTGATAACTCCCTTGGCAAATTTTTAGTGACAACATCGTGCTTGGATGCAAATGGATATGACATGAAGGAACATGAAGCACCCGAATCAAACAAAATTTTTGTAGGAAAAGAGTTGACTGGAAGGTTACCCAATATCACATCAGAAGAATTCTCCGCGTGCGCTGCATTCATCAGATTCACTCTTGCAGACTTTGGATTATGCTTGACAATAGCTGTGCTGACAGGTGGAGGAGGCGGAAGGCGCCTTGGGTTGGGGCACTTGTTAGCATAATGACCCTTCTGAGTGCACTTGTTGCAGACCACTTCTGAGAGAGGACGGTAATGAGGAGCACTTGACTTGAAACCTTGAGACTGATGCTTTGACTGGTTGCTTGGGTTGGGTGGGTGGGAGAAACCACGGCCACCAGAGTTCTTGTTGTTGTTGTAGGGAGCTCGGATCACTGGAGGAGGTGGAAGCCAAAACTTCTGTTGCTTCGCGACCACTTGAGAAGATGAGGAGGAGTGAACAGCGTCTCTGATCCTCTTTTTGGAAGCTTCCATCTTGAGCTGGGCTGCCTCTTGCTTAAGTGCCATGTTATATAATTTGTCAAACTCATCAGGCTCGAACAAGGTGAGAGCAAGTTGAAGTTCATCCTTCAGACCACCACGGAACTGATAGATCTTGCTCTTGGCATCTGGTATGTCTTGCTTTGCATAGCGGGCAAGGTTCTGGAACTTGACATTATATTGGTAGACAGTCATAGAGCCTTGCTTCAGGTTGCGGAATTGCTCACGCATACCCTCGATGACACTTGTTGGAATGTGGTGAGAGCGAAAATCCTTGCAGAAGTCATCCCAGGAGATTTCACGCCCTGCTCTGGAGTCTTTGTACTGCTGCCACCAATCAGCTGCTTGGTCCTTGAGTTGGAAGGCTGCAAACTTCACATAGTCCTCGGGCCTTACATTACTGCACTCAAAATGCTTCTTGATATCAGTAATCCAATCTTCAGCATCGAGAGGGTCGACACAGTAACTGAAATCATTTGGTTGATTAGCCAAGAACTGGTTGAGTGTAGCATGGTGCTGTTGGTTGAAGAAATTGCATTGGTTCCCCTGAGCACCCTGATTTGCTTGATTTGCTTGCATTTGCTGCATCATCTGCATAAGCATCTGGGTGTTCTGGTTTGTAGTCTGCATAATTGCTCTCCAGGCCTCAGACGGAGGAGGAGGGGAAGTAGGACGATCAGGAACCTCTTCACCCTCTGGGTTAGCGTTGGGAACCCTTTTCGGAGCCATCCTGAAATAGATGACCACCAATCAGCCATTTGATTGAAAGAAGATATAAGCTGAAACAACGGCTAGAAATGCAACATAGTCTTCACAAGAATCATTCGAACAAGAGGAACGAATGAAATTCTCAGTTTAATGATAACAACAATCTTCACGAGAAGCCACTGGGAGACAAAAGGTAAATAAGAAAAACAACAAGGTGCAGATAGAACAAATACAAGATAGGAGCTTCATTCGACATCTTTGTGCTGAAAGCTTATGGAACGTGTTACGAAAGGGTTTTGCAATCCCCGGATCAGCATAGCCAAGGACCCTTTAAGATGCAACTCCCGATGCGAACATCGGCCATAGAACCACTTCACTCAATGTAGAACCCCGAACTCCATAACCTGCATTCGTTGGAAGAATGCCTACGATCTACTAGATGAACCCACCTATTAATTTCCGAAAGTTTCCAGTTATGCAATCAGGTGTTGGGGATACAGGGGAAGCATCGCGCACTCAACTCTAATCCTACATCCAGCTGTATCCATCCTTCAACACATAACCAGTTGTTTTGGGAAACCGTCTACCTCGGACCTTCGAAACGCATCTACTATACAAGCTATGGCAATACTCCCGAACTACCTCCCCAGTACTGGGTGATGTCGGGGTTATCTTGCCACTACCCGCATAGGAGAGTTTTCGATGTCGGCCGTCTTAAGTATTCTAGAACTACCGCGATATGTTTGTGACGACAATACCTCGGAGCTCAACTCCTCGGGACACTGCCAGAACCCCTAATGTCAGGAGGCATCGAGAACAATATTCTCGTCACAAAGACATCGAAACAATCCAAACAAACTTGTAATGCCTAGGATGGGACTATATCTCCTACGTGTCGAGGCACGACTTAAAGATATAAGCCCATTCTGGAATGATCGCAAGTTTGGTACCTTTGCACATCAAATGTAAAAAAAGGGATGAAAGCGGAAAAGATAGTTGGCTTACACTCGCCACGTCACACAATTCATTACATATCCAAACATCATTCAAATAAACATCACAACCCGTCTACGGGTGAAGATCCAAATGAAAGATACCAAACATAACATTAAACCACAGGTCTGAATCGCCCCTAGTAGAAACCTCTACTGATCGTCGGGATAGTGCACATAGTAACGGCTATGGTCCTCGTCGTACTCCCAGTACAGCTCGGTGCCGTCACTTGAATAGATTGCCTGAGTACCTGCATCTGGTGTGGTGTAGAGTCTGTGAGCCACAGAGGACTCAGCAATCCCGTTCCCGGGTAACACAACTATCCAAGCCTTGGGTGTGGAACAAGGCTGAAGAAAGAACAAGAGGTTGCAGCAGCACTAGCACTAACTTACGTAAAAGAGAGCGAGAAGAGAAGTGCCTCGGACGAAAGATGATCACGAAGTGATCCTGACTAAACAAGTCAAACATAACCCCACCGTGTTCACTTCCCGAACCCCTTTCGGAAAATGACCGTCACGGTACTCACGCTGGTAGTGTGTTCTGAACATGGTGTCAAGTTTTCTACAACCGGATATTAACAAATTCCCATCTGCCACATAACCGCGGACACAGCTTTCGAAAGTTCATAACCCTGCAGGGGTATTCCAACTTGGCCCATGACAAGCCCACGATCCGCGGAGTCGCAACTCCAAGGTGGGAAGGCCCGAGTATCCTCGGTATCCCGTGCTCGAGATACTCCGACTAAGGTAAGGCTAATCCAGCAAATCCTCTCGACGTGCCGACACCCTGACAATAGCCGCGCGTATCTAGTCTCAGGCCACGACCGGATGGGCGATGCTACAGGTTTTTACCAGACCTCGAGTTTCCTCGAGGTGGCCCTGCAGGACCCCCAGTTCGGACCAACACTCATGTGTAGCACTGGCCCGGGGTTGTTGATTAAGAAGAGGGTTAATTACTCCCTATGCAAGTTTTTTAGTTATTAGGTAAATAGTACCAATGTTGGGACTTGTTGGAAAAGACTTAGCACTTAGCGGTTTATCGAGGGGGTCCCATAACCCCAACCGTGTGAGGAACGCATAATCAAGGAACATAACACCGGTTTATACGGTTCCTAGGGCGGCATGAGTGGAACAAATCACCAAGCAAAAGGCTTGGCCTTCCACCCATTACCAATATATAGATGATTCCAGAATGGGCTTATATCTTTAAGTCGTGCCTCGACACGTAGGAGATATAGTCCCATCCTGGGCATTACACACAATGACCTCCATCCTGCTGTCCTACTGGTCTTGGTCTTGTTGCACCGATATGGAAACCTTTGCCTGACGCCTCGGGACTCTTCTTCTGCACCTGCTCCTTTAGCAGCAAAGGGAAAA
The DNA here is from genome assembly GCA_902687465.1 of Secale cereale. Lineage (NCBI taxonomy): Eukaryota > Viridiplantae > Streptophyta > Magnoliopsida > Poales > Poaceae > Secale > Secale cereale. The sequence goes on from LR738712.1 coordinate 497,752,672, forward strand.
CTGGCACTCTGCGCCCGCTGGCGCCCGGCTGGCCTTGGTCGTCACTGCTCACGTCACGAGGACCTCGCGAGATGTCCCTCGCCTCGATATCTCCGATCCTCGCGAGCCGGCCTGGTGAGGCCGCCCCAGGAGATGCCTTGCGTCGTCTGCCTCACGAGGCTTGGCCCCTCGCAAGGGTCTTGAGTGGTCACTGAAGATGGTGGGCCATACCAGGCTGCCTGATTAGCCACGCCCTAGGCCGCACGTAGGCAAGTCTGGGTACTCTCGTTCCCAGAACGCCGACATTTAGTGTAACAACTCATGATATTATTCCACTGCACGCACCTTCTTTGTTTGATCCTATTGCCAGAGGCGGATATATGATTATGCCCGCGAATATCATCGCCTATCAGAATGACCAGGCTGCAGCAGAGGAGGAGCCTCAGCAGTGGGATGCGTGGATGACTGCTCTTCAGTACCCCGACCACTATCCAGGCTACTCGCTACTTACCAAATTAGCCCAAAAGCCTAAGCTTGGGGGAGTACGTGTTTCTCACTGACTTTACAATCATGTTCACACATTTCAGTTGTCGGTGCTCACACTTTTTCATTGTATTATCCATGCTTAATTTATTTTCTCGCTTTCTTCTTGTGTGTTTGAAAAACTTGAGAAAATACAAAAAATATATTGCATTCTTCTTTTTGCTCTTCTTTTTAGAATAGTTTGTTGTAGTACTAAGAAGAAAACCCAAAAAGATTTCCTTGTTCTTCTTTTGCTTGTTGGGAGTTTTCTCGTGTAAATAGTTTTTCTCATTTTTGCTTTCCTCTTTTATTTGCTTGTTCTAGAAAATCAAAAACTCGAAAAATATTTCAGTGTGTTTCTCTGAATTTCTTTTTTGTTTGTTGAGTCGTACCAAGGAGAAGACCACAATGAAAATGTTGAGTGGCTCTCATATGCATAATTGTTTATCTAATAAAGAGCCCATTTTACCTTGTCTTCTCCTATTGAATAATATATTTGCAAATTACAGCTTAGTCCATGGTACTATTGCACTATTATTAGTTTCACATCATTCGGTCGTGCAAGTGAAAAGCAATAATGACGATATTTGATGAACTGACCGTGGCAGAGAAAAACTGGTATGTACTCAACTTGTTCTGCTTTTGTAAATATGTTTAACCTAGTATCCATGATTCGGCTCATTATGACTAAACATGTTTGGAATGACAATTAGAGATTATAGTTTCACATGCCAAGCATAATTAGCTAGGAGTTGATAATGATTTATCTTGGATATCAACATTGCACTAAAATGATTGTGATGTAGTATGATGATATGGTATCCTCCTCTGAATGTCGAGTGGCTTGACTTGGCACATGTTCATACATGTTGTTGAATCAAAACCAACATAGCCTCTATGATATTTATGTTCATAGTGTCCATATCCTACTCATGCGGGTGTCCAGTGTTTGTTATGCATAATGTATGTTCATGACCGTTGTTGCTCTCTAGCTATCCACTTCCCAACCTATTTGCTAGCCTTCGCCTGTACTAAGTGGAAATTCTGCTTGTACATCAAAAACTCTTAAACCCAAGTTATTCCAGATGAGTCCACCATACCTACCTATATGCGGTATTACCCTGACGTCCTAAGTAAATTTGCATGTGCCATCTCTAAAAACTTCAAATAAATATCCTTTTTGTGTGTCTGGATCGTTCATGGAACAACAAGAGGTAGTCGGTATCTTCCATGCTAAGCGGGTTATTCTCAGGTCGAGTGTTTATTCACTCGCCATAGCACGGGAAAAGTGCGGTAATAGGGATTCCCAGTCCCAAATTGCAAAAAGAAAAAGAGGTTATAAATAAACAAACAAAAGCTCCCAATGGAGTCCAAACCTTTACTTTTCTGCTTGGGAACCGCCACTAGCATGTTTAGCATGGCAGATATTGATAACTGATAGTCGTGAAGTAAATGAGAAGGGTGCATGTCTCAAAATATCATTTACCTATGTTTTCAAAACTTGAGCTCTGGCACCTTTGTAAATCACTGCTTCCCTCTGCGAAGAGACTATCTATTTACTTTTATGTTGTGTCATCACCTTCTAAAGCATGCGTTAGATCTGAGAGCACTGCTGTCATGCCTATGCATTGTGTGTAATGAATGTTGGGTGTTAGCATGACTGGATCTTTTCTACCATGAATTATGATGTTTTGTCGCTGCTTGAACTTTGGAGGTGCTCTGCATTTATGTTTTGCGGTCTCAGAAAGGGCTAGCGAGATACCACTATTGTCATATTATATCATCGTTGTTTTGACAACATGTTGCTGTTTGAGATGTCTTATTATCGCTCACTAGCTGATTATGTCATTGATATGAGTTAATATAATTTCTAAGAGTTATTGTTGACATGGTTAGTCATGATCTTTGCTAAAAATCTGGCTGCGGTTTAAGCCTATTTATGCAACAAGAGTAAAAGAGTTCGTAAAAGTTTTTCTTTCTCACTTTCAGTTTATCAACTGAATTGCTTGAGGACAAGAGAAGGTTTAATCTTGGGGGAGTTGATACGTCCCCAACGTATCTACTTTTCTTAACGCTTTTCCTTTTGTTTTGGACTCTAATTTGCATGATTTGAATGAAACTAACCCCGGACTGGCGATGTTTTCAGCAGAACAACCATGGTGTTGTTTTTGTGGAGAAATAAAAGTTCTCGGAATGGAACGAAACTTTGCGAGGATTTTTTATAAAATAAAAGAAAAATACTGGAGCCAAGAACCACCGGAGGGGGGGCACCTGGGTGGGCACAACCCACTAGGGCGCGCCCCCTCCTGGCGCGCCCACATGGGTTGTCCCCACCTGGTGGCCCTGCAGATGTCAACCCTGATACTATATATTCAAATTTACGGAGAAACAAATAAGGGAGAAAGAATTATCGCGATCCACGAGACGGAGCCGCCATCACCTCCTGTTCTTCATTGGGAGGCTAGATCTGGAGTCCGTTTGGGGCTCCGAAGAGGGGGATCTTCATTCTTCGTCATCACCAACCCTCCCCGATCGCCAATTCCATGATGCTCCCCACCAAGAGTGAGTAATTCCTTCGTAGGCTCGCTGGTCGGTGAGGAGTTGAATGAGATTCATCATGTAATCTAGTTAGTTTTGTTAGGGTCAATCCCTAGTATCCACTATGTTCTGAGATTGATGTTGCTATGACTTTGCCATGCTTAATGCTTGTCACTTTGAGCCCGGGTGCCATGATTTCATTTCTGAACCGTTTATGTTATCACCATTATATTCATGTTCTAGATCCGATCTTACAAGTTATAGTCACCTACTGCGTGTTATGATCCGGCAACCCTGGAGTGACAGTAGCCGAGACCACTCCCGGTGATGACTGTAGTTTGAGGAGTTCATGTATTCATCATGTGTTAATGCTTTGTTCCAGTTTTCTATTAAAAGGAGGCCTTAATATCCCTTAGTTTCTAATATGGACCCCCTGCCATGGGAGGGTTGGACAAAAGATGTCATGCAAGTTCTTTCCATAAGCATGTATGACTATTTACGGAATACATGCCTACATTATATTTGTGAACTGGAGCTAGTGCTGTATCACCCTAGGTTATGGCTGTCACATGATGAATACCATCCAGCAAATTACTGATCCAATGCCTACGATTTCCTACATATTGATCTTGTCAAGTTACTACTGCTATCGTTACTGTTACACTTGCTACAAAATTACTGCTATCATTGTTACCGTCACTATTGCTGTTGCCAGTGCTATCAAACTATCATATTACCGTGCTACTGATCACTTTGCTGAAGATAATTAATCTCCAGGTGTGGTTGAATTGACAACTCGGCTGCTAATACTTACAAATATTCTTTGTCTCCCCTCGTATCAAATCTATAAATTTGGGTTGAATACTCTACCCTCGAAAGCTGTTGTGATCCCCTATACTTGTGGGTTATCACCTCCCGAGTCGCCACTATGCTCATTGTTACCAGTTTTATTCTTCTTTCTCATTATTGTGTTCCGGCATTTCTGTGACGTAGGCACCTATGTATGGCCAGACAGTGATGGATGCCATCACACCTAGAGGGACCTAAGAATATCTATCCATCGCCGGAGGAGCAAATTCTACTCTCGAGCTATCTGCCCACTTGTCAAACTTTGTAATGAACCCATAAGTTATCATTTTGATCACCGTGTTATATGTGACATTTGACCAACCGCAAAGCCCACTGTACGGTAAGAAGTGACCAGATACTCTCATGTTATAAGGAAAAAACTCACATTTAACACTCCATGTTATTACAATTGTTTACATAAGGTATTAACTCAACTCATAATAGACAAGATTGGGTCGATTCAATATGACCGTTCTTCTAACGTAGTATTCCCAATGTTGATTTAGGACTGTCATTACACTTAACTATATCCTAAGATCCAGAAAACGTGATCACCAACAACACTTGAGCTAGTCCTAGAGGCAAGACTAGGAAGCTTTTATTTAACCATTTATCATTCCACACGTGGATACGAGTTTTCCACTGAATCACATATTCTAGGAGCATAACAGTTATAACATAGAATGTAAACTCCGTAATTGTTAATATGAAAAATATAATAATACAAATATTATTGCCTCTAGGGCATATTTCCAACACCATGGGATCCCATGTTAGAGCCCCGTCCATATTTCACTCACAAGCACCACGTTTATAGGAATATTGTCTCAACTACACTTGTTTGTGTGAGAGAATAAAGGAAAACGAAGGAAGAAGAGAGTGTTGATACCTTTGTAGTGCCTGATCCTATGTAGATGCTTTCTACTCTTATGCCCCTTTGCATTAAGTATCCTTGGCATTAGGATGGGTGGGATCTCGTCATTGACCCATTCCGGCCCTACATACTTCACATTGAGGTGGATGGTCCTAGCTAGCTTGGCGATGATGGAACTTGCCCTTGATTGGTTCTCGCTACAGGAAGTCTTGCCATGACATTGTATTTGGCTGCCACAACAGTGGTTCTGCTTGAGCTTTCAGATGGAAGTTGCCATGGCAATAGTTCTGCCTGAACCATAACATCGCTCCCTTCTTGAGATGTGGTTTTCCTGTGAGGCATTTAAGCTGCAAAAGCTCCTAGATGGTGACGTTGTCTTCCCAAGTGGTATGGAGGAAGGCAGGGCCAGACAAAACACTAGGATTTGCTTGTGACGCACTTGCGATGTTTAACACCAGCAACATTTGAGCATTTCAACATGAAGATAATTTGTTAGTAAGTATTGGGAGTTCAAATGATGTCATCAAACCTGCGAGGAGTTCCCTATGCACAAGGGATGCATGGAATATTGGATTAACTTTGGAGTTCTCAGGTAGCACTAGATTGTATATGACTGTATTGACTTCCTGGATAATCTTGAACGATCGAAGTACTTGAAATCTAGCATGTGGTTGGAACATTTGTGAAATGAAGTGCACAGATAGGGCTTCCGCGTTCCAAACACACCATTGCCAAATACAAATGTCCTTTTAGTGCGTTGCTTGTCAACTTGATGTTTCATCACCACTCGGGCAGGATGAAGATGATGCACATCACCTATTGCATCAGTTGGTGTTCCTAAAGATATTTTCTCAAGGCATGTATCTTGCATGTAGAGGCCACCTCAATACCCCTAATGTAGTGGCTTTTGACCATAGTTAGCAACAAAATGAAGTTTTAACGGTTGAATGATGATTTAAGTTGTATTAGAGTTCATCAAGGTGAGGAAGATGCTCCATCTCATCAGACAGGTGTGCCCAAAGAAACTTAGGTAGATTTCTAGGCTTTAATTGGTGTGTTTGGTTTGTCTATATATCTCGGGGTGGCAATGAGTGCTCTTACTCAGTTCAATATCGACGATCCGAAATAACTCTTCCGAAAATGACTTGTGAAGACTAGATCTTGATCAGAGACAATAGCTTGGGTAGGCCATGCAACTTGTATCGATTGCCAAGTTATGACCGAGCTACCTTGGCTATAGCAACTAAGGACTAAGAAGTGTGCATATCAGGTGAACTTATCAACAATGACCAATATGCAATTGTAGTTTCCAGATTGAGAAATCCATCAATAAAGTTCATCGTCGCCGCCTTAGATTCTCCCTCGGGAATGGGCAATCGCTCAAGACCGGGGTACTTGACTCTCTTGGGTTTGACCTCCTAACAAATGGTGTAAGTCTAAATATAATGTACTGATGGGTATGAATTTTTATCTTGGGCCAGTTAAATAACTATCCAACACAATGGTAGGTGAGTGGTAATATGGAGTGCCCTCCCATTATGCTATGATGATGCTTTGTTATAATCCAAGAGCGCCACTGAGTCATAACCACTTGCGAAAATACAAATGGCCATTCTCAAATGAGAAACGACCTTTCTTATCAGCACCTAGTTTAGTTTGGATAACATCTTCTGAACTTTGAGGATTTGAACCATAGCTATGTGCAATTCCAACGAGCCAACTGGGATGGCTAGCCGACATAGCATGGAGTGGAGTCTTAGGGGCGGGGCGTGAGAGGGCATCAGTGACATTGTTTATTGCACATTTGGCGATAGATGATCTTGTAGCGAAGTTTTGTGAACGCCTTATGTTTCCGTTGTGTCGACAGATGTTGGTCATCCAAATGCACCGAACTGCTGGTTTGTGCACCCAAGAAATTCAACATGTTTCAGATATGGTCGACACCATTTCACAGTCATGAGAATGGCCACGTATTCTTACTCATACATTAATAGCCCTCTGCTCTTAGGCCCCAATGGTTTGCTCATATATGCAATTAGATCGATGTTCTACTGCAATACAACCCCAATCCCGTTAGGCATATGCATCTGTATGCATCGTGAAGGGCTTGGTAAAATCAGGTAATTGCAACACTGGTGTCACTGGGGAACACAGACACCTATGGGGCCTTTGGCCCCTTTGTGGTTCGGCAAGGGGGAGTGGCATGTTGCACAAAGAGCGGAGGGCAAGCAGCAGCGTGGCGACAGTCACACAGATGATTTTTACCCAGGTTCGGGCCGCCACGAGGCGTAAAACCCTAATCCTGCTTTGGTGGATTGATGGGTGGATTATGGCGGAAAGCGCAACACTCGTTCCCGGCAAGGGTTGCCTAGGGGTGAGAGCCATTACGCGCGTGCATGTGTACAAAGGTCTAGGGTCCGAATCCCTTCTCTGGTTGCCATGGGCCTCCTTTTATAGATTAATGGGTTACCACAGTGGCAAATCAGTCATTGTGTACTAATTAGATAGCAAACAATGCTATCATACCTAACTCTTCAAATAGCACAAGGTCCATTAAATGCACCGCTTAGTGTCTTGTCAAGGAAATGGTTGCCACATACCGAATTACGGCCACTTAGTCATTTGGGTGCTGGACACCGCACCAATCATTGACTTGCATTGCTGTGAGGTGGCGTGGTGGTGCCTCGTTGGGATGATCTGCCCCTCGCGTCCCCGGTAGGCTTGCCGGGGGATTCTTGAGGCTTGCCTTCGGGGTAGCCTCGCCTGCCTGGCAAGGGAGTGAAGGAAATATGCCCTAGAGGCAATAATAAAGTTGTTATTTATATTTCCTTATATATCATGATAAATGTCTTTTATTCATGCTAGAATTGTATTAAGCAGAAACTTGATATATGTGTGAATACATAGACAAAACAGAGTGTCCCTAGTATGCCTCTACTAGACTAGATCGTTACTCAAAGATAGTTGTGTTTCCTAACCATAGACATGTGTTTTCATTTGATCAACGGGATCACATCATTAGGAGAATGATGTGATGGACAAGACCCATCTGTTAGCTTAGCACAATGATCGTTTAGTTTGATTGCTATTGCTTTCTTCATGACTTATACATGTTCCTCTGACTATGAGATTATGCAACTCCAGAATACCGGAGGAACACCTTGTGTGCTATCAAACGTCACAATGTAATTGGGTGATTATAATGCTCTACAGGTGTTTCCGAAAGTGTTTGTGATGTTGGCATAGATCAAGATTAGGATTTGTCGCTCCGAGTGTCGGAGAGGTATCTGGGCCCTCTTGGTAATACACATCATAATAAACCTTGCAAGCAAATGACTAATGAGTTAGTCACGAGATGATGTATTACGGAATGAGTAAAGAGACTTGCCGGAAACGAGATTGAACTAGGTATGATGATACCGACGATCGAATCTCGGGCAAGTAACATACCATTGACAAAGGGAGCAACATATGCAACATATATCTTTGAAGAATGTGTAGGATCCAATATGAGCGTCCAGGTTCCGCTATTGGTTATTGATCGGAGATGTGTCTCGGTCATGTCTACATAGTTCTTGAACCCGTAGGGTCCGCACACTTAACGTTCGACGATGATTTGTATTATGAGTAATGTGTTTTTGATGAGCGAAGATTGTTCGGAGTCCCGGATGAGATCACGGACATGACGAGGAGTCTAGAAATGGCTGAGACATAAAGATTGATATATTGGAAGGTTATATTCAAACACCGGAAGGGTTCCGAAGTGTATCGGGTATTTTTCGGAGTACCGGGAGGTTACCGGAACCCCCTGGGGAGTCTATGGGCCTTATCGGGCCCCAGTGGAGAAAGGAGGCAGCGCGCAAGTAGTGGGCGCGCCGCCTAGGCCCAAACCAAATTGGTTTAGGGTTTGGGGGGCCGGCCCCCTTTCTTTCTCCTCTCCTCCTCCTTCCTCCTTCTCCTAGTAGGAATAGGAAGGGGGGGGGGGGGCAAACCTACTTGTAGTAGGACTCCCCCCCTTGGGCGCGCACCAGCCCTAGGCCAGCCTCCTCCTCCCTCCCTCCTTTATATACGTGGGAGGGGAGCACCCCAAAGGTACACCAAAGTTTCTCTTAGCCATGTGCGGTGCCCCCTCCACAGTTACACACCTCGGTCATATCGTCGTAGTGCTTAGGTGAAGCCCTGTGATGGTAACTTCATCATCACTATCACCATGCCGTCGTGCTGACGAATCTCTCCCCCATCCTCAACCGGATCAAGATCTCGAGGGACGTCATCGAGCTAAACGTGTGTTGAACACGGAGGTGCCGTACGTTTGGTGCTTGGATCGGTTGGATCGCGAAGACGTTCGACTACATCAACCGCGTTACTAAACGCTTCCGCTTTCGGTCTATGAGGGTACGTGGACACACTCTCCCCGCTCGTTGCTATACTTCTCCTAGATAGATCTTCCGTGATGGTAGGATTTTATTTGAAATACTACGTTCCCCAATAGAGGCATCATGAGCCAGGTCTATGCATAGATGATATGCACGAGTAGAACACAAAGAGTTGTGGGTGATGATAGTCATAGTGCTTACCAGCATGTCATACTTTGATTCGGGGGTATTGTTGGATGAAGCGGCCCGGACCGACATTACATGACCGCGTTCATGAGACTTGTTCTACCGACGTGCTTTGTGAAGGAAATATGCCCTAGAGGCAATAATAAAGATGTTATTTGTATTTCCTTATATCATGATAAATGTCTTTTATTCATGCTAGAATTGTATTAACCGGAAACTTAGTACATGTGTGGATACATAGACAAAACAGTATGTCCCTAGTATGCCTCTACTGGACTAGCTCATTGATCAAAGATGGTTATGTTTCCTAGCCATAGACATGAGTTGTCATTTGATCAACGGGATCACATCATTAGGAGAATGATGTGATGGACAAGACCCATCCGTTAGCATAGCACTATGATCATTTAGTTTTACTGCTATTGCTTTCTTCATGACTTATACATGTTCCTATAACTATGAGATTATGCAACTCCCGAATACCGTAGGAACACCTTGTGTGCTATCAAATGTCAAAACGTAACTGGATGATCATAAAGATGCTCTACAGGTGTCTCCGAAAGTATTCGTGGTGTTGGCATAGATCAAGATTAGGATTTGTCACTCCGAGTGTCGGAGAGGTATCTCTGGGCCCTCTCGGTAACACACATCACAACAAGCCTTGCAAGCAAAAAGACTAATGAGTTAGTCACGAGATGATGTGTTACGGAACGAGTAAAGAGACTTGCCGGTAACGAGATTGAACTAGGTATAGAGATACCGACGATCGAATCTTGGGCAAGTAACATACCGATGACAAAAGGAACAACGTATGTTGTTATGCGGTTTGACCGATAAAAGATCTTCGTAGAATATGTTGGAGCCAATATGAACATCCAGGTTCCGCTATGTTATTGACCGGAGATGATTCTCGGTCATGTCTACATAGTTCTCGAACCCGTAGGGTCCGCACGCTTAACGTTTGATGACGATCGGTATTATGAGTTTATGAGTTTTGATGTACCGAAGGTAGTTCGGAGTCCCGGATGAGATCACGGACATGACGAGGAGTCTCGGAATGTCCGGGACATAAAGATTCATATATTGGACGACTATATTCAGACACCGGAAGTGTTCGGGAAAAGTTTCGGATTTAACGGGATTGCCGGAGGGGGTTACCGGAACCCCCTACGAGGGGGATGGTCCATAGTGGGCCTTATGGAAAAGAGAGAGGCAGCCCATAGGGGCTGGCCGGCGCCCCACCTAGGGTTCCTAGTTGGACTAGGATTGGGGGGCGCCACCTCTCCTTCTTTTCCTTTCCCTCTCTTCCTTCTTTGGTAGTTCCTACTAGGAATAGGATTGCACTCCTAGCCGCACCACAGAAGGGCCGGCCGGCCTCCCCCCTTGCTCCTTTATATATGGGGGCAGGGGGGCACCCAAAGACACACAAGTTGAATTGTTCCAGCCGTGTGCGGTGCCCCCCTCCACAGAAACACACCTAGGTCATACCGTCGCGGTGCTTAGGCGAAGCCCTGCGCCGGTGAATACATCATATCCGTCACCACACCGTCGTGCTGACGAAACTCTCCCGTGAAGCTCAACTGGATCAAGAGCTCGTGGGACGTCATCAAGCTGAACGTGTGCTGAACGCGGAGGTGCCGTACGTTCGGTGCTTGATCGGTTGAATCGCGAAGAAGTTCGACTACATCAACCGCGTCACTTGACGCTTCCGCTTCCGGTCTACGATGTTACATAGACACACTCTTCCCTCTCGTTGATATGCATCTGGTAGATAGATCTTGCGTGATCGTAGGAAAATTTTAAAATACTACGTTCCCCAACAGTGGCATCAGAGCCAGGTCTATGCGTAGATGATATGCACGAGTAGAACACAATGAGTTGTGGGCGATACTAGTCATACTGCTTACCAGCATGTCATACTTTGCTTCGGCGGTATTGTGAGATGAAGCGGCCCGGACCAACATTACGCGTACGCTTACGCGAGACTGGTTTCACCGTTACGAGCACTCGTTGCTTAAAGGTGACTGGCGGGTGTCTGTCTCTCTCACTTTAGCTGAATCAAGTGTGGCTACGCCCGGTCCTTGTGAAGGTTAAAACAGCACATACTTGACGAAACATCGTTGTGGTTTTGTATGCGTAGGTAAGAACGGTTCTTGCTAAGCCCGTAGCAGCCACGTAAAACTTGCAACAACAAAGTAGAGGACGTCTAACTTGTTTTTGCAGGGCATGTTGTGATGTGATATGGTCAAGACATGATGAGTTATACGATTTTGTATGAGATGATCATGTTTTGTAATGTTATCGGCAACTGGCAGGAGCCATATGGTTGTCGCTTTATTGTATGAAATGCAATCGCCATGTAATTGCTTTACTTTATCACTAAGCGGTAGCGATAGTCGTAGAAGCAATAGTTGGCGAGACGACAATGATGCTACGATGGATATCAAGGTGTCGCGCCGGTGACGAAGGTGATCATGACGGTGCTTTGGAGATGGAGATCAAAAGCACAAGATGATGATGGCCATATCATGTCACATATTTTGATTGCATGTGATGTTTATCTTATTATGCTTCTTATTTTGCTTAGTTCGACGGTAGCATTATAAGATGATCCCTTACTAAATTTCAAGGTATAAGTGTTCTCCCTGAGTATGCACCATTGCGAAAGTTCGTGTGCCGAGACACCACGTGATGATCGGGTGTGATAAGCTCTACGTTCACATACAACGGGTGTAAGCCAGTTTTGCACACGCAGAATACTCGGGTTAAACTTGACGAGCCTAGCATATGCAGATATGGCCTCGGAACACTGGATACCGAAAGGTCGAGCGTGAATCATATAGTAGATATGATCAACATAAGATGTTCACCATTGAAACTACTCCATCTCACGTGATGATCGGACATGGTTTAGTTGATTTGGATCACGTGATCATTTAGATGACCGGAGGGATGTCTATCTAAGTGGGAGTTCATTGAGTAATATGATTAAATTGAACTTTAATTTATCATGAACTTAGTCCTCGTAGTATTAGCATATCTATGTTGTAGATCAATAGCTCGCGATGTTGCTCCACATTTATTTTTTATATGTTCCTAGAGAAAACTAAGTTGAAAGATGTTAGTAGCAATGATGCGGAATTGTTTCGTGATCTGAGGGTTATCCTCATTGCTGCACAGAAGAATTATGTCCTTATGCACCGCTAGGTGACAGACCTATTGCAGGAGCAAATGTAGACGTTATGAACGTTTTGACAAAAGCTCAGTATGATGACTACTTGATAGTTTAAGTGCACCATGCTTTAAGGCTTAGAACCGGGACTTCAAAAACGTTTTGAACGCCACGGAGCACAGAAGATGTTCCAAGAGTTGAAATTAGTATTTCATACTCATGCCCGTGTCGAGAGGTATGAGACCTCTGACATTACTTTGCCTACAAGATGGAGGAGAATAGCTCAACCAGTGAGCATGTGCTCAGATTGTCTGGGTACTACAATTATTTGAATCAAGTGGGAGTTATTCTTCCAGATAAGATAGTAATTGACAAAGTTCTCTAGTTACTATCACCAAGTTAGTAGAACTTCGTGATGAACTATAATATGCAAGGGATGACGAAGGTAATTCCCGAGCTCTTCACGATGCTGAAATCGGCGAATGTAGAAATCAAGAAAGAGCATCAAGTGTTGATGGTTAACCAGACCACTTGTTTCAAGTAAAGGGCAAAGGGATAGAAGGGGAACTTCAAGAAGAATGACAAGCAAGTTGTCACTCCCGTGAAGAAACCCAAAGCTAAACTCAAGCCTGAAACAAGTGCTTCTACTGCAAAGGAAATGGTCACTAGAAGTGGAACTGCCCTAGATACTTGGCGGATAAGAAGGATGGCAAAGTGAACAAAGGTATATTTTGATATACAGATTATTGATGTGTACTTTACTAGTGTTCATAGCAACCCCTGGGTATTTGATACCGGTTCAGTTGCTAAAATTAATAACTCGAAACGAGAATTGCAGAATGAACAGAGACTAGTTAAAGGTGAAGTGACGATGTGTGTTGGAAGTGGTTCCAAGATTGATATGATCATCATCGCACACTCCCTATACTTTCGGGATTAGTGTAAAACCTAAATAAATGTTATTTGGCATTTGCGTTGAGCATGAATATGATTTGATCATATTTGTTGCAATACGGTTATTCATTTAAAGTCATAGAATAATTGTTATTCTGTTTACATGAATAAAACCTTCGATGGTCATACACCCAATAAAAATAGTTTGTTGGATCTCGATCGTGCTGATACACATATTCATAATATTGAAGCCAAAAGATGCAAGGTTAATAATGATAGTGCAACTTATTTGTGGCACTGCCGTTTAGGTCATAATGGTGTAAAGCGCATGAAGAAACTCCATAGTGATGGATTTTTGGAATCACTTGATTATGAATCACTTGGTGCTTGCGAACCATGCCTCATGGGCAAGATGACTAAAACTCCGTTCTCCGGAACAATGGAGCAAGCAATAGATTTGTTGGAGATCATACATACAGATGTATGTGGACCAATGAGTGTTGAAGCTCGCGGCGGGTATCGTTATTTTCTGACCTTCACCAATGATTTGAGCAGATATGGGTATATCTACTTAATGAAGCACAAGTCTGAAACATTTGAAAAGTTCAAAGAATTTCAGAGTGAAGTGGAGAATCATCGTAACAAGAAAATAAGAGTTTCTACGATATGATCGTAGAGGTAAAATATTTGAGTTAGCGAGTTTGGCCTTCAGTAAAAACAATGTGAAATAGTTTCACTACTCACGCCATCTGGAACACCATAGTGTAATGGTGTGTCCGAACATCATAACCGTACTTTATTAGATATGGTGCGATCGATGATGTCTCTTACCGATCTACCACTATCGCTTTTGGGGTTATGCATTAGAGACAGCTACATTCACGTTAAATAGGGCACCATCTAAATCCGTGGAGATGACACCGTATGAACTGTGGTTTGACGAGAAACCTAAGCTGTCATTTCTTTAAGTTTGGGACTGCGATGCTTATGTGAAAAAGTTTTCAACATGATAAGCTTGAACCCAAATCGGAGAAGTAAATCTTCATAGGATACCCAAAAGAAACTGTTGGGTACACCTTCTATCACAGATCCTAAGGCAAGGTCTTTGTTGCTAAGAGTGGATCCTTTCTAGAGAAGGAGTTTCTCTCGAAAGAAGTGAGTGGGAGGAAAGTAGAACTTGATGAGGTAATTGTACCTTCTCCAGGATTGGAAGGTAGTATATCACAGAAACTCGTTCCAGTGATTCCTACACCAATCGGTGAGGAAGTTAATGATGATGATCATAAAACTTCAGATCAAGTTTCTGCTGAACGTCGTAGATCAACCAGAGTACGTTCCGCACCAGAGTGGTACGGCAACCCAGTTCTGGAAATCATGTTACTAGACCATGATGAACCTGCGAACTATGAGGAAGCGATGATGAGCCCAAATTCCGCAAAATGGCTTGAGGCCATGAAATCTGAGATGGGATCCATGTATGAGAACAAAGTGTGGACTTTGGTTGACTTGCCCGATGATCTGCAGGCCATCGAAAATAAATGGATCTTCAAGAGGAAGACCGACGCAGACGGTAATGTTACTGTTTACAAAGCTCGACTTGTTGCGAAAGGGTTTCAACAAGTTCAAGGAGTTGACTACAATGAGACTTTCTCACCCGTAGCGATGCTTAAGTCTGTCCGAATCATGTTAGCAATTGCCGCATTTTATGATTATGAAATCTGGCAAATGGATGTCAGAACTGCATTCCTGAATGGATATCTCAAAGAAGAGTTGTATATGATGCAACCAGAAGGTTTTGTCGATCCAAAAAGGTGCTAACAAAATGTGCAAGCTCCAGCGATCCATCTATGGACTGGTGCAAGCATCTCGGAGTCGGAATATACGCTTTGATAAGTTGATCAAAGCATATAGATTTATACAGACTTGCGGTGAAGCCTGTATTTACAAGAAGTGAGTGGGAGCACTACAACCTTTCTGATAAGTATATGTGAATGACATATTGTCGATCGGAAATGATGTAGAATTTTCTGGAAAGCATAAAGGAGTATTTGAAAGGAGTTTTTCAAAGAAAGACCTTGGTGAAGCTGCTTACATATTGGGCATCAAGATCTATAGAGATAGATCAAGACGCTTGATAAGACTTTCGATGAGTACATACCTTGATAAGATTTTGAAGTAGTTATAAAATGGATCAGTCAAAGAAGGAGTTCTTGCCTGACTTGTAAGGTGTGAAGTTGAGTAAGACTCAAAGCCAGACCACGGCAGAAAAATATAGAGAGAATGAAAGTCATTCCCTATGCCTCAGCCATAGGTTCTATAAAGTATGCCATGCTGTGTACCAAACATGTTGTGTACCTTGCCATGAGTTTGTCAAGGGGGTACAATAGTGATCCAGGAGTAGATCACTATACAGCGGTCAAAAGTATCCTTAGTAACTGGATGACTAAGGAAATGTTTCTCGATTATGGAGGTGATAAAGAGTTCGTCGTAAAGGGTTACGCCGATGCAAGCTTTGACACTAAATCCAGATGACTCTAAGTATCAATCTGGATGCGTATTGAAAGTGGGAGCAATTAGCTAGAGTAGCTCTATGCAGAGCATTGTAGACATAGAAATTTGCAAAATACATACGGATCTGAATGTGACAGACCCGTTGACTAAACTTCTCTCACAAGCAAAACATGATCACACCTTATTACTCTTGGGTATTAATCACATAGCGATGTGAACGAGATTATTAACTCTAGTAAACCCTTTGGGTATTGGTCACATGGCGGTGTGAACTATGGGTGTTATTCACATAACGATGTGAACTATCGGTATTAAATCACATGGCGATGTGAGCGAGATTATTGACTCTAGTTCAAGTGGGAGACTGAAGGAAATATGCCCTAGAGGCAATAATAAAGATGTTATTTGTATTTCCTTATATCATGATAAATGTCTTTTATTCATGCTAGAATTGTATTAACCGGAAACTTAGTACATGTGTGGATACATAGACAAAATAGTATGTCCCTAGTATGCCTCTACTAGACTAGCTCATTGATCAAAGATGGTTATGTTTCCTAGCCATAGACATGAGTTGTCATTTGATCAACGGGATCACATCATTAGGAGAATGATGTGATGGACAAGACCCATCCGTTAGCATAGCACTATGATCGTTTAGTTTTACTGCTATTGCTTTCTTCATGACTTATACATGTTCCTATGACTATGAGATTCTACAACTCCCGAATACCGTAGGAACACCTTGTGTGCTATCAAACGTCACAACGTAACTGGGTGATCATAAAGATGCTCTACAGGTGTCTCCGAAAGTATTCGTGGTGTTGGCATAGATCAAGATTAGGATTTGTCACTCCGAGTGTTGGAGAGGTATCTCTGGGCCCTCTCGGTAACACACATCACAAAAAGCCTTGCAAGCAAAAAGACTAATGAGTTAGTCACGAGATGATGTGTTACGGAACGAGTAAAGAGACTTGCCGGTAACGAGATTGAACTAGGTATAGAGATACCGACGATCGAATCTCGGGCAAGTAACATACCGATGACAAAAGGAACAACGTATGTTGTTATGCGGTTTGACCGATAAAAGATCTTCGTAGAATATGTAGGAGCCAATATGAACATCCAGGTTCCGCTATTGGTTATTCACCGGAGATGAGTCTCGGTCATGTCTACATAGTTCTCGAACCCGTAGGGTCCGCACGCTTAACGTTTGATGACGATCGATATTATGAGTTTATGAGTTTTGATGTACCGAAGGTAGTTCGGAGTCCCGGATGAGATCACGGACATGACGAGGAGTCTCGGAATGTCCGAGACATAAACATTGATATATTGGATGACTATATTCAGACACCGGAAGTGTTCCGAAAAAGTTTCGGATTTAACGGGATTGCCGGAGGGGGTTACCGGAACCCCCTACGAGGGGGGATGGTCCATAGTGGGCCTTATGGAAAAGAGAGAGACAGCCCATAAGGGCTGGCCGGCGCCCCACCTAGGGTTCCTAGTTGGACTAGGATTGGGGGGCGCCACCTCTCCTTCTTTTCCTCTCCCTCTCTTCCTTCTTTGGTAGTTCTTACTAGGAATAGGATTGCAATCCTATTCCTAGTAGGATTGCACTCCTAGCCGCACCATAGAAGGGCCGGCCGGCCTCCCCCCTTGCTCCTTTATATACGGGGGCAGGGGGGCACCCAAAGACACACAAGTTGAATTGTTCCAGTCGTGTGCGGTGCCCCCCTCCACAGAAACAGACCTAGGTCATACCGTCGCGGTGCTTAGGCGAAGCCCTGCGCCGGTGAATACATCATATCCGTCACCACGCCGTCGTGCTGACGAAACTCTCCCGTGAAGCTCAACTGGATCAAGAGCTCGTGGGACGTCGTCAAGCTGAACGTGTGCTGAACGTGGAGGTGCCGTACGTTCGGTGCTTGATCGGTTGAATCGCGAAGAAGTTCGACTACATCAACCGCGTCACTTGACGCTTCCGCTTCCGGTCTACGAGGGTACGTAGACACACTCTTCCCTCTCGTTGCTATGCATCTGGTAGATAGATCTTGCGTGATCGTAGGAAAATTTTAAAATACTACGTTCCCCAACACTTTGCACATAGGTGGCTGGCGGGTGTCAGTTTCTCCAACTTTAGTTGAATCGAGTGTGACTACGCCCGGTCCTTATTGAAGGTTAAAACATCACACTTGACAAAAAATCGTTGTGGTTTTAATGCGTAGGTAAGAACGGTTCTTACTAGAAGCCTGTAGCATCCACGTAAAACTTGCAACAACCAAGTAGAGGACGTCTAACTTGTTTTTGCAGGGCATGTTGTGATGTGATATGGTCAAGACGTGATGAGTTATACGTTATTGTATGATATGATCATGTTTTGTAAATTATCGGCAACCGGCAGGAGCCTTATGGTTGTCTCTTTATTGTATGAATTGCGAAAGCCATGTAATTGCTTTACTTTATCACTATGAGTTAGCGATAGTAGTAGTAGCAATAGTTGGCGAGACCACCACGACGCTATGATGAAGATCATGGTGTCAAGCCGGTGACGATGGAGATCATGACGATGGTTTGGAGATGGAGATCAAAAGCAAAAGTTGATGATGGCCATATCATGTCACATAGTTTGATTGCATGTGATGTTTATCTTATTATGCTTCTTATTTTGCTTAGTACGACGGTAGCATTATAAGATGATCCCTTACAAATTTTTTAAGGTACAAGTGTTCTCCCTGAGTATGCACCATTGCGATAGTTCGCCGTGCCGAGACACCACGTGATGATCGGGTGTGATAAGCTCTACGTTCACATACAACGGGTGTAAGACAGTTTTTCACATGCATAATACTCAGGTTAAACTTGACGAGCCTAGCATGTACAGACATGGCCTCGGAACACTAGAGACCGAAAGGTCGAGCGTGAATCATATAGTATATATGATCAACATAAGATGTTCACCATTGAAAACTACTCCATCTCATGTGATGATCGGACATGGTTTAGTTGATTTGGATCACGTGATCATTTAGATGACTAGAGGGATGTCTATCTAAGTGGGAGTTCTTTAGTAATATGATTAATTGAACTTTAATTTATCATGAATTTAGTCCTGATAGTTTTTGCATATCTATTTTTTTGTAGATCAATGGCCCGTGCTACAATTCCCTTGAATTTTAATGCATTCCTAGAGAAAGCTAAGTTGAAAGATGATGGTAGCAACTATATGGACTGGGTCCGTAACTTGAGGATTTTCCTCATTGCTGCACAGAAGAATTATGTCCTAGAAGCACCGCTAGGTGAATAGCCCGCTGCAGATGCAACACCAGACGTTATGAACGTCTGGCAGAGCAAAGCTGATGACTACTCGATAGTTCAGTGTGTCATGCTTTATGGCTTAGAATCGGGTCTTCAAAGACGTTTTGAACATCATGGAGCATATGAGATGTTCCAAGAGTTGAAGTTAATATTTCAAACAAATGGCCGAGTTGAGAGATATGAAGTCTCCAACAAGTTCTATAGCTGCAAGATGGAGGAGAACAGTTCTATCAGTGAACACTTACTCAGAATGTCTGGGTACTACAATCACATGACTCAACTTGGAGTCAAAGTTGATGAAGATAGTGTTATTGAAAGAGTTCTTCAATCACTGCCACCAAGCTATAAAGGCTTCGTGATGAACTATAATATGCAAGGGATGCAGAAGACAATTCCCGAGCTCTTCGCTATGCTCAAAGCTGCGGAGGTAGAAATAAAAAAGGAGCATCAAGTGTTGATGGTTAACAAGACCACTAGTTTCAAGAAAAAGGGCAAGGGAAAGAAGGGGAACTTCAAGAAGAATAGCAAGCCAGTTGCTACTCCTGGGAAGAAATCCAAGTCTAGACCCAAGCCTAAAACTGAGTGCTTCTACTGCAAAGGGACTAGTCACTGGAAGAGGAACTGCTCCAAGTATTTGGCAGATGAGAAGGATGGCAAAGTGAACAAAGGTATATTTGATATACATGTTATTGATGTGTACCTTACTAATGCTCGTAGTAGCGCCTGGGTATTTGATACTGGTTCATTTTCTCATATTTGTAACTCGAAATAGGGGCTATGGATTAAAGGAATATTGTCTAAGGACGAGGTGACGATGCGCGTGGGAAATGGTTCCAAAGTCGATGTGATCGCCGGCAGCACACTACCTCTACATCTACCTTCGGGATTAGTATTAGACCTAAATAATTGTTATTTGGTGCCATCATTGAGCATGAACATTATATCTGGATCTTGTTTGTTGCCAGACGGTTATTCATTTAAATCAAATAATAATGGTTGTTCCATTTATATGAGTAATATCTTTTATGGTCATGCACCCTTGAGGAGTGGTCTATTTTTGTTGGATCTCGATCGTAGTGATATACATATTCATAATATTGAAGCCAAAAGATGCAAAGTTGATAATGATAGTGCAACTTATTTGTGGCACTGCCGTTTAGGTCATATTGGTGTAAAGCGCATGAAGAAACTCCATAGTGATGGATTTTTGGAATCACTTGATTATGAATCACTTGGTGCTTGCGAACCATGCCTCATGGGCAAGATGACTAAAACTCCGTTCTCCGGAACAATGGAGCAAGCAATAGATTTGTTGGAGATCATACATACAGATGTATGTGGACCAATGAGTGTTGAAGCTCGCGGCGGGTATCGTTATTTTCTGACCTTCACCAATGATTTGAGCAGATATGGGTATATCTACTTAATGAAGCACAAGTCTGAAACATTTGAAAAGTTCAAAGAATTTCAGAGTGAAGTACAGAATCATCGTAACAAGAAAATAAAGTTTCTACAATCTGATCGTGGAGGCGAATATTTGAGTTATGAGTTTGGTATCCATTTGAAACAATGTGGAATAGTTTCACAACTCACGCCACCTGGAACACCAAAGCGCAATGGTGTGTTCGAACGTCGTAACTGTACTTTATTATATACTAGCACCAATGCCCATGCCTTGCAATGGGATAAAACAACTATTCGTATGAACCACGTTGCCGAGCTGAGAAACTGTATTGTGAGACAATGATCGTCGATGAGAAAAAGGCATTGAATCATTTGACGACAACAACAATCAAACCAACCTAGAATAACAATTGCAACACCAACAACAGCAAGCAAACCAACCTACATGGATACTAATTGTGAAAAACTTCCATAATTTATAAGATATCTACTTGGTCAAATGCAACTTCATCATGCAAACCTAAAGAGTTTCGTAAATAGTCAATCATTGACTTCACATGGAATTAAATTGCATATGTAGATAAACAGTAATTGCGGCAAATGAATTGGGGACTCTAGATGGAAGTAGCAAAACACACATGGAAGCAAGCAAAGAAAATCATCTAAACAAAGGTGAGAAAAAAAGAGTGTGGATAAAAATCACTAGGGGAAGACTTACCTTTGGTTTGAGGGTTAGTGGATACAGTCAGATATTTTATGTACTCTTTTGTTTTGTGATCCAGTCACATGTAATCGATCGATTTTATTATAACGGATGTGTTTTTGGAGTCTCCTGCAAGAGAACCCGTGTTGCCATATATGTATGACCCACAAGAATCCATAGCCATAATTCATTTAATTCACTCGTCATTATGATTAGCCAATCATAATTATATGCGTCATGTATGTCTCTCAGAGATTGCCACATACTCTGTCTAATTAGCTTACCATTAATTAGCCAATTATAATTATATGTAGCAAGATGTCTCGTCTCTTGGGAATCCCATTCAATTAGCCCACCATTAATTACCATAATCTGTTTAATTAGCCCATCATTAATGAGCCAATCATAATTATATGCATCATGTATCTCTCTCGGGAATCTCATTCAACTATCCACCTTTTTCCATTCAACGGGCCACGTTGTTCGAAATCACAAATCTTCAATCTTTCCTTATTGAAGCCCAACACGTACGAAGGACATGACCGATGAACGATGACAAAAGAAACTGTCCGCTTTTCTTTCAAGCAACATGTGCTAGATTGGTTGGTTTACGCGTGCGGGCCTTTATCTCGCCAACCCGGGTTCGATTCCCATCTAGCACAATTTATTTTTTGAGGCTACTACGTGCACACAAATGGTTGGTTTGTCAAAAAAAGAACGTGATGTACGAAAGTGCAAACGACTGACAAAAGGAGGACGACGTACGAAAAACATTATAATGAACAAAAAATAGTAGAGAAACAATCCGTCCTTTAATATTAGGTAAAGATGGTGCGATCTATGATGTCTCTTACCAATTAACCACTATCATTTTAGGGTTATGCTTTAGAGACAACTGCATTCACGTTAAATAGGGAACCATCTAAATCCGTTGAGATGACACCTTATGAACTGTGGTTTGGCAAGAAACCCAGGTTGTCGTTTCTTAAAGTTTGGGGCTGCGATGCTTATGTGAAAAAGCTTCAACCTGATAAGCTCGAACCCAAGTCGGAGAAATGTGTCTTCATAGGATACCCAAAGGAAACTGTTGGGTACACCTTCTATCACAGATCCGAAGGCAAGATATTCATTGCTAAGAGTGGATCCTTTCTAGAGAAGGAGTTTCTCTCGAAAGAAGTGAGTGGGAGGAAAGTGGAACTTGATGAGGTAATTGTACCTTCTCCCGAATTGGAAAGTAGTTCATCACAGAAATTAGTTCCAGTGATTCCTACACCAATTAGTGAGGAAGCTAATGATGATGATCATGAAACTTTAGTTCAAGTTACTACTAAACCTCGCAGGTCAACCAGAGTACGTTTCGCACCAGAGTGGTACGGTAACACTGTTCTGGAAGTCATGTTACTAGACCATGATGAACCTACGAACTATGAGGAAGCGACAATGATCCCAGATTCCGCAAAATGGCTTGAGGCCATGAAATCTGAGATGGGATCCATGTATGAGAACAAAGTGTGGACTATGGTTGATTCGCCCGATGATTGACAGTCCATTGAAAATAAATGGATCTTTAAGAAGAAGACTGACGCCGATGGTAATGTTACTGTCTACAAAGCTCGACTTGTTGCGAAAGCTTTTCGACAAGTTCAAGGAGTTGACTACGATGATACTTTCTCACCCGTAGCGATGCTTAAGTCTGTCCGAATCATGTTAGCAATTGCTGCATTTTATGATTATGAAATCTGGGAAATGGATGTCAAAACTGCATTCCTTAATGGATATCTCAAAGAAGAGTTGTATATGATGCAACTAGAAGGTTTTGTCGATCCTAAAGGTGCTAACAAAGTGTGCAAGCTCCAGTGATCCATCTATGGACTGGTGCAAGCATCTCAGAGTTGGAATATACACTTTGATGAGGTGATCAAAGCATATGGTTTTATACAGACTTTTGGAGAAACCTGTATTTACAAGAAAGTGAGTGGGAGCTCTGTAGCATTTCTGATATTATATGTGGATGACATATTGTTGATTGGAAATGATGTATAATTTCTGGATAGCATAAAATGATACTTGAATAAGAATTTTTCAATGAAATACCTCGGTGAAGCTGCTTATATATTGGGCATCAAGATATATAGAGATAGATCAAGACACTTAATTGGACTTTCACAAAGCATATACCTTGATAAAGTTTTGAAGAAGTTCAAAATGGATCAGTCAAAGAAAGGGTTCTTACCTGTGTTACAAGGTGTGAAGTTGAGTAAGACTCAATGCCTGACCACTGCAGAAGATAGAGAGAAAATGAAAGTCATTCCCTATGCTTCAGCCATAGGTTCTATCATGTATGCAAATTTGTGTACCAGACCTGATGTGTGCCTCGTGTCGGCGTCCTGGGAACGGGGGTACCCAGACTTGCCTGCCTACGGCCCGTGACGTGGCTCCATCAGCGGCCTGGTATGGCCCAACTTCAGCAACCGCAACTCAAGACCCTCGCGAGGGGCCAAGCCTTGCGAGGCTGGCGACAGCAAGACCTCCCTAGGGGCAGTCTCTCTAGGCTGGCTCCCGAGGAGCGGAGTTATCCATGCAAGGTGCACCTCGCGAGGTTCACGTGACGTGAGCCATGACGACCAAGGCTAGCCGGGCGCCAGCGGGCACAGTGTACCAGTTTCCTCTTTGGTGCTAAGAGGGCAAGCACAGGTGTGGAGTCCCGAGGGATCATGCAAATGTTTCCATATCGGTGCAACAAGACCAAGGACCGTCAGGGCTGTAGAACGGAGGTCATCGTCGAGCCCGGCGTGGCGTCACCACCAGAGCCTTTGGCAGGCGAAGACTACTTTTGTTAGGATAAGTTGCACTAGCTTTTCCCCTTCAAATTTGGATGTTGTGGGATCCCTTCCCGCTGATATTTGGGAAGAGGATGAAGGCCACTATAAATAGGACCTAGCCACCACCATAGAGGGCATCTCATCTTGATCTGAGAGAGAGCTCGCCTAGTAGAAGAGACACCACAAGCTCATCCGAGCCCAAGAACACCTCACCTTCGGAGGATGTTCATCCCTTGTACTAGTTCATCCTCAGCCATACAAGGCAATCCACCACACACACTGGAGTAGGGTATTACACCACAGGGTGGCCCGAACCAGTATAATCCTCGGTGTCCCTTGTTCATTGAGTTCGTCGAGCTAGGCCGTGGAATCGTAGGGTGAGCGCGCTGTGGAGAGAGTGTTCTTCGTGCGCACCCCAGAGTTCAAACCTCTCAAGGGTTTGCGGAACCCGAAATCCGACATTTGGCGCGCCAGGTAGGGGTGCGCTTAAGTTTCTCCTATCCATCCACCCTGCTCTCCATCCACCGGGCTCCTATGGTGGGCGCCTCTCCTCCGACCGGCTTGGTGGGCACGTGTGGTGGCGTTGCAGGCCACCGAGCCTTCACCCCCGTCTCGCGACAGGTGCAGTGGCCACTCAGGCTTAGGCCGGAGATGCCACCCCTTTACGATGGAGCGGCAGATCCGGCTATTTTCCTCCAGGCCTACGAGCGTTTCGGTGGCCGCCGGCGATAGCAAGGTCATGGCCAGCCGGCTCCCCATGGCACTCACCGGCGTACCTCGCACCTGGTTTCTCAGCTTTCCAGAGTCATCTGTGGCATCTTGGGAGGAGCTGCGCGGTCTCTTCACCGCGCGCTTCGCGGCACCGGCACCCCACGCCGTCGCGGCCCTCCTCGGCGGCTCTCAAGCGCCGCCCTCAGGTTGCCACGTCAAGCAGTTCTTCTGTCAAGTGGGCTCCACCCGAGCCTCGCAGGGAGCCCCTCCAAGAAGGGCTGCACCTGAGGCGAACCTCACCTTCAACTCCAGAAACCACATGGTGGTCACCACAGGTGCAGGCGCGCTCCCGATGCTCTGCACCCCCACTATCTGCCATGTGGCGGTAACCAAGACCCTCATCGAACATTTGGAAGAGACCTTTGCCAGCCTACGCAAGGTAGACCTACGGCTCAACCCGAAGAAGTGTGTGTTCGGCGTCCTGTCAGGCGAGCTGCTGGGTTTCCTGGTGTCGCACAGAGGAATAGAGGCTAACCCCGAGAAGGTCAAGGCCATAGAGAAGATGAGTCCACCAAAGAACCTCAAGGAGATGCAGAAGCTGGCCGACTGCGTGACGTCGCTCGGGCGTTTCATCTCCAAGCTGGGGGAGCGTGCCCTTCCCTTCTTCAAACTGATGAAAAGGAAAGGCCCATTTGAGTGGACCCCTGAGGCCGATGCAGCATTCGAAGACCTCAAGAAGTACCTCACTAGCCCGCCGGTAATGGTGGCGCCGAAACCCCAAGAGCCCTTGGTGCTTTACCTAGCCACGACACCACACTCCGCTAGCGCAACACTGGTGGCAGTCTGGGAGGAGCACCAGGACAAGGCCGCACGCCCCTGGGGCGACACTCACGAGGCTCCGCCAGGGCCATCCAACGACCAAGATCCACGAGATGACATTACTAAAGCCACAACTGCTACGTCCTGCGACCAAGCTCCTGAGGCCCTCTCGCTTCAGGAGGCACCACAGCCACAGGAGAACCTGGCTACCACCCTCGTTGAGCACTCGGTGTACTTCGTTAGCACGATGTTCCGCGACGCTCGGGCACGCTACCCCATGCCTCAGAAGCTTCTGCTCGCGCTCCTCGTCGCGTCGCACAAACTGCGCCACTACTTCCAAGGCCATTCCATCAAGGTTGTATCTGCTTACCCGTTGGAGAGGGTGTTGAGGAGCCCCAATGCTGCGGGAAGGGTCGCCGAATGGAACATCGAGCTGCAAGCGTTTCAACTGGAGTTCAGCACCACCAGGATCGTCAAGGGCGCCGCGCTTGCCGGCTTTGTGGCAGAATGGACCGACACTCCAGAGCCCGGAGTGGGTGAGGACCGGTCCCTCTTGCCAGGGAGTGAAGTACCGGACGGCTGGGTCATGTACTTTGACGGCGCCTTTGCACGCCAGGGCGCAGGGGCTGGCGCCGTGCTCATCTCACCCACCAAGGACAAGCTCTATTACGCTTTGAAGCTCTGCTTCCAGCACGATGAGAAGGTCTCCAGCAACATCGCGGAGTACGAAGGCCTGATCGCGGACCTGAAGGCTGCGGCCGCACTTTGTGTGAAGCGCCTCACCATCAAGGGTGACTCTCAGCTTCTCGTCAACTTCTCCAACAAGGTCTACGAGCCCAGGGATGAGCACATGGAGGCGTACCTAGCAGAGGTACACAAAATGGAGAAACAATTCCTAGGCCTGGAGCTGCAGAACATACCGTGCGGCACGAACAAGGAGGCAGACGACATCACCAAGAGGGTGTCCAGCAGCCAGCCGTAGGAGCCCGGCGTCTTCGAGGAACGGCTCTTCAAGCCCTCGGCCGCCCCACCGGCTACGGAGCCGACACTACCTCAGGAGGAGCTCCCCCCTCTGCCAACCTCGGGAGCTCCTGCCTGTGGCCCGACCTTGGGAGCGCGCTTGCTCCTTGCTCTCGAGCCCCAGGAGGGGTGCTGGACTCAGGAGTTCAAGACCTACCTACTACATGGAACCTTGCCAGAGAAGGAGGAGGACGCAGAGCGTGTGGCCCGGCAGGCCACGGCTTACTTCCTCCAGGATGGTGAGTTGTACCAAAAACGACCCAATGACATTTCTTCGAGATGCATCTCCAGGGAGCAGGGGCGCGAGCTGCTTACTGACATACATAGCAGGGACTGCGGGCATCACTCGTCCTCGCGCACCCTGGCGGGCAAGGCATTCTGTAGTGGATTCTATTGGCCAACATCACTCAACGATGCTGCCGAGCTGGTGAAATATTGTGAAGCCTGCTAGTTCCACGCCAAGCAAATCCACCAGCCAGCTCAGGGCCTTCAGACTATCCTACTCTCGTGGCCGTTCGCGGTCTGGGGGCTGGACATCTTTGGGCCCTTCCCTCGAGCGCCCGAGGCCTACCGCTACCTCTACGTCGCCATCGACAAGTTCACCAAGTGCGCTGAGGTGGAGCCAGTGCGCACCATCCCTGCCGGCTCGGCAGTCAAGTTCATCAGGGGCCTCGTGAGCCGGTTTGTGGTCCCTAATCGCATCATCACCGACAACGGCTCGCAATTCACTAGCAACCTGTTCGAAACATATTGTGCTAACCTTGGAATGCAGATATGCTACGCCTCAGTGGCACATCCCAGGAGCTACGGACAAGCTGAGTGTGCCAACGCGGAGGTCCTTAGAGGCCCCAAGGCAAGGACCTTCAAGAAGAAGCTCGAGGCCTGCGGCAGGGGCTGGCACGACGAGCTCCAGTCCGTGCTGTGGTCCATTCACACCACCGCCACCAAGCCAACAGGCGAGACCCCGTTCTTCCTCATCTACGGAGCCGAAGCAGTTCTCCCTCATGAGGTCAAACATCGCTCCGCGCCGGTCTTGGAGTTTGACGAGGCGTGCCAGGATGCTGCGCGGGGGGTGGATCTCGTGCTGGGAGAGGAGCGTCGTCGTCAAGCCTCACTCCGAGTAGCAAGGTACCAGCAGGCGCTGTGGCGGTACCACTGCCGCAACATTCGTTCTAGGACACTCGAGGTAGGCGATCTGGTCCTGAGGCGGGTGCTCTCCAGGGAAGGGCTACACAATCTCTCACCCATGTGGGAGGGCCCGTTCAGGATTCCCCATGTCTCCAGGCCTAGCGTCGTATGCCTAAAGACGGGGGACGGCGTCCCCATCCAGAACGCCTGGAACATCCAGCACCTCCGGAAGTTCTACCTATGAAGCAAGGCCCAGTGCCTGTGAAGGTCTCCGCCCGTGAAACTCTCACGTAATAATGAGTGGGACTGTACATGCCCCGGAGTCTCCGGATTGCCGCCCTCGGGCCTCGGGGGCTCCCTCCCACGTCCTAGTGGCATCACTTAGCTCCGCGCTGGTGAGAAGACTAGACTAGGTGCTGGACGCGGTTGTTCATTTGCTTTCTGTATCCAGTTGCGATCTTTCAATGGATTTGGAGTTCTGGTGTCCCTCGCTTGCTTGGTTGAGTTTTCCCTCTTTCCACTTTGTTCGCCTCCTTTTTCTTGCCTCAGGGAGGACGGCAGTTGCTAGACATTCTCCCTCGCGTGCCTCGCGCGGGGTCTGGGTAGGAGTGTCCGTGTCCGCGCGCTGGCCAGCTCACGTCACGGACACACCCTACCAAAACCCCCTTTGCCTTAGAGCTTTGGCCTCCTTGATCCCCGCGAGGCGCTCTCGTTTGAGCTCGTAACCAGCGCACCCCCCTCAAGCCCGTGCCCCTCGGGTACCGCGACACGGTGCGTCTAGCCATCACCAGCCCACACCTAAGGGCTCGCGCAAGAAGGAACAAGGTATCCGAAGGATTCCCTATTTTTTTTGCACATGCCTCCTCCAAGGCCGGCAGCGCCCGCACCGGCAGCGAGGAAGCCTCCCCAGATGCCGGAAGACGCACCCTCGAGCGTACCCAGCTAAGTTACCCCTCTACCCTTGTGAGGCACATGAATATCATAACATAACACGGCAGTATAGGCATCATAGTTCATTACACGCCCCAGTCGGGCCACTTGCCCCTTTTCAAAATGTAGGAAGGAAGGAAAGCTAAACAAAAGCGGGCCGCACGACCGGAGCAGCTCGTGAGACCCGGCCCAGGGGCCTCCGGGGCTCAGCTCAGTCTGAGCCCTCCTCGCGCTTCACCATCGCATGGCCGTAGGATGACCCATCGCCGACCTCGAAGCGAGCCCGTCGGCGCGATGGCTGGTCGTAACCACCGCTTCTCGAGCTCTCGCTGGCGGAAGAGCCGCCGCCGCTGGAGGAGTCACGGCCGTCACCAAGGGCGAGCCCACCTGCGGCCTCGTCGTGACCGTCGCCAAGGCCAAGCCCGTCGTCACCGTTGCCATCTTCAGGGCAGCACCCTGCGTGGCGATCATCCGCCCCAAACACCCTCACGAAGAGGTTCACGGCGCCATCAAACTTGAAGTGGAGGGTGCATCGCCTGCCCAAGACGCGTGCGCGGGCGAACGTCTGCCAACCATGGGCCAGGGCCACGTTGCCCGCAACAGAAATCTCCACCACAACCCAAGATGCTTTGCTGCAGCAACCATCAGCCTGCAGCCAGAGGCCGTCGAGACCCTCGGTCAATAGCTCATGGGCGAAGAAGCGCGACAGCTGGAGCCAGGCGCCGGCCGGATTCTCCGGCCACATAACGAACTCCAGGAGCGCCTCAGATGAATGGAAGCCTGACCGAGTAGGTCGGGCGACCACGACACGCCTTCCTGCTGCGAAGGGGTTGCCGTGATGAGGGCGACCCCTGCCACGGGAAGAGGTGTCGTCGTGACTGCCCGGGACGGCATCAACCCTAGAAGGAGTACGCCTGTGACCCTGGAGCACCGCTAAAGGGGTAGCAACGTGCTTACGGGGGCAGCCCCGCCCCCTCTTGAGTGGCGGCAAGTTGGATTCTTCCTGGCGAGCTTTCCTATTCTTCGCGGCGGAGGACCTCTTGGGTGGCACCATGGGAGATGCAACAAGGCGGCGAAGAAAGGAGGAAGAAGAGGAGGTGGACGACAAGAGGAAGGAGATGGGCAACGGGGGCTTCAACCCCTTCCCATTTATAGCCTGGAGGAGGCCAACCGTTGGCCCGCACGATCTCACATAATGATGTTTCTTCTGTGCATGCAACAAGGTCTCATCAAATTGAGCAGTTGCCGAGGTAGTGTGGGAAAGCGGAGATGCACACGTCCAATCAAGTCACCACGTGTCGACCAAGGCCACAGGCATTTGGGATCCGCGGTGCTTCGCCCTTGCCCCTTTGGATTCGCCTCGAAGTCAAGTCTGCGCATGCCTCGGGCCCGAGGGCTACTGTCGGTGTCCTGGGAATGGGGGTACCCAGACTTGCCTACCTGCGGCCCGTGACATGGCTCCATCAGCGGCCTGGTATGACCCAACTTCAGCAACCACAACTCAAGACCCTCGCGAGGGGCCAAGCCTCGCGAGGCGGGCGACGGCAAGACCTCCCTCGGGGCAGTCTCTCTAGGCTGGTTCCCGAGGAGCGGAGATATCCATGCAAGGTGCATCTCGCGAGGTTCACGTGACGTGAGCCATGACGACCAAGGCCAGGTGGGTGCCAACGGGCACAATGTACCATTTTCCTCTTTGGTGCTAAGAGGGCAAGCGCAGGCGCGGAGTCCAGAGGGATCATGCAAAGCTTTCCATATTGGTGCAACAAGACCAAGGATCGTCACCGCTGTAGAACGGAGATCATCGTGGAGCCCGGTGCGGCATCACCACCAGAGCCTTTGGCAGGCGAAGACTACTTTTGTTAGGATAAGTTGTAGTAGCCGTTCCCCTTCAAATTTGGCCCTTGTGGGATCCCTTCCAGCTGATATTTGGGAAGAGGACCAAGGCCACTATAAATAGGACCTAGCCACCACCATAGAGGGCATCTCATCTTGATCCGAGAGAGAGCTCGCCTAGTAGAAGAGACACCACAAGCTCATCCGAGCCCAAGAACACCTCTCCTCCGGAGGCTGTTCATCCCTTGTACTAGTTCATCCTCAGCCATACAAGGCAATCCACCACACACACTGGAGTAGGGTATTACACGACAGGGTGGCCTGAACCAGTATAATCCTCTATGTCCCTTGTTCTTTGAGTTCGTCGACCTAGGCCGTGGAGTGGTAGGGTGAGCGCGCTGGGGATAGAGTGTTCTTCGTGTGCACCCCAAAGTTCGAATCTCTCAATTGCGGAACCCGAAATCTGACACCTTGCTATAAGTCTAGCAGGGAGGTACCAAAGTAATCTAGGAGTGGATCACTAGACAACAGTCAAGAACATCCTGAAGTACCTGAAAAGGACAAAGGATATGTTTCTCGTTTATGGTGGTGACAAAGAGATCGTCGTAAACGGTTACGTCGATGCAAGCTTTGAAACTGATCTGGATGACTCAAAGTCACAAACCAGATACGTATTTTTGTTGAACGATGGAGCTGTCAGTTGGTGCAGTTCCAAGCAGAGCGCCGTGGCGGGATCTACGTGTGAAGCGGAGTACATAGTTGCTTTGGAACCAGCAAATGAAGGAGTATAGATGAAGGAGTTCATATCCGATCTAGGTGTAATACCTAGTGCATCGGGTCCAATGAAAATCTTTTAGGATAACACTGGAGCAATAGCCTTGGCGAAGGAATCCAGGTTTCACAAGAGAACCAAGCACATCAAGAAATGCATCAACTCCATCCGCGATCAAGTAAAGGAGGGAGACATAGAGATTTGCAAAATACATACGGATCTAAATATCATAGACCCGTTGACTAAGACTCTTCCACGAGCAAAACATGATCAACACCAAGAACCCATGGGTGTTAGATCATTACTATGTAATCTAGATTATTGACTCTAGTGCAAGTGGGACACTGAAGGAAATATGCCCTAGAGGCAATAATAAAGTTGTTATTTATATTTCCTTATATATCATGATAAATGTCTTTTATTCATGCTAGAATTGTATTAACCGGAAACTTGATACATGTGTGAATACATACACAAAACAAAATGTCCCTAGTATGCCTCTACTAGACTAGTTCCTTAATCAAAGATGGTTGTGTTTCCTAACCATAGACATGTGTTGTCATTTGACCAATGTGATGACATCATTAGGAGAATGATGTGATGGACAAGACCCATCTGTTAGCTTAGCACAATGATCGTTTTAGTTTTATTGCAATTGCTTTCTGCATGACTTATACATGTTCCTCTGACTATGAGATTATGCATCAAACATCACAACGTAACTGGGTGATTATAAAGATGCTCTACAGGTGTTTCCGAAAGTGTTTGTGGTGTTGGCATAGATCAAGATTAGGATTTGTCACTTCGAGTGTCGGAGAGGTATCTCTGGGCCCTCTCATTAATACACATCATAATAAGCCTTGCAAGCAAATGACTAATGAGTTAGTCACGAGATGATGTATTACGGAATGAGTAAAGAGACTTGCCGGTAATGAGATTGAACTAAGTATGATGATACCGATGATCGAATTTCGGACAAGTAACATACCGATGACAAAGGGAACAACGTATGTTGTTATGCGGTTTGACCGATAAAGATCTTCGAAGAATGTGTAGGAGCCAATATGAGCATCTAGGTTCCGCTATTGGTTATTGACTGGAGATGTGTCTCGGTCATGTCCACATAGTTCTCGAACCCGTAGTGTCCGCACGCTTAACGTTCGCTGACGATTTGTATTATGAGCAATGTGTTTTTGATGATCAAAGATTGCTCGGAGTCCTGGATGAAATCACGGACATGACAAGGAGTCTTGAAATGGTTGAGACATAAAGATTGATATATTCGAAGGTTATATTCGGACACCGGAAGGGTTCCGAAGTGTATAGGGTATTTTTTGGAGTAACGGGAGGTTACGTGAAGCCCCCGGGGAGTCTATGGGCCTTATTGGGCCCTAGTGGAGAAAGGAGGCAGCATGCAAGTGGTGGGGCGCCCCCTCCTAGGCCCAAACCGAATTGGTTTAGGGTTTGGGGGGCCGCCCCCTTTCCTTCTCCTCTCCTCCTCCTTCCTCCTTCTCCTAGTAGGAATAGGAAGGGGGGGCAAACCTACTTGGAGTAGGACTCCCCTTGGGCGCGCGCCAATCCTAGGCCGGCCTCCTCCTCCCTCCCTCCTTTATGTACGTGGGAGGGGGGAACCTCAAAGGTACACCAAAGTTTCTCTTAGTTGTGTGTGGTGCCCCCCCTCCAAAGTTACACACCTCAGTCATATCGTCGTAGTGCTTAGGCGAAGCCCTGCGCTGGTAACTTCATTATCACCGTCACCACGCCGTCATGCTGACGAAACTCGCCCTCATCCTCAACTGGATCAAGAGCTCGAGGGACGTCATCGAGCTAAACGTGTGCTGAACACGGAGGTGCCGTACGTTCGGTGCTTGGATCGGTTGGATCACGAAGACGTTCGACTAGATCGACCGCGTTACTAAATGCTTCCGCTTTCGGTCTACGAGGGTAAGTGGACACAGTCTCCCCGCTCGTTCCTAACTTCTCCTAGATAGATCTTGCGTGATCGTAGGATTTTTTTTGAAATACTACGTTCCCCAACAGGGGGCCTTCTCCTTAGTGGTGTTTGACTCCTCTGCGTTATCGTGGTCCTCTCGATCCACCGCTTGATTCCTAAAAGGGCTACCTTCTTCTACTTGGTCTTGGCCTTGTATGCTGCCAACTGCCGGGTTGGTGGCATGTGGTCCATGCACAAGTCAGGGGAAAACATACACCCCTTTTTGTGTACCCCGACAAAAGCCCCCGGGCGTGAGCCATACGTGTCGTTGGGCACATTGGGTTAGGCCCCAATAGTGCATGGACACACGGCTTAGAGAACGCTGTGCGTGTAGTGGCTTGGTCATGATGACCGGTCAATCTGATGTCCACTTCGTGCAATTACTGCTGATCGTGGGATCGACTCCAGTTCCCAGCCTAGCTTGAGCTCCTCGCAGAACTCGTCTTCGCAGGAGCCCCCTACCCCCAGCAAAGTTTAAGGTAGCCAGGGGCTTATGCTCCTCCTCCTCAGAAGAGAGGTCGGGTGCCTTCGCCGCCCGTCGAGTTTGAGCTGGCCTCCATGCTCATTGATGAAGAGTAAGAGAGAGCAGTTCCCTCCTTCCGCGGCAGTTTAGTGCCTGCTTTCTTCTTGCTAACTGATCTTCTGCCTGTCTCTACTGTCAGGGAGGAGGAGGAGGAGACCCTTATCCATCGGTCCAAATGGCTCAAGCGCGCGGAGCCGCCAAGGATGAGGATGGGCACGGGCTTGACGGGAAGCAACTCGAGCAATCCATCACCGAGCCCCTGGCCCGGCCCCAGCACGAAGGTGAAGGGCCGGCCCCTCCCGCGAGGAATGATGGCGGAGAGCTCCCAACCTCCCCAACTGGGGGTGGAGAAGAGGTGACCCAGGATGAGCCCCTCTTGGAAGGTCCTATTCCTTTCGCCGATCGGGTTGAGGTGCCCCTGATGGTGGTAATTGGAGAGCTTGCCCAGGACGATACCGCAGTTGTCGCTGGAGAAGACGGAAGCCATGGCCCGACAACTGATGCTGCCGGGCACACTGAGGCTATCACCTAGCAGTAAGGATGGCACTTTTACCCATGGTACGGGTACCCGCGAATACCGTATCCGCATGGGCAGGGTATGGGCACAATTTTATACCCACGTGTAATACCCATTCCCTACCCATTAAGTCATGGGTAAGGCATGGGTATAGCCTTTTACCCATGGACATACCCATATCCTACCCGTTTATACTGACATGTGAACCCTACACGTGATTCACAAGTGTACCTGTGTGAAAGTTGTGTCGTGAACTTATGAACCTATGTTAAATTTATCACCAATGGTCAATTTGAATTGAGATAATTCTCATGCACTCATCCATCTATTATTGAGTTGAGATCAATGATTTTTTGTCAAATGCGCTATAGATGAATGTAAAATTGCGAATAACTTGTGTATAGTGTACTATTTATCTACCCGTTGGGTGCCCAATGGGTATGTGTACCCGTCGGGTATGGGTATGGGTAAAGTTTCATACCCATGGGTACGGGCATGGGTAGAGTTTTATACCCGTTAACTAAATGGGTATGGTATGGTATTGCTCTACCCGCACCATACCCTACCCATTGCCATCCTTACCCGATAGGCTCCTCCAAGTGATCCATCTGATCTCTTCTCATTCCCCATTCCTCTTTTGCAACTTAGCTTCATGCTTCGGCCTTCCTTGTTATTTCTACCTCTTGACATATGTTTGTTGCCTTTGTCTGCAGGTCCTCATGACGAGGAACTTGAGCTGTTGGAAGAAGTGGACGACATAGGTAGAGACGCTGCGGAAGAGGCTGCCAAGGTTATTGCCGCAAAGGGGCAGGAGCATGCTGCCGGGGATATCCAAGAGCCCCCGAAGGAACCAAAGGGAACCTCTGGCGGCACGTCGAAGGCGGGGGCAGAGGTTGAAGATAAAATTCCTCTCCAGACCATGGACTCCCTTCCTCATTTGGCGCCTCGACGAAGGCCCATCCACCAATCCTGAGTCAACTAGTGCTGGTGTTAGCGCAGCCTAGGCTCGGAGCCCCCAGCTCATTGACAATGATGAGCATGGAGCTTGACAACGAGCTGTAGTGTATCCTCGCGTCGCTGCGCCGAAGGGTCAACTAATCAGAGTATTATGATGTTGTCGCAATGGACTTGTCCTTCCCGGAGTCTGTGGCAGCAGGCATTAAGGAAATGCAGGCCTGGCACAACCAAAAGTGGCAGGCGCTCAAGGAGCAATGCAGATCTGCCAACAAGGTGGACCATCATCTAAAGAACAAGGGCAATGAGCTGCGCGACTGGCACAACATGCAGTTCCAGTCCATAATGAGGCAGCAGGAGACAATCTCAATGGCGAGGGAGGATGTCATTGCCCGGGAGGTTCGCTTGGAGGAGCGCAAGGCACTTCTGGATGCCAAGGAATGGGACATTTCTTCCCGGGAGGGGAAGCTCGAGGCCATCCTCCGTGCTAAGGACGAGGAACTGGAAGCCCTCATGCAGCAGCGCACCAAAGAGCTAGAAGACACGCACCAAGCTGCATTGGACGCCCTCTCTACTGACTCTGCTACCGAGTTGAAGAAGCTAGCTAGTGATCTTACTACAACATCTATTGCCAAGATCGACCTTGATCAGCAGGTGGCCACACTAACTGATGAGCTTGCCGGGAGGGCCCAGGAGGTCGCAACCCTCAAGGAGGAGGCACATAATGCAAGGAATCTTCTGGCGAAAATCCAATAGCAGCTCTCCTCCAAGAGCCAAAACCTCGAGACCGCCAACGGCACCATCAGAGACCTGAGGTCCAGGATTGGAACCTTGGAGAGCTCGGCAGAGTACAATGGGCTCCGCGAGTAGTAGCTGACAAAGGACCTGGACATCGCAAGGTGCCTCCGGAAGGACGCAGAGGACAAGCTGGCAAATCACTTGAAACAGGTCAATCTTCGGATAAAGATCTTGATCGACGTCGCCAAGCATCTATGTCACCAGGCTACGACGATGGGCATGGAGGGGCCGGTCTTTTCGACCAGCAAGAAGGAGGTACCCAGCGTCAAGTTGAGGATCTTCTTCAATGAGCTGATCGACAAGCTGAAGGTGCACAAGTAGGGAAGGGTTGGCCGCTTCGTGATCGAATCCCGAAAGCTCTCCCACAACACCCTCCTCATGGTTTTGAGAAATATTGCCTGCCATCACCCGAATCTCGATCTTGCTGATGGCTTCAGGAAGCCGCCAGCGGGCGCGGACATCCCAGCTGCCGAGAAGAAAGCTGCCATGGTCCTTTCCATCCCAATGGCTCCTCATGGTCGTGATATGTCTCCATCGTATCTATAAGTTTTGATTGTTCCATTCCAATATTCTACAACTTTTACATACTTGTGGCAACTTTTTATACTATTTTTGGGACTAACATATTGATCCAGTGCCCAGTGCCAATTCCTGTTTGTTGCATGTTTTTTGTTTCGTAGAAAATCCATATCAAACGGAGTCCAAACGGGATAAAAACTTATTGAGATTTTTTTGGAATATATGTGATTTTTGGGAAGAATAATCAACGCAGGACGATGCCTGAGGGGGCCACAAGGTAGGGGGGTGCGCCCTGGACCCTTGTGGCCACCCCGTAAGGCAGTTGGTGCCCTTCTTATGCCACAATAAAGCCAATATCTGGATAAAAATCATGTTAAAATTTCGGCCCAATCGGAGTGACGAATCTCCGGGAATTTAAGAAACGGTGAAAAGCCAGAATCTGGGAGCGCAGAAACAGAAGGAAACAGAGAGAGAGATCCAATCTCGGAGGGGCGAGATGGAGGCCATGGACCAGAGGATAAATCCTTCTCCCATCTAGGGAGAAGGTCAAGGAAGAAGAAGGAGGAGGGGGGCTCTCTCCCCCTCTCTCCCGGTGGCGCCAGAACGCCGCCGGGGCCATCATGGTGACGGCGATCTACAAAAACATCTTCACCGCCGTCATCACCAACACTCCCCCTGTATGCAGCGGTGTAACACCTCTTCTACCTTCTGTAATCTCTACTTAAACATGGTGCTCAACGCTATATATTATTTCCCAATGATGTATGGCTATCCTATGATGTTTGAGTAGATTCGTTTTGTCCTATGGGTTGATTGATGATCGTGATTTCTTTGAGTTGCATGTTTTATTATTGGTGCCGTCCTATGGTGCTATCCGTGTCGCGCAAGCGTGAGGGATCCCCATTGTAGTGTTTTCAATATGTTCATGATTTGCTTATGGTGGGTTGCTAGAGTGACAAAAGCTTAAACCCGAGTAAGTAGGTTGTTTGCGTATGGGAGTAAAGAGGACTTGATACCTTATAATGCTATGGTTGAGTTTTTCCTTAATGATCATTAGTAGTTAGGAATGTTTGCTCCAGTTCCAATCATAAGTGCATATGATCCAAGAAGAGAAAGTATGTTATCTTATGCCTCTCCCTCATATAAAATTGCAATAATGATTACAGGTCTAGTTATCGATTGCCTAGGGACAGATAACTTTCTTGTGTGACAAAAAGCTCTCTACTAAAACTAACTTAGTTTTGTCTTTATCTAAACAGCCCCTAGTTTATATTTACGTGCTCTTTATTATCTTGCAAACCTATCTTGTTACACCTACAAAGTACTTCTAGTTTCATACTTGTTCTAGGTAAAGCAAACATCAAGCGTGCGTAGAGTTGTATCGGTGGTCGATAGAACTTGAGGTAATATTTGTTCTACCTTTAGATCCTCGTTGGGTTCGACACTCTTACTTATTGAAATAGGCTACAACTGATCCCCCAAACTTGTGGGTTATCAAGACCTTTTTCTGGCGCCGTTGCCGAGGAGCAATAGCGTGGGGTTACTATTCTCGTGTGTGCTTGTTTGCTTTATCACCAAGTAGATTTTATTTGCTGTTCTAAGTTGTTCTCTATCATTAGTTATGGATAGGAAACACAAAATACAAAAAAAATAGTTGTACCTACTACACCAATGGTTGAAGAACCACTCAAAATCTATCACACTCCTGAAGCTTTTTACTTGGATCATCTTCGATCCATTTGTGCTCGTGTTGAAAACCCAACTAGCTTAGTAGAGGGAAAATCACTAAATGAGCATGCTTATTTTGTGCGACACCGCTTATCTCAAAAAGGGAAACTTTTACTGCATCAAATTAGTACTATGCAATGCTATGCTTGGAATTTATGCGAATTATATGATCTTGTTGTTCTGAAGACCCTAAGAAACACCTTCCCTACTAATGTGAGTTTAGTGATAATGGAATCTTATCTTCTTATGCCAAGGGTGTTTATAATTACTATGATGTTGAACAAATTGAAGAATTTGTTGCTTTTAAGGGTGCTTATGAAATTGCTTCTTTGATTGAAAAGTATGATGCTACTCTTTACAAATCTGAAATTTTTGCCATACTTAAATATTGCTATGAAAACTATGCTTCTAATGCTTATGTTAAACCATATATTGAGGACACCTCTGCTGTCCAAGAAGAGACTAATATTTTTCAGGGATCTATGGAAGAATAACTTGATGACGCTGTGAGCTCATTAGATGAAAAAGATGGGGAGGAGAGCGAAGAACAAAAGGAGGAATAGCGGATTAGCTACCTGTGCCCACCTTCTAATGAGGGTAACTCTTTATCCGATACATTGTTTAATTTCCCTTCGTTCTTACCGAAGGATGAATTCTATGATCCTTTTGATTCATTTGAAATATCCCTTTTTGATGAACTTGATACTTGCTATGCTTCTGGCCATGATGCCATTATGAATGATGCTTATGGAGATGAACTTGCTATAGTTCCTTATGGTAAGATTGAAATTGTTGCTATTGTACCCACACATGATAGTCCTATTATGTTTTTGAATTATCCCAACTACACTATATCGGAGAAGTTTGCTCTTATTAAGGATTATATTGATGGTGTCGGCGTCCTGGGAACCAGGGTACCCAGACTTGCCTATCTGCGGGCCGCGACGCGCTTCTACTACGGCCTGGTACGGCCCAGCTGATCGACCAGCTGCCCAAGACCCTCGCGAGGGGGCTAGGCCTCGCGAGGAGAACGACATCAAGACCCCCTCATGAGCGGCCTCAGCTAGGTTGCTCTGGAGGGTCGGAGAATCCAAGGCCAAGCCTGCCTCAGGAGGAGGCAGTGACACAAGCAGTGACGCACCGCGCCAGCGGGTGCCAGCGGCGCAGTTGCCATTTTGGTGCAAAGGAGACAACGCAGGCACAGGTTCCCGAGGAGCGGGACAAAGGTTCCCCCTTTGGTGCAACAAGACCGAAGACCGCAAGGATGACAGGGAGGATGCCATCACCGAGCCCACCACCGCGTCACCGCCGGATCCTTTTGCAGGCGAAGACCGCTTTTGTCAGGATAGGAACGTCCTTGTGTTCCCGCTCAAAATGGCCATTGTGGGATCCCTTCCCGCCTAAACATTTTCGGGGGAAGAGGGCCCTGACCGCCTATATAAGTAGTTAGGATCTCCGATATGGAGAAAGGGGGATCAGACCCAGAAACTCCACCCTCGCACAAGGGAGCAAGAACTCTTGCCTCCTGACCCTCCTAAGCTCTCCTCCTGAGCTCTGGAACCACTGTACTCATTCATAATCAAGCCCTCCTGAGGCCAATCCACCAAAGTAGGAAGTAGGGTTTTACACCGTAAGGTGGCCTAAACCTGGGTAAATTAGTGTGTGCTTTACTTGTTGTTCACTTGAATCTCTTCACTGGACGAGGGCGAGACGCTAGGTAGACGTGAGTGGGAGGGATCTTCGTTCACGCCCCTGTGTTCGAACTTCTTGGGTTTGCGGAGCCCGTAATCCGACATTTGGCGTGCCAGGTAGGGGGCGTGTCAAAATCTCGCCTCTCTGACGACCTCGTCCTGCTCTCGTCGTCGACCTTGCTCCACTGCCATGGTGGACACACGCCGAGCGCGCGCCGCCCGCCGCCCTGCCAACGTCACTCAGACGGCGCCCGCGAGCAACGGTGCGCCACCTCGCCCCAACTCGCCGGTCGCCAACGCCGCCACCCTCGCCGGCCGCAGCATAGTCCACGCTGATCCATCGCGGGCCGGTCTACCAGCTGCCTGCGCTACTGATGGCACGGGAGCTCCTACGCTACCGCCCTGCGGACGACCTCTACGACGAGTGGCTCCACCGCATCACTGAGCTCGTCAACGCTACCGGGGAGGTACCTGCGCCAACTGACTCCTCCCGTCCTCCATCTCCCATGGCGGGGACCGAGGGCCACGGTGTCCCGGCTCCACCTCCGCTCTATGACGCCGGCTAGGGGGTCAGGCGCGAGGCTCC
Organism: Secale cereale; assembly: GCA_902687465.1. Taxonomy (NCBI): domain Eukaryota; kingdom Viridiplantae; phylum Streptophyta; class Magnoliopsida; order Poales; family Poaceae; genus Secale; species Secale cereale. Next base: position 497,793,342 of record LR738712.1, read on the forward strand.
GCGGCGTGAGCCACCCCGCCGGGCCCCCGCGCACGACGAGGAGAGCTGCCAGGTGATTCCGCATCCCCAAGCAGAAGCTCGCGGGCCCCCCAGTCCCGCAGCACCAAGACAGCGCACCACAGGAGGTGGTGGCGTCTGCGCCCCAAGAACCAGCACCGCAGGCGCATGGGGCGCCTGCCATCATGAGCGTGGCTGGATGTCACGCCTTAGATCCCGAGCTGCGGCGCCTCGTCTGGCCCGACAAGTTCAAGCCGGATATGCCTCCGCACTACGATGGCACCACTGACCCCATGGAGTTCCTCCAACTCTACGAGCTGAGCATCGAGGCGTCCAACGGCACCGAGAAGGTCATGGCGAACTAGTTCCCCATGGCCCTCAAGGATGGCGCCCTCTCCTAGCTCCCGAACCTCCCTGAGGGATCCATCTCCTCGTGGGGGAGCTTCTTGAGCGTTTCGTCGCCAACTTCCAGGGCCCCCGCGACCGAGCCCCGTCGGCTGCGGATCTACGCCGCGTGGAGCAGCAGCCTGGGGAGACCCTGCAGAAGTACATCCAGCATTTCGAGATGCTTAGGATCCTCAGGGTCTCGGACGAGGCCATCATCTCGACGTTCTCCGACGGTGTCCGCGACGTCAGGATGAGGGAGGAGATCGCCATCCACGAGGATCTGTGCACAACCCTCGAGATGTTCAAGCTCGCGGCAAAGCGCGCCAGGGCGGAGGAAGGACGCCTCTCCCTCCAGGAGCTGCTAGAAGTGGAGGTTGACGACAAGAAGGCCAAGGCCAAAGAAGCAAAGCGCAAGGGACCCACCGTGCTGGCTGCAGAGCCAGAAGTGAAGCGTGGCTACGGCTACAACGACCCCCCCTGAGACAACTGTCCATATTGCGTCTTCCACGATGTCCAGAGCCACAAGCAACTGTCAGGAGCTCAGGGCAATGCGCGGCGGGCACGTCGGGCAGCGCCCTGAGCACGACAACCGTGGCTACGGCCGTGGTGGAGGACGCTGGGACGGCAGGAACTCAGGCCAAGGATGGCGTGACCAACCTTGTGAAGACCACTAGCAGGAGCAGCCTCGTGACGCCCTCTGGTGCGACCAGCCTCGTGAGGGTCGCCCTCAAGGCAACGCAGGTCTGCCTCCACTACCACCACCACGAAGGAACGATGACGACCGCCAGGGAGATGGAGTAGGGGGCTTTTAGGAGCCGTGTGCGGTTGCATGCATCTTGGGAGGAGCCCATGCTCCTTCTTCCCACCGCATCTTCAAGTAGTTTGCTCGCGAGGTGAATGCGGCGCTTCCCAGGCCTGACGCCGCGCGCAACCTCAAGTGGACCAGGCAGGTCATCGCCTTCGACCCCAAGGACCAGCTCAAGTGCACCGCAGCCCCAGGCGCTCTCCCGATGCTCTGCACTCCGACCATCAGCAACGTCCTCGTGACCAAGACCCTCATCGACAGCGGAGCAGGGCTCAACGTCCTCTCTGTCCAGACCTTCGAGATGCTCCATGTCCCCAACGATCAGCTCCACCCGACCAAGCCATTCTACGGAGTCACATATGGCTCCACACTCCCGATGGGGCAGGTCCACCTCCCCGTCACCTTCGGTGACCGCGGCAACTATCACACCGAGCTCATCGACTTCGACGTCGCCAACATCCACCTCCCGTACAATGCCATCCTTGGGTATCCTGCCCTCGCCAAGTTCATGGCAGTGACTCATCACGGCTACAACGTCCTCAAGATGCCCGGGAGTGGCGGAGTCATCACGATCGCCTCTGACGAGAAGGAAGCATTGCGTTCCCTGGAGCGCGCCTACCAGACCACGGCGGTCGAGAGTTCCGATGAGGATGGAGCCATCTCCGCCCTGCAAGCCGCCCCCATGAAGAAGACAAACCTGCCTGCCAACGGACCTCAAGACGTAGGGGCTCTTGACGGCTCCGCCTCAGGACCCGCGCCTGCCGATGAGGTGCCCTCCACCCTCGCATAGGGAGGCGCGCCCGACGCCCCTCTCAAGACGGGCTTGGGGGCTCTCCTCTGGAGTGTCCCTGGTCTGACCATCGTCTCGAGGGAGGTGTTCGGGCACCACCTGCAGGCGTGTCTCAATGCGCGTTTTTGTGAGCCCAGCGTGAGCTGTACAGCGCTGGGGGCTCATGACTTCATCAACTAGGTTACCGAGGAACTTCAGACGCAAGGATCATGCGCGGTGGGCGTAACCGCACGATGCCAAGCTCACCTACCCGCAACCCGAGCAACCAATTCCACGTCTGCATCGACGTCGCGGGTCTCAACCGGGCTGCTTCTTTGGAGCCCTTCTGGAAAACGACAGTCGGCTGGAGGAGGGCTCTCCCCTGCAGCTACGTCCGCAAGGTCTTCGGCTTCCGCAACGCAGCCGCCACGTTCTAGCGCCTCGCGCGGCAGGCTTTGGGGGCTCGGGAGGCTCAGTGGTGGGCAGTCCAGACAGAGCAGGAGCCGGCCCCCATGACCACTGAGGGCCTGCGGAGCCCCTGGGCCTCAGGAGCCCGACGATCCTCAGGGGCGACCGGCACGACTCGCGTCTTCAGCTACCCCAACTCTTCTTTGACAAGTGTCAGGTGATGTTTCAGGTATTCAATCGAGGGCGCCCCCCGGGCTACGTCATCCTCGAGCTGCTGGGGGCTCACCCAACTCAGCTGTCTCTTTTTGAGCATGAATCAAGGCTAGTTGCTTCTTCCTATTTGCATTATCTATATGCTCGATGTTCTCACCGCCGCTAAGGTCATGAGCCCTTGCGATCCCACTCGCGACCACCCCATGATTAAGGACTGGCATGGCGTCGGTGCTCGGGTCCGTCCCTGCCGCATTGCTAAATCGAAGGGCTGAGCTCTGTCTCGCGAGCCATTCCCATGATGTCACCTCCCGTGGTCCTTGGTGCCTTGTTCTCGCATGGGCTAATCGCGGATGGGTAAGTAGGGGCCCGTGGCAGGTGCCTCACTCACGCGGGAACCGCACGCCGGTTGTTTTTCTTTTGGACCGTTGCATGAGAAGACCGGGCACGGCGTCTGTGCTAGGGTCCGTCCCTGCAGCGTCGATAAATCCAGTGGCTGAGCTATGTCTTATGGGCTGGTCCCGCTAACATCACCTCCTGGGGTCGTTGGTGTTGCGGCCTTCTCATGCGATGCCCTCTAGAGATGCACTCGGCACAGGTCGACACAAGGCCTCTCTTTTCACATTTTGTAGAAGAAGACTCAGGCGCAACCCGCCTCAGGGTAGGATCTCGTGGGTGATGTGTAAGCTCAAGAGAACTTCCTCAGAGTCGTTCAGCTCGTCCAGAGGAGGGCCCATATACACCTTGGCTGTCCTGCCGTGTAAGCCATGTGTCAGGACGGGGTTGTACACGCCCCGGAGTCTCTCCCGGTGGGAGGCTCCCTCCCACGGTCTAGTGGAAGTGCCATGATCCGCGCTGGCAGAACCAACCGAGGAGCCGTTATGCCCACAAACCAGTGGAAGCACCAAGCTCCGCGCTGGCCGCTACGACCGAGGCGCGGTTATGCCCACACTCCGCGCAAGTGTGGTAGCTCTATGCTCCGCGCTAGTTATAAACAACTGAGGGCGGCCCCCAGTGGTCGCACCAACCTCAGGGAGCTTTTCAGCTCACGACGCTCACAGCTTCTCCTTGGATAGGTGTCACGAGGGGGGCTAGGCACGGGGGCTATGCCAAGGTCACGACTGGCAGACGCCACCCTACCAGGTGCCCAAACACCTGGCTTTCTCGCGCCCCCATCCTAGGCGAAGGCTCGTGAGCAAGGTATGGTACTCGTTCTCCCTCATGAGAGTCGTTCGTACGTCAAGGGGGACCCCTGGGCATCGCAACCCAGGGGCCTCACTAGTCACGTAGCCCCTCACTCCTTGAGCCCAGTACTCAACGGCGGTCGAGGTATGTGCGGGGCTGGGCCCTGCCGCCGCAAGACGCAAACGGGGTCGCTTGAACGTCAAGGGGGACCCCTGGGCATCGCGACCCAGGGGCCTCACTAGCCACGTAGCCCCTCATTCCTTGAGTCTAGTTATTACGATAACCCCGGTCACCCGGAGGGCTCAATGGCGATCGAGGTATGTGCGGGCTTGGGCCCTAACGACACAGAGCACCTAAGAAAACATGAAAGAAAGCAAGCATGGAAATCATCAAGTTCAAATATAGTTATTACAATAATACCAAGTTCTCCAAATTCAAGCGAGTTCTTACGCCTCCCCAAGGCACTTGAATTTCTCTCATCTGGACAGGAACATGTCAAGCATCACCAAGCGCGTCATCACCAGTCTCCGCCTCCTCGACCGCGACCACATCGACCCAGAGGAATGCCTCCACCAGTTCCTTGACCTTCGCCTCCAGGGCCTCAGCAGCCGCGCCCCCTATGCTCATGGTCACGGGCTCGGACAGCGAGGCCAGGTCAAGAGTGGGATCACGGAGACTTAGGTGGCCGCACACCTGCGTCAGGGCCAAGGTAAGGAGCGTGCGGCTTTCGACGTCTGATAACTGGCCGATCACGGCCGTAACCTCGCGCAGGGACTTCACAAGCGCGGCGAGGTGCCCGACGGGGCCATCCTCCGGGGCGGCCAGTGGCTTCTCGAACCCTTCCCCATAAGCGGCCCGCAGCACCGTACGGGCCTCGAGCTCGAAGGCGGCGAGGGCCTCGCAACTCACCGCTGCCGAGGCCGCAAGGGCGTCTTCCTTCTCGCGCGCAGCTTGGGTCGCCCTGGCCTGCTCGGCCTCAGCCTTAAGCTTCTCCAGGCTCGCGCAATCAGTGAGCTACCCCTGCTGCAGCCGGGACGTCTCAGCTTTTTGTGCCTTGAGCTCCTTCTCCAACCTTTCAAGCTCCAGGGCACGCCTGGCGCCTTCCTCGCAAAGGGCCTCCAGCTCGCCCTCCGCCTTGAGGCAGCGCTTCTCGGAGGACGCCACGTCGGCTCACGCGGTGTCGCGTGCCCGCGTGGCTGCCACGACTTCCTCTTGACCCTTGGCAGCAACCGCTGAGGCTTGGCTCCAGGAGGCCCGCGCAGACTCGTCTGCCAGGAGTCACCCAGAGATCAGGCCCAGGCATCCTTCCATCGCGCGGCCATCACCACCCACAAGATCGGCATGAAGCCGACCCAGCGCAGCGCAAGCGGCTTCCAAGGTCTCAGGGCCAGGCTACATCAGCTAGTGGATGAGTGCCGCAGAGATTGGTTGCTCGACCAGGGGCTCGGGGGCTCCGGCTCCCCTCGCTGGAGCAGCCGGAGCAGGAGCCGCAGCGGCCTCACAAACAGCAACGACGCCCTTAGGCAACACCGCGCGCTCGGTGGCCCGGCTAGCCGAGGCGCGCAAAGCTGCGGCACCCTTATCCGCGGCGACAGCAGCGGCAGGTAGAGCGGGGTACCGCGACGTGACCTCCCCCTTCACCTTCTTCATCACACCACCTAGGCTGCTGCGCCAAGAGAAGTACGTCAGGAACACAGCGACCGAGGATAACATGAGATTGCACACTTACTCATCGGAGGCGAGGCGCGCCCTCCTCTTCATCAGCAGGCCGGCCGCAGCCGCTGGCGCTACGGGCGTGCCGGCAGTCCGGATCTTGGCAAGGCGCAAGGCCACGGACTTGGGTGCGGCCGCGGTCACCAGTTTCGCTGGCACGGCACTCCTCGGCGGGGTCGCCGCATTGCTCCCCCCGGACGCAGCACGTCCAGATCGACGCGGAGTGGTCGCCTGGGGCCGTTCGGCAGCACCCGCGCCTAACGCCACTTCCTCAACGGACGCCTCGGAGGAGTCCCCCTCGTCAACCCGGTCCTCGTTGCCCGGGGTCTCCTCCGAGTCCTCCTCGTCTCTCTCCTCGTCGGCACCAGAGGACACGTCAACCGTGGGCGAAGTAGCCACAGGCACCCCAAAACCTGACACGGCCTTCAGCAGCTCGGCCTTGTCATGATGGCTATACATCGGCAGGTGGGCCCCCGAGAGGTCCTCGGGAACCATTCCTAGGAGAGTGATCGAGACAAGGTCCAGGTCGACCTCGGCCAGCATCTCTGAGCGCAGCCGAAGCCTGTCGTCATCCCCCATCAGCTCCCACATGGGGCGCGAGTGTGCCTGGAGCGTCGCCAGCCGCTGCCTCAGGAACTCCTTCATGATCTAGGCCCCTTCAAGCCTCGAGCCCAGGTCGGCTTCGATCCTTGCCAAGACAGGCTCGACAAGGGGGTCGTTGAGCTTCGCGTAGCTCCAGCCAGCGCGTTTCGCCGGACGGGTGGTAGGCAGCGCCAGCAGCGGGTGAGTGCGCTGGGCATCCAGATAGACCCACCTCTTCCGGTGGGAGTCTATCTTCTTCCCGGCTGTCGTCAGCCGACAGCCCTGGCGCTGGAAGACAAAGGAGACACAGCCCAAGCATGGACCCTCATCGTACCACCGCATGGAGAAGTGGCGGAAGAGAGCGACAGTCGGTTTCACCCCCACAAACGCCTCGCAGTAAAAGGCGAAGAGCGACAGGACGAAGATGGAGCGAGGCTGGATGTGGAGGGCGTGCACCTGGTAATGGTCCAGGATGGCGTAGAAGAACTCCGAGAAGGGCAGCACGAGCCCGACGGAGGTGCTGTGGAGGAAGAAGGGGTAGCAAGACTTCGGGAAGATCCGCGCCGTGATGGATCCAACCCAAATCTTCGTCGAGCCATGCTCATTGCGGACGCTCGACAAGAAAGGCTAGACCTCCGAGTAGTCCCCCTCCTCGGTGATGGTGGACTCCTCGAGCGTCGCCTCAAGGGAGGAAGCAGATCCGAACGCATGCGCGGAAACCCTTGCTTTTCTTCGCCATTGCTGGAGGTGCCGGAGGATGCAGGCGATTTGGGAAGGCCGGAGGCGAAGGAGAAGGGGATCTGAGCAGGAAGGGAAGGAGGCGATAACTCCCCTGCAGCAAAGAAATCCCCTTTTGTCAAGTTACATGGTTGCCGAGACTGCGTGGGAAGCAGAGTCGCCCACGTCCCATCCAACCGTCGCGCGCCAGCCTGGCCTGCAGCCTTTTTGGGGCCCGCGTGCTCCGTCCTCGACTAAGTCTTCGCCCCGAAGCCAAGTCCGCGCACACCTCGGGCCCGGAGGATACTGTCGGCGTCCTGGGAACCAGGGTACCCAGAATTGCCTATCTGCGGGCCGCGACGCGCTCCTACTATGGCCTGGTATGGCCCAGCTGATCGACCAGCCGCCCAAGACCCTCGCGAGGGGGCTAGGCCTCGCGAGGAGAACGACATCAAGACCCCCTCAGGAGCGGCCTCGGCTAGGTTGCTCCGGAGGGGCGGAGAATCCAAGGCCAAGCCTGCCTCAGGAGGAGGCAGTGACACAAGCAGTGACGCACCGCGCTAGCGGGTGCCAACGCGTGCCAGCTGCGCAGTTGCCATTTTGGTGCAAAGGAGACAGCGCAGGCGCAGGTTCCCGAGGAGTGGGAAGGTTTCCCCTTCGGTGCAACAAGATCGAAGACCGCAAGGACGGCACGGAGAATGTCATCAACGAGCCCACCACCGCGTCACCGCCTGATCCTTTTGCAGGCGAAGACCGCTTTTGTCAGTATAGGAACATCCTTGTGTTCCCGCTCAAAATGGCCGTTGTGGGATCCCTTCCCGCCTAAACATTTTTGGGGGAAGAGGGCCCTAGCCGACTATATAAGTAGTTAGGATCTACACTATGGAGAAAGGGGGATCAGACCCAGAAACTCCGCCCTCGCACAAGGGAGCAAGAACTCTTGCCTCCTGACCCTCCTGAGCTCTCCTCCTGAGCTCATGAACCACTGTACTCATTCATACTCAAGCCCTCCCGAGGCCAATCCACCAAAGCAGGAAGTAGGGTTTTACACCGCAAGGTGGCCAGAACCTGGGTAAATTCGTGTGTGCTTTACTTGTTGTTCGCTTGAATCTCTTCACAGGACGAGGGCGAGACGCTAGGTAGACGTGAGTGGTAGAGATCTTCGTTCACGCCCCTGTGCTCGAATTTTCAGGTTTGCGGAGCCCGTAATCCGACAGATAGGTTGTGTCTTACTACTAGACATGATGATTCTGATAGATATAATATGATGTGCTTGCTGCTCCTACTTGCAATTATTATTAAAGAGGAACTACATCTCCGCCTCTCTATGTTTCCAATACGATAAAATTGCAAGAAACTATTTATGCTATGTATCGGCCTTTACTATGTGTGCATGAATTGTTCTTTTATGACATGCCGATGCATAGGAAGAGAATTAGACTTCGTTGTTGCATGATGTATGTTACTTTGTGCTCACTACTAAATCACAAATCATTGTTAATTAAAATTGGCTTTGATATACCTTGGGATCCGAGTGGATCCATTACTTGAGCACTATATGCCTAGCTTAATGGCTTTAAAGAAAGTGCTACCAGGGAGACAACCCAGAAGTTTTAGAGAGTCATTTATTTCTGTTGTGTGCATTTATATAGTTTTAAAACAAAAAATATAAATAGGGAAACCTAAAACTTTTTCAAAAAGGAAAGCAAAAGTGAGAAAGACAAGCATTGTTAAAGTGGGAGTTAGCCTTGAACATTGTTCATGCCCATGGAAACTTTGTGAATCTCGATTACAGAAACTTTTCAACAAAAATAATTATTCCCTTGTATAAATCCATTATATTATAAAAATAATGTGCCAAGATTTTCCTTTAGGATGATTAGATTGCTTGTTTGGATTGTGCGGTGCAAAAACATAAACTTTGGCTGTAGTGTATGAGTTTACATGTTTTGATGGTAAGTCAAACGCTTCTGAAACATTTTGGACAGTACTTCTATACAATGTCTTTTATTGTTTCCTATTTTTTCAGAATTTTTAGAGGTACAAAAGTATGGTTAATGGTCAGATTACTACAGACTGTCCTGTTTTCACAGATTGCTGTTATAGTTTCATTATTTGCTTATGTTTGAAATCTTGTTGAGCCTCCTTTGACTTGGGGCCATATAATTGTGATAGCATACAGTGGGTAATGTTTTATTATAATTATACAATAATGTTAGAGCAGTACATAATGGGATTTGACGTTATATGTACTAACCCCTCTAATAAAAAAGTTTTGTTAAGTTTTGTGTGGATGAAGTGTTCAAAGAATGAGGAGGTATTGATATGAGAAGAATGAGGAGATGCAAGAGTTCAAGCTTGGGGATGCCCGAGGCACCCCAAGTAAATATTCAAGGAGACTCAAGCGTCTAAGCTTGGGGATGCCCCAGAAGGCTTCCCATCTTTATTCGACAATTACCAGTATGTTTTGGTTTTTGGTTTGTTCACATGATATGCGTAAATCTTGGAGCATCGAGTGCTTTTTATTTTTATTTTAATAATACACCATGCTGGTATGATATAGTCCTTGGTTGATTTATAGAATGCTCTTTGCACTTCACTTATATCTTTTGAGTATGGCTTTATAGAATGCTTCATGTGCTTCACTTTTATCATTTGAAGTTTGGATTGCCTGTTTCTCCACACATAGAAAACCACCATTTGTAGAATGCTCTTTTGGTTCACTTATATTTGTTAGTGTGGGCATATCTTTTGTAGAAAGAATTAAAACTCTCTTGCTTCACTTATATCTATTTAGAGAGTTGAGAGGAATTGGTCATTCACATGCTTAGTCATAAAATCCTACATAAAACTTGTAGATCGCTGAATATGATTTGTTTGATTCCTTGCAATAGTTTTGCGATATAGAGATGCTAATATGTAGGAGGTACAATTTTAGTAGAAATATTGGTGTTAAGGTTTGTGATTCCCGTAGCATGCACGTATGTTCTCTTAACTATGTAACCAAATTGGCGCGCATTGTATCTTGATTGTTTATCTTTGGGTGAAGGTCGGGGACGGGCGATGGCTAACTCCTACCAACCTCCACCCTAGGAGCATGGGTTGTAGTATTATGCTTTGAGGGCTATGTAGATTTTTAGCAATAAGTATGTGAGTTCTTTATGACTAATGTTGAGTCCATGGATTATACGCACTCTCACCCTTCCACCTTGCTAGCCACTCTAGTACCGCGCAATTCTCGTTGGTGCATCAAACCACCTTACACCCTTCCTCAAAACAGCTACCATAGCTACCTATCATGGCATTTCCATAGCCATTCCGAGATATATTGTCATGTAACTCCACCGTTCTGTTTATTATGACACACACCATCATTGTCATATTGCTTTGCATGATCATAAGATAGCTAGCATGATGTTTTCATGGCTTGTCCGTTTTATGTCATTGCTATGCTTGATCATTGCACATCCCGGTACACCGCCGGAGGCATTCATATAGAGTCATACTTTGTTCTAGTATCGAATTGTAAGTAAATAAAAGTCTGATGATCATCATTATTAGAACATTGTCCCATGTGAGATTATAAATAAAAGAGGCCAATGAAGCCCAAATAAATAAAAGAGGCCAAAGAAGCCCACAAAAAAGAGGCCAAAGATCCCAAAATAAAAAAACAGAAAAAGAGAGAAGGGACAATGTTACTATCTTTTTCCACACTTGTGCTTTAGAATAGAACCATGTTCTTCATGATGGAGAGTCTCCTATGTTGTCACTTTCATATGCTAGTGGGAATTTTTCATTATAGAACTTGGCTTGTATATTCCGATGATGGGCTTCCTCAAATGCCTGAGGTCTTCATGAGCAAGCAAGTTGGATGCACACCCACTTGGTTAGTTTTTCAGCTATCATACACTTATAGCTCTAGTGCATTCGTTACATGGCAATCCCTACTCACTCACATTGATATTGATTGATGGACATCTCCATAGTCCATTGATTTTCCTAGTTGATGTGAGACTTTCTCCCTCATTTTGCCTATCACCACCTTCTATTCCACCCGTAGTGCTATGTACATGGCTCGCGCTCATGTATTGCGTGAAAAATTGAAAAAAGGCTTGAAAAGGTAGAATATGAAAGCAATTGCTTGGCTGGCATCGGGATGGGCATGAGGGGTATCTTTTGTTAAGAAAAGGGAGCATAAAGACTATATGATTTTGTAGGGATACCATTCTTTAGCATTGATATTTTGACAGGCTTGGGATGCCCGAGTATTAAATTCTTTTATGTCAAATGATAGACGATTGCTTTGAATCACTCGTGTCTTAATATTCATGCCATGATTAGATTACCTGATCAAGATTATGCTATGTGGCATTCCACATCAAAAGTTATCTTTTTTATCATTTACCTACTCGAGGACAAGCAGGAATTAAGCTTGGGGATGCTGATACGTCTCCGTCGTATCTATAATTTTTGATTGTTCCATGCCAATATTCTACAACTTCTACATACTTTTGGCAACTTTTTATAGTATTTTTGGGACTAACATATTGATCCAGTGCCCAGTGCCAGTCCCAGTTCCATTTTTTTGTTTCCTAGAAAATCCATATCAAACAGAGTCCAAACGGGATAAAAACTTACGGAGATTTTGTTGGAATATATGTGATTTTTGGGAAGAAGAATCAACGCGAGACGATTCCCGAGGGGGCCACAAGGTAGGGGTCACGCCTGATACGTCCAAAACGTATCTATAATTTCTGCTTGCTCCATGCCTCTTTTGTGTGATATTGCTATGATATTTATGCACTTCCATACACTTTTGATCATATTTGGACTAACCTATTAACTCAGTGCACCCCAGTGCCAGTTTCTGTTTTCTGCTATTTTTGTATTTCAGGTTTTCCCATTACGTAAATTGCCAGAAAAATTTCGGGAAAAATATATAAAAAAATCAGCGTTCCGGAAGCTTCCATGCGGCCAAAGTAGGGCCAGAGGGGGGCCACTAGGGCTCCAGGCGGCCACAGGGCGCGGCCCCCCTCCTGGCCGCGCCGCCAGGGCCCCCCTGGCCTCTTCTGATGCCCCCCTTTGGCATATATTTACACCGCGTCCCGAAACCCTCGAGGATGGAACCCTTTTTCGCGATCTCATCTCTGTTCCGCCGCCGCCGCGCTTCCAAGACCGGGAGCACCAGGAGAACTCTTCCCGGCACCCTGCCGGAGGGGAGGATCACCACCGGGAGCTTCTCCACCACCATGGACGCCTCCCGGATGAGTTGTGAGTAGTCTCCCTTGGACCATGGGTCCATGACCAGTAGCTATGTGATGTTCTCCTCCCCTCTTTGTTCTTCACCGATTAGACCTCGTGAGCTGCCCTACACGATCGAGGCACATATGTAATCCTTATGCTGTTGCTATGATGAGTTTGCTGGGATCCGATGGATTATGAGATTATGTTCAGATTGTGTGTGAGTAATATATTTGATTCACCTCTTTTATATTTATGTTCTTGAGGAATTCTTGCATGTTCTCCGTTGCTGTTTATTGCTTTGGCCAAGTAGTAGGTAGTAACTCCAAGAGGGAACGTTATGCTTGATTGTGGGTTCATGCCCCTCGATGACTAGCTTGAGTGACAGAAACATGAGTCTAGGGGATGTGCTGTTGCCACAAGGGGGAAAACAACGGTGCTTGTACTTGAGGGTGCAAGGATTGTTTACTTTACGCAAAGTTCTTTTAATGCTGTTGTCTGTTGCTTTGAGTTTACACTATGGGTGGGACTCGCAACTTAATACCAGCGAGATGTTCTGGATAGATATCTCAAGGTGGATGATTAGTAGTAGATGCACATGCATTTTGGTCTACTTGCCTTGGCGTACCGCCCATGCTTTTGAGCCTCTACCTTTCTTTGCAGCATAGTTAGCATTGGTTTGCGCACATAATCCTGTCAATTGCCCAGCTATAATTCGTTTACCTCGCTTAGCTGTTTTATCGTCTTTTGGGAGAGAGACATCACTAGTGAACATCATGGGACCCCGGTCCATATTACCATCACTGATCACATCCGCTATTTACTGTATGTTCTTACTTACTAGTTGCAGTCATACCTATCACTATTATCTCTTGCGTTTGATCCTTTGTAAACGACAAGGCCGGAGGGATTGACAACCTCTCTGTACTCGTTGGGAGCAAAGTTATTTGTATTTGTGTGCAGGTCCTGTCAATCGCTAAGTTGCGCCGCTAAGAAGTTGACACCTTCTTGTTGACCCTCGGAGTCTCAGGGGATTCGATCCTTGGTATCTTTGCCAAGGGAAAACTACCGCTACACTTCATCTCAAACCTTCCACTTGGGGTAACCAACGAGGGGCGAGAAGCCAACAAGCAAAGTTTTCTGGCGCCGTTGCCGGGGACTCCACTCTTCAAGATAGGGGAGTTGCACGCTATCTTTTACCTTTGCTTTTTAGTCTTGTTAGTTTACCTTTCAGCTTTTGCTTTAGTGTCTTCTATCAAAAATCACAAAAATAGTTATCTTGCTTGCTGCTGCTATGGGTTCCACCGAGAACACCAAGTTGTGTGACTTCACTAGTCATAACAACGATGACTTTATCTGCACACCTATTACTACACCTGCCACTTCAGCACCTTCTTATGAAATTAAACCTGCTTTACTGAACCTAGTTATGAAAGATCAATTCTCCGGTGCTGGAGATGATGCTGCTTTACACTTAAACAATTTTGTTGAACTCTGTGATATGCAAAAGTACCGAGAAGTAGTTGGTGATATTGTTAAGCTTAAGCTTTTTTCCTTTCTCCTTGAGAGGAGGAGCTAAAATTTGGCTTCAATCTTTGCCTAGAAATAGCATAGATTCTTGGGATAAGTGCAAGGATGCCTTTATTGGAAAGTACTATCCACCTGCTAAAATTATCCAACTAAGGAGTAACATAATGAATTTCAAACAATTGGATAATGAACACGTTGCCCAAGCTTGGGAACACATGAAATCTCTTGTCAAGAACTGCCCTACTCATGGTTTGACTACTTGGATGGTTATCCAAACTTTTTATGCAGGCTTGAACTTTACCTCGCGGAACTTGTTAGATTCGGCCACGGGAGGAACCTTTATGTCAACTACACTTGGTGCTGCCACGAAGCTTCTCGATGAGATGATGACCAATTATTCCCAATGGCACACCGAACGCGCTCCAACAGGTAGGAAGGTAAACTCTGTCGAGGAGATTTCCTCCCTAAATGAAAAAGTTGACTTGATCATGTCTCTACTTTCCAAGCAATCTTCTATTGATCCTCGTGATGTTCCTTTAAATTCTTTGATTGCTCAAGAACAAGTAGATGTGAACTTTATCTCTAGAAACAATTTCAATAACAATGCTTATAGGAGCAATTTTGGTAGAAATCCTAGACCGTTCCCCTCTAATTCCTATGGGAACAACAATGCTTATCCTAGCACCAAGAACTCCACCCAAAGAGATAGAGACATGCCTGGTTATGAGAAACTTCTAGAAATAGAGAAGGCCACTAAGAATTACATGCACACCCAATATGAACAAAACAAAACCTTCTCGAGGCAATTAAATGAGCATACTGCTATCTTGCAAGACATTAGTAGACAACTAGAGAGCCTAAATATTGAGATTTCTAACCTCCAGACTAGGCTCACTATCACTGAGACCCAAGTTTCCAAGATGTCCCACACACAAGCCACTTTGATAAACCAAATGGCAGCTAAACCCGAAGTGGTTGCACCCCTAAAGGAGGAAGAAGATAGAATGAAGAACCTTCCTACCCACCACACTGTTGCTACTATCCAAGTTGTTGAGGATATCCAAACTCTTAGCACCCAATGCACTCCTGGTCCCATTGGACCTATTAATGGTGATGCTATGACCATAGAAACTACCAAACAAGTGATCCTAAAGGACACCACTACCAATTTACTTGATAGTAGTGACCTTGATTTTGATAATTGCACCCTTACCAAAGTTATTGATTTCCTTCACAAGATGTCTAGAGATCCCCGCACTAGCACACTTAATCTTGCCTTCACAGAGCATATCACTAATGCTCTCACCAAAGCTAGGGAGGAGAAACTTAGGGTAGAAGCCTCCATACCTAGAAAGCTAGAAGATGGTTGGGATCCTATGATTAAAATTAAGTTGAATACCTTCTCTTGCTATGCTTTATGTGATGTTGGAGCTAGTACCTCCGTTATGCCCAAAAGAATATATGATATGCTTAAATTGAAACCTTTTGATTCTTGTTCTTTTGGTGTTCGTCTTGTTGATTCTTCCATAAAGAAACCCTTGGGGAGGATCGACGATGTTCTTATCATTGTCAATGACAATTATGTTCCCGTTGATTTTACTATTATGGATATTGAATGTGAACCTTCTTGTCCAATTATTTTGGGACGTCCTTTTCTTCGCACCGTTGGTGCCATCATTGACATGAAAGAGGGGAATATAAAATTCCAATTTCCTCTCAAGAAAGGGATGGAACACTTCCCTAGAAAGAAGATTAAGTTACCTTTTGAGTCCGTTATACGGGCTAGTTATTCTTTTACTCTTGATAAAACTTGATCTCTTTGCATTATGCCTAGCTTAAAGGCATAAAAGAAAGCGCTTTTGGGAGGCAGACCACAATGAATAAATTTTTTTTTGCTTTTTTTGTGTCTTGATGTTTGTTACTACAGTAGCATCATCATTGTATCTTTACTTTTCAGCTTTGTGCCAAGTTTAGCCTCTGATTGCAAGAAAGTTCAAAAGTTGTGACGTGCTGTCCAGGAATCAGATTCTGTCCTTGGACAGAAAAATTCGTATAAAATCACCAGATCATCTTTTTGGTCTGACTTTTTTCGACAGCGTGCTCTATACAATTGGCTTTCGGGCATCTGTTCTGAGTTTTTTGATTTGAGTTGCAGAAGTGCCCTGAAAAAATTATTTACTACCTGCTGGTCTGTTTTTCACAGATTCTGTCCTGTTTTGCCTTTCCTTCGTTTTGCAAACCTTGAGCTTGCTTTTTCTTTGCAAAAACCTTTTGGAAATCTTGAGAAACAGTAGACCTTCAAGATTATCCTTATTTCCAGCAAGGAAAAATTATTTTATTATGGGTACTAACCTCGCTAATCAGATTATGATGAGTTATGTATGAAGGGAGTTTTCAAGTGTGCGAGGGAAGATGATAAAAAGATTCACGAGTGTCAAACGCTCAAGCTTGGGGATGCCCCCGTGCACCCCCAAGAAATATTCAAGAAGACTCAAGCGTCTAAGCTTGGGGATGCCCCCGTGCATCCCCTTCTCCATCAACAATTATCAGTTCGTCTTTCGTTCCACTATATTTTTATCACTTCATGTGTTATGTGCTATGCTTGGAGCGTCTTGCTTTTAGTTTCCTTTTTAGTTTTTTCTTTAGCTTTTCTTGCTGTTCATAACGAGTTGGAACCCATCTTTCTTTGTGTGGGAGAGAAACACGCTCCACTTCAACCTAGAACACAACATATAATTTTCATGTCTATCTTTCCTGTGTGTGTTCTTTGTCTTTCAATAGCTATTGTCATGTTCAGCTCTTAGTTTTCATGCTTTACTTTTTAAAGAGCTTTTGTTTAGTTGGTTGCTGGAACTCTCTTGAGTTATCATGTTTATCTTGTTAAGAGAGTTGGCTTCTGTTGCACTGGTTGATATGTCTATGATAAAAATGCTATGTGCATAATGGTGCTTAGTAGTTCATGTTTTCTTATGGTTAGTCTCAAATAGCTGGGGGGTTCTTAATGTGTTATTGAAGTACCAACATGATTTGTTTGCCTATGATGTGGTATGGTTTAGTGATATCTTCCTCCAAGAATTTATTTTGATTGACTTGGCATATGCTCACGCATATTTAAGACTGTAAAGAAAGTCTATCAAGCCTTGATGATCTTTAATTTCTGAGTAGCGATATAACTTCCATGCCCGATTCAATGTTGCTTTGTTGCTCTGCATGATTATGACCGTCATTGCTCTCTTAGTTGGTCGCTCCCAGTCTTTTGCTAACCTTCGCCTGTACTAAGCGGACTGACTGCTTGTGCATCCAAAATCCTTTAAACCAGTTATGCCATATGAGTCCACCATACCTTCCTATACATGGTATTTACCTGCCATTCCTAACGAAGACTTTCGTGTACCATCTCGAAATTATTCAAAAAAGCATTTCTCTTTATTGCCTCTGTTTTAGCTCATGAGGAAGTAGTAGTTAATTCATGATCTTTTTAAGTTGGACAAGCTTCACCCCGGGATTGCATGTCTAATGTGCAAACCCCTAATACGAGAAGGAACTGGCAAAGAGTGCGCCCGGCTCATTAAAAAATATACAACAAACAAACCCTCCTTCACGCTTTGTTCATGAGAAATCAGAAAACTTTGGCAGTGATAAACAAAGGAGATTAAGAGGATGTGATCGTCCTCGTGCGGGAGCCGTTCTTCGAAACTTGTCCAGCTCGAGAAGTAATTGAGTTATCTGCTAGCATTCGTTGACGAAATATGCATCTCTAAAAAATAATTATTACCTCTGTTTTTTAAAAACCAAGAGCTCTGGTACATGTTTAGTTTTTGTTTCCGACCACGGGTTTTCAACCTTGCCATCAAAAGCCACGGTTCGAGAGTCTCCACCTTCTTTCTTTAAAGCACCAACTATTGAGAGCATGATTGTCATTCTGAGTGTAATGTGCATTGTCCCAAACTACCATTGTCTTCTGCATGATTATGATATTGTTTATTCTGAAATCATTGTATCTAGTCGTCACTTAAACTTTGGAGGTGCCCCTGCATTTATGTTTTGCTTCACTAAAGGGGGCAAGCGAGATACCACTTTGTCATGTTTACACACCATGCTCACTATAAATCTATTGAGTGTTTCAGTATCATATTGTAAAACTTTCAGTTCTTTGTGATATTCTCATGAGGCAACTTAATTACTACAGATTCATTGTCTCAGTAAGAATTTGTCATGTGACTGTGAAAAGTTCTTATATGGTGAATATCATGTCACCATAGAAATTATGCTTGTTATCATTTACCTACTCGAGGACGAGCAGGAATTAAGCTTGGGGATGTTGATACGTCCAAAACGTATCTATAATTTCTACTTGCTCCATGCCTCTTTTGTGTGATATTGCTATGATATTTATGCACTTCCATACACTTTTGATCATATTTGGACTAACCTATTAACTCAGTGCACCCCAGTGCCAGTTTCTGTTTTCTGCTGTTTTTGTATTTCAGGTTTTCCCATTACGTAAATTGCCAGAAAAATTCCGGGAAAAATATATAAAAAATCAGCGTTCCGGAAGCTTCCATGCGGCCAAAGTAGGGCCAGAGGGGGGCCACCAGGGCTCCAGGCGGCCAGAGGGCGCGGCCCCCCTCCTGGCCGCGCCGCCAGGGCGCCTGGGCCCCCCTGGCCTCTTCTGACGCCCCCTTTGGCATATATTTACACCGCGTCCCGAAACCCTCGAGGACAGAACCCTTTTTCGCGATCTCATCTCTGTTCCGCCGCCGCCGCGCTTCCAAGATCGGGAGCACCAGGAGAACTCTTCCCGGCACCCTGCCGGAGGGGAGGATCACCACCGGGAGCTTCTCCACCACCATGGACGCCTCCCGGATGAGTTGTGAGTAGTCTCCCTTGGACCATGGGTCCATGACCAGTAGCTATGTGATGTTCTCCTCCCCTCTTTGTTCTTCACCGATTAGACCTCGTGAGCTGCCCTACATGATCGAGGCACATATGTAATCCTTATGCTGTTGCTATGATGAGTTTGCTGGGATCCGATGGATTATGAGATTATGTTCAGATTGTGTGTGAGTAATATATTTGATTCACCTCTTTTATATTTATGTTCTTGAGTAATTCTTGCATGTTCTCCGTTGCTGTTTATTGCTTTGGCCAAGTAGTAGGTAGTAACTCCAAGAGGGAACGTTATGCTTGATTGTGGGTTCATGCCCCTCGATGACTAGCTTGAGTGACAGAAACATGAGTCTAGGGGATGTGTTGTTGCCACAAGGGGGAAAACAACGGTGCTTGTACTTGCGGGTGCAAGGATTGTTTACTTTACGCAAAGTTCTTTTAATGCAATTGTCTGTTGCTTTGAGTTTACACTATGGGTGGGACTCGCAACTTAATACTAACGAGATGTTCTGGATAGATATCTCAAGGTGGATGATTAGTAGTAGATGCAGATGGATTTCGGTCTACTTGCCTTGGCGTACCGCCCATGCTTTTGAGCCTCTACCTTTCTTTGCAGCATAGTTAGCATTGGTTTGCGCACATAATCCTGTCAATTGCCCAGCTGTAATTCGTTTACCTCGCTTAGCTGTTTTATCGTCTTTTGGGAGAGAGACATCACTAGTGAACATCATGGGACCCCGGTCCATATTACCATCACTGATCACATCCGCTATTTACTTTCTGTTATTACTTACTAGTTGGAGTCATACCTATCACTATTATCTCTTGTGTTTGATCCTTTGTAAACGACAAGGCCGGAGGGATTGACAACCTCTCTGTACAAGTTGGGAGCAAAGTTATTTGTATTTGTGTGCAGGTCCTGTCAATCGCTAAGTTGCGCCGCTAAGCAGTTGACACCTTCTTGTTGACCCTCGGAGTCTCAGGGGATTCGATCCTTGGTATCTTTGCCAAGGGAAAACTACCGCTACACTGCATCTCAAACCTTCCACTTGGGGTAACCAACGAGGGGCGAGAAGCCATCAAGCAACGCCCTGGACCCTTGTGGCCACCCCGTAAGGCAGTTCGTGCCCTTCTTTCACCGCAAGAAAGCCAATATCCGAATGAAAATCGTGTTAAAATTTCAGCCCAATCAGAGTTAGGGATCTCCGAGAATTTAAGAAACGGTGAAAGGCCAGAATATGGGAGCGTAGAAACAGAAGGAAATCGAGAGAGAGATCCAATCTCGGAGGGGCTCTCGCCCCTCCGCCGCCATGGAGGCCATGGACCAGAGGGGAAACCCTTCTCCCATCTAGGAAGAAGGTCAAGGAAGAAGAAGAAGGAGGGGGGCTCTCTCCCTCTCTCCCCCAATGGCGCCGGAACGCCGCCGCGGCCATCATCATGATGGCGATCTACACCAACAAATTTGCCGCCGTTATCACCAACAGTCTCCCCCTCTATGCAGCGGTGTAACACGTCTTCTACCCGCTATAATCTCTACTTAAACATGGTGCTCAACGCTATATATTATTTCTCAATGATGTATGTCTATCCTATGATGTTTGAGTAGATCTGTTTTGTCCTATGGGTTGATTGATGATCGTGATTGGTTTGAGTTGCATGTTTTATTATTGGTGTTGTCCTATGGTGATCTCCATGTCGTGCAAGTGTGAGGGATCCCTGTTGTAAGGTTTTCAATATGTTCATGATTTTCTTATGGTGGGTTGCTAGAGTGATAGAAGCTTAAACCTGAGTAAGTAGGTTGTTTGCGTATGGGAGTAAAGAGGACTTGATACCTTATAATGCTATGGTTGGGTTTTACATTAATGATCTTTAGTAGTTACAGATGTTTGCTAGAGTTCCAATCATAAGTGCATATGATCCAAGAAGAGAAAGTATGTTATCTTATGCCTCTCCCTCATATAAAATTGCAATAATGATTACTGGTCTAGTTATCGATTGCGTAGGGACAAATAACTTTCTTGTGTGAAAAAAGCTCTCCACTAAAACTAACTTAGTTGTGTCTTTATCTAAACATCCCCTAGTTTATATTTACGTGCACTTTATTATCTTGCAAACCTATCCTGTTACACCTACAAAGTACTTCTAGTTTCATACTTGTTCTAGGTAAAGCGAATGTCAAGCGTGCGTAGAGTTGTATTGGTGGTCGATAGAACTTGAGGGAATATTTCTTCTATCTTTAGATCCTCGTTGGATTAGATAGTCTTACTTATTGGAAGAGGATACAACTGATCCCCTACATTTGTGGTTTATCAATCGCCAGGCCCGGCGCTGAATTATTCTGGGCATCGTACCACTCTGTAACAAAACATAGTGGACGTTCTACACTTATACATCATTTTTATTTGCGTAGAACTGATGTTGTTGCTTAATCTGTAATTGCGTGTTTATCCCTTTTGAAATCCACCCGCCAGTGTTAGTAGGATTAGCCCCTATGGGTGATTTGGTTGCCTGCCGCTTTCATATTGCCGCGATAGTTGTGAGGGTCAGACCCTCAACGTTAGTCTTGGCGTGGATGCATCTCGGCAGGCATTTCCTTAGTAGTTGTTGATGCAGTCACTCGTTCTGCGAGCGGGGCTCGGGACAGAAATGAGGGAGCAAACAAAAAACTATCTAGGTGCCATCGCACGAAGGATTTCCTCGTACGAGCACTTAGACATCCAAGGGATAAACAAATGTGAAATCTTAAATTCTGAGGGGAGCAATGTCTGTATTTATTTAGCTTTTGTCCTTGCTCCCCGCTCCCCTCGGCTGCGAGGGCTTGCCGCACTCACATGTTTCGGGATGGACAAGGGTCTCATATGTAGTCTTGTGGCTCCTGGCAGAGGCCGATGAGAAACTCCATGTATCTGGTAGGACGCGGTACAGGGTATGACCGGTTTCTCTTCCCCCCCATATTTTTCATACAATTTGGTGGTGGCTGGCGTAAGAGCCATGCTAGTGCAGTCGGCCTTGCCGGAGCATACTTGCCGGGGCATCGATCAACGGATTCGTACCAGCATCCCTCAGGCTGCAGGTGGGATGACCTGCAGGCGTCTCCCATCCTGCCACATCTACCCACATAATTTAGTGGGACTAAGTGGACTGCCCACTTAATTTAAGTGGGATTATGCGGGTTGCCACAAGCCCACATACTCCACTGCGACAAACACAACAATTGCAAGCTAGCTATAGTACAGGGCGTGTCAAGAGGCTACAAACATACCGTATCAAGGCATGTACGACTAGGCCACAACGACGTTGGGGACAAGGGGAGGAGTAGGCGGCATGCGTCTAGCTGTGGTTTTGGCAGGAAAAACTACTGCTGCTTGGTCTGCTTGGTAGATGGGGGCGTAACAAATAGGGGCTCACTGATGGCAAGTGATACTTCTCGAGCTTGCGTTGTATTCCCTCGAAGAGGAAAGTGTGATGCAGCACAGTAGCGTAAGTATTTCCCTCAGTTTTTGAGAACCAAGGTATCAATCCAGTAGGAGACCACACGCGAGTCCCTCGCACCTGCACAAACAAATAAGAACTTCACAGCCAACGCGATAAGGGGTTGTCAATCCCTTTACAGTCACTTACGAAAGTGAGATATGATAGATAGGATAGTTTGATATGTTTGGTATTTTCGGATATAAGAACAGAAAGTAAAAAGAGCAAAGTAAAGTAGATTGTAGATTAATATGTTGAGAATAGACCCCGGGGGGCATAGGTTTCACTAGTGGCTTCTCTCATGATAGCAGAATTCTACGGTGGGTGAACAAATTACTTTCGAGCAATTGATAGAAAAGCGAATAATTATGAGAATATATAGGCATGATCATTATATATAGGCATCACGTCCGTGACAAGTAGACCGAAACGATTCTGCATCTACTACTATTACTCCACACATCGACCGCTATCCAGCATGTATCTAGAGTATTAAGTTCATAAGAACAGAGTAATGCTTTAAGCAAGATGACATGATGTAGAGGGATAAACTCAAGCAATATGATATAAACCCCATCTTTTTATCCTCGATGGCAACAATACAATACGTGCCTTGCTGCCCCTACTGTCACTAGGATAGGACACTGCAAGATTGAACCCAAAGCCAAGCACTTCTCCCATTGCAAGAACTCTAGATCTAGTAGGCCAAACCAAACCGATAATTCGAAGAGACTTGCAAGGATATTATAATCATACATAAAAGAATTCAGAAAAGAACCAAATATTTCTCATAGATAATCTTGATCATAAACCCACAATTCATCGGATCTCGACAAACACACCGCAAAAAGATTACATCGAATAGATCTCCTCGAAGACCGAGGAGAACTTGGTATTGAGATCCAAAAAGACAGAAGAAACCATCTAGCTAATAACTATGGACCCGAAGGTCTGTGGTAAACTACTCACAACTCATGGTGAGGCAATGGTGTTGATGTAGAAGCACTCCGTGGAAGACCCCCCCTCCGGCGGAGCTCTGGAACAGGTCCCAAGATGGGATCTCACGGGAACAGAAGGTTGCGGCAGTGGAATTAGGGTTTTCTCTATTGCCTCGATGTTTTCAGGGTATATGGGTATATATAGGAGGAAGGAGGGCATCGGGGGAGCCCGAGGGGGCCCACGATGGTGGGGGGCACGCCCTGTAGGAGGGGGCGCACCCTTGACCCTCGTGGACGCCTCCTTCGTTCCCTCGCGTGTACTCCAAGTCTTATGTGTTGATCTCATTCCAAAAATAACTCTCGCGAAAGTTTCATTCTGTTTGGACTCTGTTTGATATTCCTTTTCTTCGAAACCCTGAAATAGGCAAAAAAACAACAATCTGCACTGGGCCTTTGGGTTAATAGGTCAGTCCCAAAAATAATATAAAAGTGTATAAGAAAGCCCATTAAACATCCAAAACATCTTAAATAATAGCATGGAACAATAAAAAATTATAGATACGTTGGAGACGTATCAAGCATCCCCAAGCTTAATTCCTGCTCTTCCTCGTGTAGGTAAATGATAAAAACATTTTTTTTATGTGGAATGCTAACCAACATAATTTTTAATGTAATTTCTTTATTGTGGCATGAATGTTCAGATCCGAAAGATTCAAGACAAAAGTCTATATTGACATAAGAAATAATAATACTTCAAGCATACTAACAAAGCAATCATGTCTTCTCAAAATAACATGGCCAAAGAAAGTTATCCCTACAAAATCATATAGTCTGGCTATGCTCCCTCTTCATCACACAAAATATTCACATCATGCACAACCCCGGTTTCAGCCAAGCAATTGTTTTCATACTCAATTTTTTCAAACCTTTCAACTTTCACGCAATACATGAGCGTGAGCCATGGATATATCACTATAGGTGGAACAGAGTGGTGGTTGTGGAGAAGACAAAAAGGAGGAAGATAGTCTCACACCGACTAGGCGTATCAACAGGCTATGGAGATGCCCATCAATAGATATCAATGTGAGTGAGTAGGGATTGCCATGCAACGGATGCACTAGTGCTAAAATGTATGAAAGCTCATCAAAAGAAACTAAGTGGGTGTGCAGCCAACTTGCTTGCTCACGAAGACCTAGGGCATTTGAGGAAGCCCATTGTTGGAATATACAAGCCAAGTTCTATAATGAAAATTCCCACTAGTATATGGAAGTGACTAAACAAGCGACTCTCTATCATGAAGAACATGGTGCTACTTTGAAACACAAGTGTGGAAAAAGATAGTAGCATTGTCCCTTTTATTTTTTTATTTTTTTGGCCCTTTCTTTTTCTTGGCCTTACCTTTTCCTTTTTCTTCTTTTTTTTCTTTGGGACAATGCTCTAATAATGATGATCATCACACTTATATTGATTTACAACTCGATATTACAACTCGATACTAGAACAAACTATGACTCTATATGAATGCCTCCGGCGGTGTACCGGGATGTGCAATGAATCAAGAGTGACATGTATGAAAAATTATGCATGGTGGCTTTGCCACAAATACGATGTCAACTACATGATCATGCATGGCAATATGACAATATGAAGCGTATCATATGAACGGAACGATGGAAAGTTGCATGGCAATATATCTCGGAATGGCTATGGAAATGCCATGATAGGTAGGTATGGTGGCTGTTTTGAGGAAGGTATATGGTGGGTGTATGGTATCGGCGAAATTTGTGCGGTACAAGAGAGGCTAGCAATGGTGGAAGGGTGAGAGTGCGTATAATCCTTGGACTCAACATTAGTCATGAAGAACTCATATACTTATTGCCAAAATTTATGAGTCATCAAAACAAAGCAATCAACGCATGCTCCTAGGAGGGAGGTTGGTAGGAGTTAACCATCGCGCGCCCCTGACCTCCAGACAAAGGATGACACTCAACAAATACCTTATGCTCTAACTTCGTCACATAGCGGTTCACCATACGTGCATGCTACGGGAATCACAAACTTTAACACAAGTATTTCTGAAATGTATAATTACTCCACTAGCATGACTTTAATATCATAATCCTCATATCTCAAAACAATCATCAAGTATCAAACTTCTCATCATATTCAATGCACTTTGTATAAAAGTTTTTACTACATTCATCTTGGATGCTTATCATATTAGGACTACTTTTATAACCAAAGCACATTACCATGCTGTTCTAAAAGACTCTCAAAAGTATATAAGTGAAGCATGAGAGATCAACAATTTCTACAAAATAAAATCACCACCGTGCTCTAAAAGATATAAGTGAAGCACTAGAGCAAAACTATTTAGCTCTAAAGATATAAGTGAAGCACATTGAGTGTTCTAACAAATTCTAGACCATATTTATCTCTCTCAAAAAGGTGTGTCCACCAAGGATGATTGTGACAAACTAACAAGCAAATACTCAAATCATACATGATGCTCCAAGCAAAACACATATCATGTGGTGAATAAAAATATAGTCCCGAGTATAGTTATCGATAGATGAAGACAAAAGAGGGGATGCCTTCCCGGGGCATCCCCAAGCTTAGGCTTTTGGTTGTCCTTGAATTTTACCTTGGGGTTCCTTGGGCATCCCCAAGCTTAGGCTCTTGCCACTCTTTGTTCCATAGTCCATCAAAGCCATACTCAAAACTTGAAAACTCCAGAACACAAAACTTAGCCAAAAATCTCGCGAGCTCCGTTAGTATAAGAAAACAAACCACCACTCAAAGGTACTGTAATGAACTCATTCTTTGTTTATATTGGTGTTAAACCTACTGTATTCCAACCTCTCCATGATTCATAGTTTCATACCCCCCGATACTACTCATAGATTCATCAAAATAAGCAAACAACACACGAAAAACAGAATCTGTCAAAAACAAAACATACTGTAGTAATTTGTAACTTTCGAATACTTCTGTAACTCCAAAAAATTTGAAATAAACTGGTAAACGTGAGGAATTTGTCTATTAATCATCTTCAAAAAGAATCAACTAAATATCACTCTCCAGTAAAATCTGGTGACTATTCCCGTGAGCGCTAACGTTTCTGTTTTTTACAGCAAGATCATATAAACTTCACACAAGTCTTCCCAAAGGTTCTACTTGGCACAAACACTAATTAAAACACAAAACCACATCTAAACAGAAGCTAGATGCAATTATTCCTAAACAGAAGCAAAAACAAAGAAAATAAAATTGGGTTGCCTCCCAACAACCGCTATCGTTTAACGCCCCTAGCTAGGCACGATACAAGGATAGATTTAGGTATTGCCATCTTTGGAAGGCAATCCATAAGTGGCTCTCATAATGGATTCATAAGGTAATTTTATTTTCTTTCTAGGAAAGTGTTCCATGCCTTTCCTTAATGGAAATTGGAATCTAATATTTCCTTCCTTCATGTCAATAATTGCACCAATCGTTCTAAGGAAAGGTCTACCAAGAAAAATAGGACATGAAGGATTGTAATCTATATCAAGAACAATGAAAGCTACAGGCACATAATTCCTATTGGCAACAATAAGAACATCATTAATCCTTCCCATAGGTTTCTTAATAGTAGAATCCGCAAGATGCAAATTTAAAGAACAATCATCAAGCTCATGGAAACCTAACAAATCACACAAAGTTTTTGGGATAGTGGAAACACTTGCACCCAAATCACACGAAGCAAAGCATTCATGATCCTTAATTTTAATTTTAATAGTAGGTTCCCATTCATCATAAAGCTTTCTAGGGATAGAAACTTCTAGTTCAAGTTTTTGTTCATAAGAATGCATCAAAGCATCAACTATGTGTTTGGTTAAAGCTTTATTTTGACAATAAGCATGCGGAGAATTTAGTATAGATTGCAACAAGGAAATACAATCAATCAAAGAGCAATTATCATAATTGAATCCCTTGAAATCCAAAGTAGTGGGTTCATCACTATGCAAAGTTTTAATCTCTTCAATCCCACTTTTAACAATTTTAGCATCAAGACCAAAAAACTCTGAATCATTGGGATGCCTTTCAATTAAAGTAGACTCATCTCCAGTCCCATATTTATCAAGATTCATGATAGAAAACAAGGATCTAATAGGAGACACATCAATAACTTTCAGATCTTCATCTTTATTTTCATGATAACTAGAAGAACACACTTTCATAAAGCACTCTTTTTTAGCACGCATCCTAGCGGTTCTTTCTTTGCATTCATCAATGGAAATTCTCATGGCTTTGAGAGACTCATTGATATCATGCTTAGGTGGAATAGATCTAAGTTTCAAATAATCAACATCAAGAGTAATTCTATCCACGCTTCTAGCCAACTCGTCAATCTTAAGCAATTTTTCTTCAAGCAAAGCATTGAAATTCTTTTGCGAATTCATAAACTCTCTAACACTAGTTTCAAATTCAGAAGGCATATTACAAAAATTTCCATAAGATTTATTGTAGGAATTACCATAATTATTAGAGGAATTACTAGGAAAAGGACTAGGATTAAAGTTTCCTCTATAAGCATTGTTACCAAAATTATTCCTACCAACAAAATTCACATCCAAAGATTCATTATTATTTTCAATCAACGTGGATAAATGCATATCATTAGGAGCAGAAGAAGCACTCTTAGTAGCAAATAATTTCATAAGTTCATCCATCTTTCCACTCAAGACACCAATCTCTTCAATAGCATGCACCTTTTTACTAGTAGATCTTTCGGTGTGCCATTGAGAATAATTAACCATAATGTTATCTAGGAGTTTGGTAGCTTATCCTAAGGTAGTTTCCATGAAAGCGCCTCCTACGGCCGAATCTAAAAGATTTCTAGAAGCAAAATTCAAGCCAACATAAAAGTTTTGTATAATCATCCATAAGTTCAAACCATGTGTAGGGCAATTACGTATCATTAATTTCATTCTCTCCCAAGCTTGTGCAACATGCTCATGATCTAGTTGCTTAAAATTCATAATGTCGTTTCTAAGAGAGATAATCTTAGCAGGGGCAAAATACTTAGAGATAAAAGCATCTTTGCAATTATTCCACGAATCAAAACTATTTCTAGGCAAAGAGAAAAACCAAGTTTTAGCACGATCTCTAAGTGAAAACGGAAATAGCTTCAATTTAACAATATCATTATCCGTATCCCTCTTCTTTTGCATATCACACAAATCAACAAAGTTGTTCAGATGGGTAGCGACATCTTCACTAGGATAACTGATCTTTCATGACAAGATTCAACAGAGCAGCATTGATCTCACAAGATTCAACATCGGTAATAGGAGCAATCGGAGTGCTAATAAAATCATTATTGTTGGTATGGGAGAAGTCACACAATTTGGTATTGTTCTGAGCCATAGTGATAAGCAAGCAATCCAACACACAAGCAAACAAGAAGCAAGCGAACGGTAAACACACGGCAAAAAGAAGGGCAAATAAAACGACAAGGGTTAAGGGGGGGAGAGGAAAATGAGAGGCAATTAAATGTAATGCGAACGATAAGGGTTTGTGATAGGTACTTGGTCTATGAATTTTGCGTAAGCCTTCCCGACAACGGCGCCAGAAATTCTTCTTGCTACTTCTCGAGCTTGCGTTGTATTCCCTCAAAGAGGAAAGGGTGATGCAGCACAGTAGCGTAAGTATTTCCCTCAGATTTTGAGAACCAAGGTATCAATCCAGTAGGAGACCACGCGCGAGTCCCTTGCACCTGCACAAACAAATAAGAACTTCGCAGCCAACGCCATAAGGGGTTGTCCAT
Organism: Secale cereale; assembly: GCA_902687465.1. Classification (NCBI taxonomy): domain Eukaryota; kingdom Viridiplantae; phylum Streptophyta; class Magnoliopsida; order Poales; family Poaceae; genus Secale; species Secale cereale. The sequence continues at coordinate 497,821,994 of LR738712.1, forward strand.
CCCTTTACGGTCACTTACGAAAGTGAGATCTGATAGATAGGATAGTTTGGTATTTTTGGTATTTTTGGATATAAGAACAGAAAGTAAAAGCAGCAAAGTAAAGTAGATTGTAGATTAATATGTTGAGAATAGACCCGGGGGGCATAGGTTTCACTAGTGGCTTCTCTCATGATAGCAGAATTCTACGGTGGGTGAACAAATTACTGTCGAGCAATTGATAGAAAAGCAAATAATTATGATAATATGTAGGCATGATCATTATATATAGGCATCACGTCCATGACAAGTAGACCGAAATGATTCTGCATCTACTACTATTACTCTACACATCGACCGCTATCCAGCATGCATCTAGAGTATTAAGTTCATAAGAACAGAGTAATGCTTTAAGCAAGATGACATGATGTGGAGGGATAAACTCAAGCAATATGAGATAAACCCCATATTTTTATCCTCGATGGCAACAATAAAATACGTGCCTTGCTGCCCATGCTGTCACTGGGAAAGGACACCGCAAGATTGAACCCAAAGCCAAGCACTTCTCCCATTGCAAGAACCATAGATCTAGTAGGCCAAACCAAACCGAAAATTCGAAGAGACTTGCAAGGATATTATAATCATACATAAAAGAATTCGGAAAAGAACCAAATATTTCTCATAGATAATCTTGATCATAAACCCACAATTCATCGGATCTCGACAAACACACCACAAAAAAATTACATCGAATAGATCTCCTCGAAGACCGAGGAGAACTTGGTATTGAGATCCAAAAAGAGATAAGAAGCCATCTAGCTAATAATTATGGACACGAAGATCTGTGGTAAGCTACTCACAACTCATGGTGAGGCAATGGTGTTGATGTAGAAGCACTCCGTGGAAGATCCCCCCTCCAACGGAGCTCCGGAACAGGTCCCAAGATGGGATCTCACGAGAACAAAAGGTTGCAGCGGTGGAATTAGGGTTTTCTCTGTTTCCTCGATGTTTTCAGGTTATAGGAGGAAGGAGGGCATCGGGGGAGCCAGAGGGGGTCCACGAGGGTGGGTGGCGCGCCCTGTAGGAGGGGGCGCACACTGGACCCTCGTGGCCGCCTCCTGCGTTCCCTCGTGTTTACTCCAAGTCTTCTGTGTTGATATCGTTCCAAAAATAACTCTCACGAAGGTTTCATTCCGTTTGGACTATGTTTGATATTCCTTTTCTGCGAAACCCTGAAATAGGCAAAAAAAACAGCAATATGCACTGGGCCTTTGGGTTAATAGGTTAGTCCCAAAAATAATATAAAAGTGTATGATAAAGCCCATTAAACATCCAAAACCCAATATATAATAGCATGGAACAATCAAAAATTATATATACGTTGGGGACGTATCAACAAGCAATGGACATGATGATGCCAACACATCGAGCCCGCCTGCATGCGGCGTACGTAAGGCGCTTGTAGTCAGCGACGTTGTGGTGTCCATGGTGAAAGTGGGCGATGGTGTCGCAGGCATGGTGGCTCCACCCTAATCTCTTCTGCATCATCGCAAAGGTGTGGGTTTGATGCGGCGTCCACGGGATAACCCACATAACCCACTTATCCGGCTAGCCTAACTGTGGGTGTCAACGAACGCTAATTTCGTGGGCTTTTATGTGGGCATCGTGGACAGCCCGCATCCACTTGTATCCTGAAGTGTCCCACTCGGGATTTTCCCTAATTAGGGTAAATGCTGAACCAAGTTTCATGCGGTACTCATCGACATTGATGACGCAATAACCCAGAAAGGCTCGATTGTCGAAAAAAGTGAGTGGTGGCAGAAAGAGAAACCTTGTACCCGTACACTTCGATCCTTTTTCCTGACTGAGGCTCGCTTGGCGAGCGCCTTATGAACCGCAGGGGTCAGCCCGCCGCCATCATTACTGATCCTTGTCGGCGCAGCAAAGGCGTCAGGAGGAGGCGAAGGAGTTTGGACGAGACATGGGGGCATCGCTTCCCCTCTCTATTCCCACCCCCTCGCCTTTTCCTGAGCGCTTCGGATGGCAAAACCGTTGATGAAGAAGATGATGATGAAGATGATGCGCTACGCACACATTCGGGTTCGCAGAAGCGCTCCCCCTACCTGGCATGCCAAAGACGTCGCAGGAGAATGCAGACACCTATGGGGCCTTCGGCCCCGTTGTGGTTCAACAAGGGGGAGTGGCACGTTGCACAAAGAGTAGAGGGCATGCAGCAACACGGCGACGGTCAAACAGACTATTTTTACCCAGGTTCGGGCCACTGCGGCGGCATAAAACCCTACTCCTGCTTTGGTGGATTGTGGTGGAAAGCGCAACGCTCATGCCCGTCAAGGGTTGCCTAGGGGCGAGAGCCACTACGCGCGTACGTGGGTACAAAGGTCCAGGGTCCGAATCCCATCTCTTGTCACCATGGGCCTCCTTTTATAGATTATGGGGTTACCATAGTGGCAAATTAGTCATTGTGTACTGATTAGATAGCAAACAATGCTATCATACCTAACTCTGCAGACAGGACAAGGCGCATTCAATGCGCTGCTTAGTGTCTTGTCAAGGAGATGCCCGGCAAGCCTTGCCGGGCCAATATTGCCACCTCCCCGCCTATCTGCTTGACACGTTGCTTGATGGGTGTCATTTGCGGGTTATTTTCCCAGGAAATGGCTGCCACGTACCGAATTACAGCCACTTAGTCATTTGGGTGCTTGACACTGCACCGATCGATGACTTGCGTTGCTGTGAGGTGGTGCAGTGGTGCCTCGTTGGGATGATCTGCCCCTCGCGTCCCTAGCAGGCTTGCTGGGGGATTCTTGGTGCTTGCCTTCGGGGTAGCCTCGCCCTTGCCTAGCTCGCCTACCTCATAAGGGAGGCCTTCTCCTTAGTGGTGTTTTGCTCCTCTGCATTGGCTTGGTCCTCTTGATCCGCCCCTTGATTCCTAAAAGGGCTATCTTCTTCTGCTTGGTTTTGGCCTTGGATGCTGCCAGTTACCGGGTTGGTGGCTTGTGGTCCGTGCACAATTCCGAGGAAAACATACAACCCTTTTTGTGTACCCCAACAACTTGAGATGAGATCAACTTTTGTTTCACTAGCTCAAAAGCTTCATCAGTGGGTGTGCTCCAAAATGAATGGTTGATTTTTTACTGTAAGTTCAACAGTGGGCGAGCCATGATATTCAAATGATGTACACATTTGCGATAATAGATGACTAGGCCAAGGAAGCTTAAAACTTAAAAGTGGACACGGGGCCATAGTTTTCACTAGAGGATTCTCTCTCGAACACATAGCATATGATGGGTGAACAAATTACTGTTGGGAAATTGATAGAAAATCACTTAGTTATGATGATATCTAAGGCAATGATTATGTATATAGGCATCACGTCCGAGACAAGTAGACCAACTCCTGCCTGCATCTACTACTATTAGTCCACCCATCGACCGCTATCAAGCAAGCATCTAGGGTATTAAGTTCATGACAAACAAAGTAACGCCTTAAGCAAGATGACATGATGTAGACAAAGTAAACACAATTAATATGAATAAACTCCATCGTTTTACCCTTAATAGCAAATATACAAAGACATGTCTTGTTCCTTTCTATCACTGGGATATAGAGCACCGCCAGATTGAACCCACTACAAAGCACCTCTCCCACTGAAGATAAATACATCTAGTTGGCTAAACCAAACGAGTAGATCAGAGAGAAATACAAAGCTATAACAATCATGCATAATAAAGTTCAGAAAAGATTCAATTAATATGCATAGATAATCTGATCATAAACCCGCAATTCATCATGTCCCAACAAACACACCGCAAAAGAAGAGTACATCAGATAGAACTCCAAGAGCATCGAGGAGAACATGGTATTGAAGATCAAAGAGAGAGAATAAGTCATCTAGCTACTAGCTATGGACCCGCAGGTCTGTGGTGAACTACTCACGCATCATTGGAAGGTAGCACAGATGATGTAGAAGCCCTTCCTGATCGATTTCCCCTCTGTCGGAGAACTGGGAAAGGCCTCTAGCTGCGACCGCAGAAGAACATAAACTTGCGGCGGCGGAAAAAGTGTTTCAGGTGGCTCCCAGTTGGTTTCCCAATTTTTGGGATTTATAAAGTTGGAATTAGGTTAGACAGAGCCCTGTGGTGCCCACAAGGTAAGAGGGCACACCTACCCCCTGGGCGCGCCCTATTGCCTTGCCGTCTCCTCGGTTACCGTGTGGTCTCCTATCAAAGCTTCTAGGGTTCCTCCTATCCAGAAAAATCGTTAGAACATTTCATAGTGTTTGGACTCCGTTTGGTACTGCTTCTCTGGAGAACCAAAAACAAACAGAAAACAACAACTGGCACTAGGCACTAGGTTAATTCGTTAGTCCCAAAAAATGATGTGAAATAGCATATAAATTCATATAAAACATCCAAGATTGATAATATAATAGCATGGAACAATAAAAAATTATAGATACGTTGGATATGGATCAGCAGCGCAACCGCAAGCATATGTGGCCCCAAACGTGATCGTGCGCTAGCCCCAACCATTGTCAGAGCCCGCGCAGAGGGATGCGAGAGCAAAGCGCATGGAGGCACACGAGAGGATATAGCGTGTGGAGGGACGTGAGCAAAGCGTGCCGCGGTCGCCTCAACGATGAGCAACCACATGAGTAATTGCATATAGCAGTTGAACACACAGGGAATAGCCGTCTATTAGCCTCAACGGCGCGGGTGTACTCGATCGAGGTCGAACATGATAACTATGTACTTCTCTGCAATAAGCAACAACACCATAGTGTGGATGTAGTTCTCCATCGTGCGGATGGAGTGCCATTGGAGCCGGCGGCAATGCGTGGGCCGAGGAGCAGCTAGCCGTGGGAGGTGGGTGCATGCAGAACCGATGGTGTGGTTTGGTTTGTGCAGATGGAGGAAGAAGATATAGAAAAAACACGACATACGTTAGATGCCGATCCAACAGCTATATGGTAGGTACAAGCATTTGTTAACTCTCTTTAGCAACAATCGTTTGTTGACTAAGTTGACACCACCTTGGATAATATTTTTCCTAGTGGGTCCCAATTATTGAAATCCAAATCTAATAGTACCATGCAGACTTTCTTATTTAGAATTACATCCCATTTGGTGTGCTAACTCAAAATAAGGGTGCGGGTGCTGGCGGGCGCTAAGCACTTGGGTTCTGGAATACACAATAATCTCAAGGAGCCCGTGAGAGTGATGTTCTTTACCTTTGCTATGATTGGTTACAATATTTAACCATTAATTAAAGAAATGGTAAGCCATTGTCCCTATTTCAAAGAAATGACAAGCCATTGGCCCTGTTTCAAAGGAAATGAGTCACAGTCGAGTTGAAAAGGGCATCAACATCTAACTCCAACTTACAAATGGTACAAAAGCACAAGGATTAATGTTTCATCGCATTTAGACAAAACCCAGATTTAACATGGCAGTAACATCTAACTCAACCACTATTTTTGGAAGTCACAATCAAATGGCAATAACAGAATTATTCATAAGATTAGCATCATGGGGCAATTTTGTACTAGAATACGAAGACAAGTTGTTGTAAATAGAAGTCGAGCACATTTAGAAGTCCTTTTGTCCACCTGAAACTTCTTTTTTTGTTCAACATATCCATCTGGTGAGAAATTTCTTGTTGGAAAACTTAAGCCTCATGGAAAATAGTACCCTCGCATTCAATAGGAAGAATGTGACAAAGCTAGTGATTGCCCAGTTGGATGCATACCCTTCCATCGTTATTGTCCTCAAACGAATGTCATGAGAATCGAGAAAATCCTGGTGCTTATTATGGCGCTGATTGGTTATACTTCTTCGTCCCATATATAAGAGCGTTTTTTGACACTACACTAGTGTAAAAAACGCTCTTATATTATGGGTTGGAGTGAGTACGTTTTTCTCCATGTGTTAGTGCCTAAATATCGATGAAGATTCAAAACAGTTAAGGTCTAAAAATAGAGTACGTCGAAAGAGTGTTAGCTGAACGGTTAATTCTAGTACAATATATATGGGCTTTCAATGTGCCTGGAATCATCACCTTTATATAAAAATTGTCCAAACATGGAAATCATTGCATGAAGCCAATAATTTTGTTTGGATCAAAACTAAAAATTCTGATATATAAGATCTTGTCAGAATCCACCACCATTGATAGGCTATTGATACATCTCCAATGTATCTATATTTTCGATTGTTTCATGTTGTTATATTATCATTCTTGGATGTTCTAAAATCATTTTATAGCAACTTTATATCATTTTTGGGAATAACCTATTGACTTAGTGCCCAGTGCCAGTTGCTGTTTTTTGACTGTTTTTTTACTTCGCAGAATATTAGTACCAAACGGAGTCCAAATGCCACGAAACTTTCTGGAGATTTTTTTTACCAGAAGACAACTTGGGAGCCAAGGGAGCACCTAGGTGTAGGCCCATGGGTCCCACCACCCATCGGGGCACCCTAGAGGCCCCTGGCACGCCTTGATGGGTGGTGGGGCCCATGGAGGTCTCCTCAACCGCCTATTTACTCTATAAATACTCAGATATTCCAGAAACCCTAGAAGTGTTGACGAACAAAAATTCCAGCCGCCGCAAGTTCCAGAACCACGAGATCCAATTTAGAGACCTATTCCGGCATGCCACCGGAGGGGAACACGATCACGGAGGGGTTCATCATCCTCATTGGTACTCCTCCGATGATGCGTCAGTAGTTCACCATAGACCTACGGGTACGTAGGCAGTAGCTAGATGGCTCCTTCTCTCCTTTTGATTTTCAATACAATGTTCTCCTCGATGTTCTTGGAGATCTATTTGATGTAATGACTTTTTGTGGTGTGTTTGTTGGGATCCGATGAAGTTCGAGTTTATGATTAGTTCTATACATGAATATTATTTGAATTGTTTGATCTCTTATATGCATCATTTTTATAGCCTCGTATTTCTTCTTCAAATCTTTGGTTTAGTTAGGCCAACTAGATTGATTTTTCTTGCAATAGGAGGAGGTGCTTTGTGATGGGTTCGATCTTGTGGTGTCCTCACCCAGTGACAGAAGGGGTAACGAGGCACGCATGTATCATTGCTATTAAGGATAAAAAGATCGGGTCTATTCCTACATGAACAGATTTTGTCAGCATCATGTCATCATTCTTATTGCATTACTCCGTTTCTCCAGGAACTTAATACACTAGATGCATGCTGGATAGCGGTCGATGTGTGGAGTAATAGTAGTAGATGCAGAATCATTTCGGTCTACTAATCTTGGACGTGATGCCTATATACATGATCATTGCCTTAGATATCATCATGATGATTTGATCTTCTATCAATTGTCCAACAATAATTTGTTTACCCACGGTATGCTATTTTCTTGAGAGAAGCCACTAGTGAAACCTATGGCCCCCGGGTCTATTTTTTATCATATTGTTTCTATATCTATTATTCCAAAAACCCAAAAATGCCATGCTGCACTTTTTATTTGCCTTTTTTATTTTGTGTTCTTGTGCGATCTATTTATCCAAACCCATACAATTTAATCTATGTTTTTACCGAGGAGGGATTGACAACCCCTCTTACGCGTTGGGTTGCGAGGATTTGTTCTTTGCGTGAGGTACCATTTACATAGTGTTTCTTAGTTCTCCTACTAGATTGATAACCTTGGTTTCATAATTGAGGAAAATACTGTTGGAGATATGCCCTAGAGGCAATAATAAAAGCATTATTATTATATCTCCTTGTTCATGATAATTGTCTGTTATTCATGCTTGAATTGTATTGTACGGAAACAGCGATACATGTGTGAATACACAGACCACAATGAGTCCCTGGTAGGCCTCTAGTTACCAGCTCGTTGATCAACAGATGGTCACGGTTTCCTGACCATGGACATGATATGCCACTGATAACGGGATCACATCATTAGGAGAATGATGTGATGGACAAGACCCAAACTTGAGCATAACACGAGATCGTTTAGTTCGTAATGCATAAGCTTTTCGGTGTCAAGTATTTATTCCTTAGACCATGAGGTTGTACAACTCCCGGATGCCATAGGAGTACTTTGGGTGTGCCAACCGTCACAACGTACTAGGTGGCTATAAAGGTACGCATCGGGTATCTCTGAAAGTGTCTGTTGAGTTGGTACGAACCGAGACTGGGATGTTGTCACTCCGTATGACGGAGAGGTACCTCTGGGCCCACTCGGTAAGACATCATCATAATGAGCTCAATGTGACTAAGTAGTTAGTCACGGGATGATGGATTACAGATCGAGTAAAGAGACTTGCCATGACGAGATTGAACAAGGTATCGGGAATACCGACGATCGAATCTCGGGCAAGTAACGTACCGATGGACGAAGGGAAAAACATACGGGATTGAGTGAATCCTTGCCCCGATGGTTCATCCGATGAAGATCATCGAGGAACACGTGGGAACAAACATGGGTATCCAGATCCCGCTGTTGGTTATTGACCGGAGAGTGGTCTCGATCATGTCTACGTGTCTCCCGAACCCGTAGGGTCTACACACTTAAGGTTCGGTAACGCTAGGGTCGTAGAGATAAATGCACGTGGAAACCCGAAAGTTGTTCGGAGTCCCGGATGAGATCCCGGACGTCACGAGGAGTTCCGGAATGGTCCGGAGGTAAAGATTGATATATAGGAAGTCCAGTTTCGGCCAACGGGTGATCTCCGGGGGTCACCGGGAGCGTCCCGGGACCACCGGAGAGGCCCCGGGGGTCCACCGGGTGGGGCCACCCATCCCGGTGGGCCCCCTAGGCCGCAAGGGGAAGTGTCCAGCCCTCAGGGCTGGTGCACCACAAGGGGGGCCCACCTCCCCATGCGCCTAGGGTTAAAACCCTAAGGGGGAGGGGGGGCTCCACTTGCCTTGGGGGGCAAGGAACCCCCCCCCCCCTGGTCGCCGCCCCCTTGCAGATTGGATCTGCAGGGGGTCCTGGCGCCCCCCTGGCCCCCTATATATATGTGGGAGGGGGAGAGGGCAGCCGCACCCAATCCCTGGCGCCTCTCCCCCTCCCGTCACACCTCCATACTCCCAACGCAGGGCGCCCAGCGAAGCCCTGCTGCGATCTCCACTGCATCCGTCATCACGCCGTCGTGCTGCCGGATCTCTGACGACTTCTCCTCCCCCCTTGCTGGATCAAGAAGGAGGTGACGTTGCTGCACCGTACGTGTGTTGAACACGGAGGTGCCGTCCGTTCGGCGCTAGATCATCGGTGACGAAGAACGTGAAGAGTTCGACTACTTCATCCACACTTCGTTGAAAGCTTCCGCACGCGATCTACATAACGGTATGTAGATGAACTCTTACTTGCTCGTTGCTAGATGTCTCCATAGTTGGATCTTGGTGAAAGCGTAGAATTTTTTTGAAATATGCTACGTTCCCCAACAGTGGCATCTGAGCCTAGGTTTTATGCGTAGCATCTTGCACGAGTAGAACACAAAGCAGTTGTGGGCGTATGATCTTGTTCAACTTTCTTACCGTTACTAGTCAATCTTGATTCGGCGGTATTGTGGGATGAAGCGGCCCGGACCGACCTTACACGTACGCTTACGTGAGACTGGTTCCACCGACAGACATGCACTAGATGCATAAGGTGGCTGGCGGGTGTCTGTCTCTCCTACTTTAGTCGGATCAGATTCGATGAAAAGGGTCCTTGTGAAGGGTAAATAGAAGTTGACAAATCACGCTGTGGTTTTGGCGTAGGTAGGAAACGTTCTTGCTAGAAATCCTATAGAATCCACGTAAAACTTGCAACAACAATTAGAGGACGTCTAACTTGCTTTTGCAGCATGTGCTATGTGACGTGGTATGGCCAAGAACGAAGATGTGATGAATGATATATGTGATGTATGAGATTGATCATGTTTTTGTAATAAGGAATCACGACTTGCATGTCGATGAACTTGACAACCGGCATGAGCCATAGGAGTTGTCTTTATTATTGTATGACCTGCGTGTCACTGAATAACGCCATGTAATTACTTTACTTCATTGCTAAACGTTAGCTATAGTAGTAGAAGTAATAGTTGGCGTGACGACTTCTTCAAGACACGATGATGGAGATCATGATGATGAAGATCATGGTGTCGAGCCGGTGACAAGATGATCATGGTGCCCCGAAGATGGAGATCCAAGGAGCAAGATGATATTGGCCATATCATGTCACTTTAATTGATTGCATGTGATGTTTATCATGTTTATGCATCTTGTTTACTTAGAACGACGGTAGTAAATAAGATGATCTCTCACTAAAATTTCAAGTATTGTGTTTCCCCTAACTGTGCACCGTTGCTAAAGCTCGTTGCTCCGAAGCACCACGCGATGATCGGGTGTGATAGGTTCTAACGTTCGCATACAACGGGTGTAAGACAGATTTACACACGCGATACACTTAGGGTTCACTTGACGAGCCTAGCATGTACAGACATGGCCTCGGAACACGGAAGACCGAAAGGTCGAACACGAGTCGTATAGAAGATACGATCAACATGAAGATGTTCACCGTTGATGACTAGTCCGTCTCACGTGATGATCGGACACGGACTACTCGATTCGGATCGTGTATTACTTAGATGACTAGAGAGATGTCATTCTGAGTGGGAGTTCATTATAATTTGATTAAGATGAACTTAATTATCATGAACTTAGTCTAAATTCTTTACAATATCTCTTGTAGATCAAATGGCCCACGCTCAGGTTTCCCTCAACTTCAACGCGTTCCTAGAGAAAACCAAGCTGAAAGACGATGGTAGCAACTATACGGATTGGGTCCGTAACTTGAGGATTATCCTCATAGCTGCCAAGAGAACTTATGTCCTAGAAGCACCGCTAGGTGATGCACCCGTTTTCCCGGCGACCCAAGACGTTATGAACGACTGGCAGTCGCGTAGTGATGATTACTCCCTGGTTCAGTGCGGCATGCTTTACAGTTTAGAATTGGGGCTCCAAAAACGTTTTGAGCACCATGGAGCATATGAGATGTTCGAAGAGATGAAAATGGTTTTCCAAGCTCATGCCCGAGTCAAGAGATATGATGTCTCCGACGCATTCTACAGCTGTAAAATGGAGGAAAACAGTTCTGTCAGTGAGCACATCCTCAAGATTTCAGGATTGCACAACCGCTTGTCTCAGCTGGGAATGAATCTCCCAGATGAAGCTGTCGTTGACAGAATCCTCCAGTCGCGCTTCAAGAGCTTCGTGTTGAACTTCAATATGCAGGGGATGGAGAAGTCCATTCCCGAGGTATATTCAATGCTGAAATCAGCGGAGGTAGACATCAAGAAAGAACATCAAGTGTTGATGGTCAATAAAACCACTAAGTTCAAGAAAGGCAAGGGTAAGAAGAACTTCAAGAAGGACGGCAAGGGAGTTGCCGCGCCTGGCAAGCCTGTTGCCGGGAAGAAGCCAAAGCATGGACCCAAGCCTGAGACTGAGTGTTTTTATTGCAAGGGAACGGGTCACTGGAAGCGGAACTGCCCCAAATACTTAGCAGACAAGAAGGCCGGCAACGTCAAAGGTATATATGATATACATGTTATTGATGTGTACCTTACCAGCACTCGTAGTAGCTCCTGGGTATTCGATACCGGTGCAGTTGCTCATATTTGTAACTCAAAACAGGAGCTGCGGAATAAACGGAGACTGGCGAAGGATGAGGTGACGATGCGCGTCGGGAATGGTTCCAAGGTCGATGTGATCGCTGTCGGCACGCTACCTCTACATCTACCCTCGGGATTAGTTTTAAACCTCAATAATTTTTATTTAGTACCAGCTTTGAGCATGAACATTGTTTCTGGATCTCGTCTTATGCGAGATGGCTACTCTTTCAAATCAGAGAATAATGGTTGTTCTATTTATTTGAGAGATATGTTTTATGGTCATGCCCCGCTGGTCAATGGTTTATTTTTGATGAATCTCGAACGTAGTGATACACATATTCATAGTGTAGATGCCAAAAGATGTAAAGTTGATAATGATAGTCCCACATACTTGTGGCATTGCCGCCTTGGTCATATTGGTGTCAAACGTATGAAGAAGCTCCATTCGGATGGACTTCTAGAGTCTCTTGATTATGAATCATTTGACACGTGCGAACCATGCCTCTTGGGCAAGATGACCAAGACTCCGTTCTCCGGAACAATGGAGCGAGCAACCAACTTGTTGGAAATCATACATACCGATGTGTGCGGTCCAATGAGTGTTGAGGCTCGCGGAGGCTACTGTTATGTTCTCACCCTCACAGATGACTTGAGTAGATATGGGTATATCTATTTGATGAAACACAAGTCTAAGACCTTTGAAAAGTTCAAGGAATTTCAGAATGAGGTTGAGAATCAACGTGACAGAAAAATAAAGTTCTTACGATCAGATCGTGGGGGTGAATATTTAAGTCATGAATTTGGCACACACCTTAGAAGCTGTGGAATTGTTTCACAATTGACACCGCCCGGAACACCTCAACGTAACGGTGTGTCCGAACGTCGAAATCGTACTCTGTTAGACATGGTGCGATCTATGATGTCCCTCACCGATTTACCGCTATCTTTTTGGGGTTATGCTTTAGAGACTGCCGCATTCACTTTAAATAGGGCTCCGTCGAAATCCGTTGAGACGACTCCGTATGAACTTTGGTTTGGCAAGAAACCGAAGCTGTCGTTTCTAAAAGTTTGGGGTTGCGATGCTTATGTCAAGAAACTTCAACCTGAAAAGCTCGAACCCAAATCGGAGAAATGCGTCTTCATACGATACCCAAAGGAAACAATTGGGTACACCTTCTACCAAAGATCCGAAGGCAAAGTCTTTGTTGCCAAGAATGGATGCTTTCTGGAGAAAGAGTTTCTCTCGAAAGAAGTGAGTGGGAGGAAAGTAGAACTTGATGAGGTGACAGTCACCCCTCCTGCACCGGAAAGTAGCGCAGCGCAGGAAACTGTTCCTGAGGTGCCTGCACCGACAAGGGAGGAAGTTAATGATAATGATCATGAAGAAACAGATCAAGTTACTACTGAACTTCGAAGATCCACAAGGGCACGCTCCGCACCAGAGTGGTACGGCAACCCTGTCCTGGAAATCATGTTGTTAGACAACGGTGAACCTTCGAACTATGAAGAAGCGATGGCAGGCCCAGATTCCAATAAATGGCTTGGAGCGATGAAATCCGAGATAGAATCCATGTATGAAAACAAAGTATGGACTTTGGTGGACTTGCCTGCTGATAGGCACGCCATAGAAAATAAATGGATATTTAAGAAGAAGACAGACGCGGATGGTAATGTGACCATCTATAAGGCTCGGCTTGTCGCTAAGGGTTATCGACAAGTTCAAGGGATTGACTACGACGAGACTTTCTCTCCCGTAGCGATGCTGAAGTCAGTCAGAATCATGTTAGCTATTGCCGCATTCTATGATTATGAGATATGGCAAATGGACGTCAAAACAACATTCCTTAATGGCTTCCTCAAGGAAGAGTTGTATATGATGCAACTGGAAGGTTTTGTCGATCCAGAGAACGCTAACAAGGTATGCAAGCTCCAGCGCTCGATCTACGGGCTGGTGCAAGCATCTCGGAGTTGGAATATTCGCTTTGATGAAGTGATCAAAGCGTTTGGATTTATACAGACTTATGGAGAAGCCTGTATTTACAAGAAAGTGAGTGGGAGCTCTGTGGCATTTCTCATATTATATGTGGATGACATATTGCTGATGGGAAATGATATAGAATTCTTGGAAAATGTAAAGGCCTACTTGAATAAGAGTTTTTCAATGAAGGACCTTGGAGAAGCTGCTTACATATTAGGCATCAAAATCTATAGAGATAGATCGAGACGCCTCATTGGTCTTTCACAAAGTACATACCTTGACAAAATATTGAAGAAGTTCAATATGGATCACTCAAAGAAAGGATTCTTGCCTGTTTTGCAAGGTATGAGATTGAGCAAAGCTCAGTCGCCGACCACGGCAGAAGATAGAGAAAAGATGAGTGTCATTCCCTATGCCTCAGCCATAGGTTCTATCATGTATGCCATGCTGTGTACCAGACCTGATGTGAACCTTGCCATAAGTTTGGTAGGGAGGTACCAAAGTGATCCCGGTACGGAACATTGGACAGCGGTCAAGAACATCCTGAAGTACCTGAAAAGGACTAAGGATATGTTTCTCGTTTATGGAGGTGACGAAGAGCTCGTCGTAAAGGGTTACGTCGATGCTAGCTTCGACACAGATCTGGATGACTCTAAGTCACAAACCGGATACGTGTATATTTTGAATGGAGGGGCAGTCAGCTGGTGCAGTTGCAAGCAAAGCGTGGTGGCAGCATCTACATGTGAAGCGGAGTACATAGCTGCTTCTGAAGCAGCGCAGGAAGGAGTCTGGATGAAGGAGTTCATCACCGACCTAGGAGTCATTCCAAGCGCGTCAAGCCCGATGACTCTCTTCTGTGACAACACTGGTGCTATTGCTATTACCAAGGAGCCCAGGTTTCACAAGAAGACCAAATACATCAAGCGCCGTTTCAACTCCATCCGGAATTATGTTCAGGATGGAGACATAGATATTTGTAAAGTGCATACGGATCTGAATGTCGCAGACCCGTTGACTAAACCTCTTTCACGAGCAAAACATGATCAACACCAGAACTCTATGGGTGTTCGATTCATCACAATGTAACTAGATTATTGACTCTAGTGCAAGTGGGAGACTGTTGGAGATATGCCCTAGAGGCAATAATAAAAGCATTATTATTATATCTCCTTGTTCATGATAATTGTCTGTTATTCATGCTTGAATTGTATTGTACGGAAACAGCGATACATGTGTGAATACACAGACCACAATGAGTCCCTGGTAGGCCTCTAGTTACCAGCTCGTTGATCAACAGATGGTCACGGTTTCCTGACCATGGACATGAGATGTCACTGATAACGGGATCACATCATTAGGAGAATGATGTGATGGACAAGACCCAAACTTGAGCATAACACGAGATCGTTTAGTTCGTAATGCATAAGCTTTTCGGTGTCAAGTATTTATTCCTTAGACCATGAGGTTGTACAACTCCCGGATGCCGTAGGAGTACTTTGGGTGTGCCAACCGTCACAACGTAACTGGGTGGCTATAAAGGTACGCATCGGGTATCTCTGAAAGTGTCTGTTGAGTTGGTACGAACCGAGACTGGGATGTTGTCACTCCGTATGACGGAGAGGTACCTCTGGGCCCACTCGGTAAGACATCATCATAATGAGCTCAATGTGACTAAGTAGTTAGTCACGGGATGATGGATTATGGATCGAGTAAAGAGACTTGCCATGACGAGATTGAACAAGGTATCGGGAATACCGACGATCGAATCTCGGGCAAGTAACGTACCGATGGACGAAGGGAAAAACATACGGGATTGAGTGAATCCTTGACACGGTGGTTCATCCGATGAAGATCATCGAGGAACACGTGGGAACCAACATGGGTATCCAGATCCCGCTGTTGGTTATTGACCGGAGAGTGGTCTCGGTCATGTCTACGTGTCTCCCGAACCCGTAGGGTCTACACACTTAAGGTTCGGTAACGCTAGGGTCGTAGAGATAAATGCACGTGGAAACCCGAAAGTTGTTCGGAGTCCCGGATGAGATCCCGGACGTCACGAGGAGTTCCGGAATGGTCCGGAGGTAAAGATTGATATATAGGAAGTCCAGTTTCGGCCAACGGGTGATCTCTGGGGGTCACGGGGAGCGTCCCGGGACCACCGGAGGAGCCCCGGGGGTCCACCGGGTGGGGCCACCCATCCCGGTGGGGCCCCTAGGCCGCAAGGGGAAGTGTCCAGCCCACAGGGCTGGCGCACCACAAGGGGGTCCCACCTCCCCATGCGCCTAGGGTTAAAACCCTAAGGGGGAGGGGGGCTCCACTTGCCTTGGGGGGCAAGGAACCCCCCTGGCCGCCGCCCCCTTGCAGATTGGATCTGCAGGGGGTCCTGGCGCCCCCCTGGCCCCCTATATATATGTGGGAGGGGGAGAGGGCAGCCGCACCCAAGCCCTGGCGTCTCTCCCCCTCCCGTCACACCTCCATACTCCCAACACAGGGCGCCCGGCGAAGCCCTGCCGCGATCTCCACTGCATCTGTCATCACACCGTCGTGCTGCCGGATCTCTGACGACTTCTCCTCCCCCCTTGCTGGATCAAGAAGGAGGTGACGTTGCTGCACCGTACGTGTGTTGAACGCGGAGGTGCCGTTCATTCGGCGCTAGATCATCGGTGACGAAGAACGTGAAGAGTTCGATTACTTCATCCACACTTCGTTGAAAGCTTCCGCACGCGATCTACATAACGGTATGTAGATGCACTCTTACTTGCTCGTTGCTAGATGTCTCCATAGTTGGATCTTGGTGAAAGCGTAGAATTTTTTTGAAATATGCTACGTTCCCCAACAAATACTTGTCGCAGCTGTGCTGCATCATCCCTTCCTCATTGGGGATATACCAGCGCAGATTCGTCAAAGGAATTTTTGGCGCCGTTAACGGGGAGGCATCGTCAACATCTTTTAGGTTCCTAATCACAAATCCCATCTCCTTATAATTTACATTATTTGCCGTTTTCCTCTCATTTCATCTCGATCGCTTCTAAAACGTTTTTGCGAAAAGCACAAAAGTATTTTCCTTTTTTTCGTTCGCCTTTTTCTCGTCTGATCTTTCTGTTAGCTTGAACTTTTCAACACGAGTGGCATTGGTCTGGCAGAAATAGATGATGGCCGAACTCCTAAAATTGGACGATGTGGCAATCTGTATGCTAAAGCTTTTTTTGGGACAACGAAACGTTGTAGGGAAAGAAACTATCCAAGAATTTTTATGTTGTGTTGGAACTTTGACTTGTGATGCTCCTCCTATACTTAAAAGAACTAAAATGTATGCGGAAGCCATTTCAATGCTAGTTTTGAAAATTAAAAATAGATTTATCCATACTAAACCTACCTTGCAAAGATTCTTTTCTGAGCTATCCATTATAAAGGATCCAAAAGCTAAAAAGTTATCTACCCTTCTTCTTATGAATGATTTTTGAGCACATAGTATGGGAAGTTAGAGAAATTGTTGATTTTTATGGTATGAACCGTGAAAAACCGGTGGTAGATGAGATCCTTTGCAATAGTGACTATATGTTAATACATTTTATTGGAAATAATCAAAAAAATTATGAGAACCTTACAAAGGAAATCCCCGTTTTGGATGTGACCCAACAAGTTTTTAATGATGTTAATCAACAATGTTCTTGTATTGTAGTCGGGTAATCAAAGGGGGTGTAAGGATGGACAACTTGATAATGCTAAAATTCTATGGACAATGTGTTTCAAGTTGTATTTGAGAAACCTCCTGACAAAAACACGTCTATGGTAAATGAGAAGAAAGATGACAATACTTGAATCTATGCATTATGCCTAGCTAGGGGCATTAAACAATAGCGCTTGTTGGGAGGCAACCCAATAGTTATCTTTTTTGCTCTTTGATTTTTATTCTATTTTTAAATAAATAAAAATTATTAATTCTGTAATGATTGTGTTTTTGGTGTTTTCATTAGTGGATGTGCCAAGGAAAGCCTTTGGGTTGATTTGGGTGAGAGTTGATTTTATTTGATGGACCACCGGAAATTTTCGCGTCCAGTGACATAATTGTTGTCATTTGCTGGAGCGTGAACAATTGCTGAAATGTTTACACATAATTGATATAAAAATTTCCCATGTTGTACTAATGTTCCAGAATTTTTAGAGTTACACAAGTATGACTAAATAATGCGTCTTTACAGACTGTTCTGTTTTCAACAGATTCTGTTTTCGTTGCATTATGTGCTTATTTGGATGAACCCATGGTTTGTATCGGGGGGGGGGTGGTATAAGCCATGGTAAATTTAGAATAAAGTAGGTATAATGTAATACAAAATTTGAATGAGTTTTCTACAACAATAATAGTAAAAATGATTTTTATTATACTAATGGATCTCACGAGGTTTTGTTAAGTTTTGTGTGATTGAAGTTTTCAAGTTTTGGGTGAGATCACGATGGATGAAGGAATAAGGAGTGAAAAGAGCCTAAGCTTGGGGATGCCCATGGAACTCCAACATAAAATTCAATAAGTATGAAGCAAATAAGCTTGGGGATGCCCCGGTAGGCATCCCCTCTTTCTTCTAACGACCGTCGGTATTTTACTTGGAGCTATATTTTTATTCATCACATATCATGAGTTTTGCTTGGAACGTCTTGTATTATATGAGTCTGTGCTTACTTTGCTTTTTATTTTGTCACAAGTATCCTTGCTGGGAGCACCTATTTGAGAGAGCCAAAATTATGCTATGATTTGTTAGAATTGCTCTATGTGCTTCACTTAAATTTCTTGAGCTATGGAATTGCTCTAGTGCTTTACTTATATCTTTTTGAGCATGGTGGAGCCTTGATTTTTGAAGAAATGCTCTCATGATTCACTTAGATTTATTTGAGAGTTGGTGAAATTTTGAAGAAATTCTCTCATGCTTCACTTATATTATTTTGAGAGATGAAAAATTTTATGCTCATGTTCTTCACTTAAATTTGTTTGAGCTTGACAAAAGCGACTGTGAAACTAGTCCCAAAGTGATAGATATTCAAGAGGGATATAATAAAAACTTTCATGAAGACAAAATAAACTTGATTCTTTGTAATAGTTTTGAGATATGATCATAGTAATACGTGAGTCATGTTGGTGAGTAATTATGCTTTAGTAAGAATATTGGTGTTAAGGGTTGTGAATCCCTATGCAAGCTCATTAAGTCAGTAGTTATGCAATGAAATTATATCCTACTTGTGCTACATTATTTGGAGTTAGTTATGTTTAAAGTTTATTTATGATGGTTTTCGTTCCTTAATTGGTCGCTTCTCATTTTGTTTGCTAGCCTTCACTTGTAATAAGTGGGCATGTTGCTTGTGCATCGAATTCCTAAAACCCAAGTTGTGCCAAATGAGTCCACCATACCTACCTATATATATGAGGTATTTCAATGCTGTGCTAAGCAAATTTGTATGTGCCAATTCTAATTTTCAAAATAAACTCATGTTTTGTGTGCCCGTACTGCTCATGAAGCGGCGAGGGTGGCCGATATTTTACATGCTAAGTAGGTTATTCTCAAGATGGGTGGTTATGCACTTGTCATTGCACGAGAGTGTGGCGGTAATAGGGTTGCCGAGTCCCGAAATGCAAAAAAATACTACAAATAAATTCCTTGGTATGTGTTGGTATGGCACGCACCCGTGAATTAGGCTAGCCATGGATTATAAAAGAATGGTGGAAAGGAAATAAACTTTATTTTTATGTTTGGGAACCGCCTATGATTTATTTACCATGGAATATATTGGGAACTCTTAGTCGTTTCTGTTGACGAGAAAAGCATGCCATCCAAAATAATTTTATCTCTCAATTTAAGATTTGAGCTCTGGCACCTCTACAAATCCATATTTCCCTCTGCGAAGGGCCTGTCTATTTACTTTCATGAAATTTTTATTTTTCTTGAGTCACATCTTGTCTTATAAAGAACCAACTACGGAACACTGGTATCACACTTGAGCATTGGATGTAGCTAATATTTGGATGTTGCATGAATGGATCAATGATTGAGCATAATGGGCTAGGGATAACTTTCTTTAGAGTTGATATTTTGAAAGACATGGTTGCTTGTTGATATTGCTTGAGTATTAAAGTCGCTATGTCAAATTATAGACTATTGCTTTAAATCATATAAAAGTCCATATGTCCATGCTACATAGAAAAGAATATGATGAACATGTTAGGCAACATTCCACATAAAAAATTCTGTTTTTATCATTTACCTACTCGAGGACGAGCATGAATTAAGCTTGGGGATGTTAATACATCTCCAACGTATCTATAATTTTTTATTGGTTGATGGCTTTCAAAAGTCAATTCCAGAAAGAGCCATTTGATCCCCATCAAAGGCAGGAATCGAACCTACTTTTTGATCCATTTTGCCTTTCTAGGTTGGAGGTCCTCACTTCCGAGTGAGGTAATGCTTTCTTTTATAATACATCCCACCCCAGCTGGATCTGGCAGAACTGGCGGTGTGTCTGCGGGTTGAACCTGAAAAATCTTGAAGGAAGGAACATACATCATTCTTGGATGTTTTAAAATCATTATATAGCAACTTTATATCATTTTTTGGGACTAACCTATTGACATAGTGCCCAGTGCCAGTTGTTGTTTTTGCTTTTTTTTTTACTTCGTAGAATATCGGTACCACACGGAGTCCAAATGCTAGAAAACCTTTTGGAGATATTTTTTCGACCAGAAGACAACTTGGGAGCCAAGGAAGCGCCTAGGGGGAGTGATACGTCCCCAACATATCTATAATTTTTGATTGTTCCATGCTATTATATTATCTATCTTGGATGTTTTATATGCATTTATATGCTATTTTATATGATTTTTGGTACTAACCTATTAACCCAGAGCCTAGTGCCTGTTTCTGTTTTGTCCTTGTTTTTGAGTTTTGCAGAAAAGGAATATCAAACGGAGTTCAAACGGAACGAAACTTTACGGAGATTTTTCTTGGACCAGAAGACACTAGATGGACTTGGAGTACATGCTAGGGGATCTGTGAGGAGGCCACAAGGGTGGAGGGCGCGCCTAGGGTGTAGGGCGCACCCCCTACCTTGTGGGCCCCTCGTGCCTCCCACTACAAAAAAATACACTTCCGTGATGATACGTGTTTGTCACAGTAGGTCGCGTTTGTTGTCATGCATGTACATCCATGAAAAAATTATGACAGAATGATGATAGTCATACCTGTGCGGTCGTAGAAGTGTTCCATGACATTACCAAAATTATCATCACGGAAGTGTCCACTTCCATGATGATAAATCGCGCGTCACAGAAGTGCTTTCGTCAAGGGTGACCGACACGTGGCATCCATCATAATGGAACGCCGTTAAGCTATCGGGTCCGGTTTTGGATCCGATAACCCGCTAACAGCCCCGACCAATGGGGATTTTCCACGTGTAAAATCATCATTGGCTGGAGGAAACACTTGTCGGCTCACCGTTGGGACAGATGTCATCCACTCATTGGACCCAAAGCGCCTATGATACACCGACACGTGGCACGGCCCAACAGAGCCCATTCCTGTGAAAAGGCCAGCCCGTTTGACTTGGTCAAAAGCTGGTGGGTCGGCCCACGACAAGCCTGTTAATGGCCTGTTCGCATATAGCCCATTTACAGCCCGCTAACCCAGGGCCCGTTTACGGCCTATCCGAATTAGGCCCAGTAGCGTCATCTGGGCCGTCCAATATAATTCCAGCCTGTTTTAACTTCTGGCCCATGATGTCTTTCGGCCCATATGAGGCCCTTATTACTCTCGGCCCATTAACAACCCGTGGTAAAACTGGCCCATAATGAACAGTGTATCACTTTATACCCATTAACGACACGTGGTGAAACTGGCCCGTAATGAACATTGTATCACTTTATACCCATTAACGGCCCATTATTCCATTGGGCCGTTTCCAACCCATGTTATCTATCGGCCTTCTCGGGCCCATTTATTCTTGGGCTCATTTCCACATTCATTTACTTACGGCCCGTTAATGTCATTTTCTGCTTATGGGCCAAATTCAGCCCATGGTTACAGTCGGCCTGTTTGTGGCCCGTTAGTACGTTAGGCCGTTGTCATAGCGTCATCAAAATACAGCTGATTAACGACGGCCCGTTATGGTCGGCCCATGAACGGACGATTTCAACTCTAGCCCATTTACGGCCATAATGTGGTATGTTATTGGCCCATGTTTGGCCAACCAATCATACAACCCGTAGAAGGCCCATTGATGATATGGCCCATCGAAGGCCCACTGTGTCTATAGCCCGTATAAGGCCTATTGTTTATACGCCACGTAGAAGGCCCATTGTTTTTTTTTGAAAGAAAGAAGGCCCATTGTTTCTACGGCTCTTAGAAGGCCCATTGTTTCTACAGCCCGTAGGAGGCCCATGTTGACTACAGCCGGTGGTCATCAAAGTTCGCCACGAGTGCAAATATAGGGAACACCCTACACTATACAAAAATGGCTTGCTGTTTTCTTCAGCCGGTGGTTGCACGTTAAGAACAAATTTTGTATCACACCAACACAAATTACAACTATAAAACAAAAGAAAGGTTGGCATAAAAGTTAACAGTCTAGCAGATAAATGCACCACCAGAAGTTCAGAAGCTCAGTTCATTTGACCTAACTGTTACGTTTTCATCCTGTATTGTCCGATGGAGCACCATAACCTTTGCCTTCAGTTCTCCTAGGCTCCTGAACAACATAGCAAATGTCTGATAGTCTGGTTTCAAAACCATGCATATCTTGACAACATCGAACAATGTCTCTCCTTGTTTCACAAAGGGTCTCTATTAGGGAATGGCCTTATGTCTGGAGCGAAGATACAACATTGTTTTGAGCTTGCATATCTTGATCATGAGGCAATTTGGACGAGATTGCATTAACAACCAAGCTAGTATTACGCAAGAACGTGCTTTTGGCACTGTTAGTGGACATGTACTGACCCACTACAGCAAGAGCTGACGTTGCGGTTATAGTTGCCTCGCCACCTTTAGAAGGTGGAGGTTCCACCATTTTTTCCATAGCTCACTGAAAAGTTGAGGTTTTACATTAGTAGTACCAGACCAGAAGATATTAAGGAGGCAGCAAAACCAAACAAAATAGCTTCGGTCTATATACAGAACTTATTCTGGTGAACCCATGTAAAAAAATAGTTGTATTTTATTGCAAAGTACTCCCTCCGTCCCAAAATAAGTGACGCAAAAGTGACTTAAATTTGTACTAAAGTTAGTACAAAGTCGAGTGATTTTTGAGTCACTTATTTTGGGACGGAGGGAGTACATAATAAAACCAGGTTCCAAACATATGACCATGTACCATCACTAATGTATTATCTATTTCTTCACATTGTATTGAGGGCTAAGGATAAAGAGACAAAGTTTATAATACGGTAAGCATAGTATGACATCATTCATATCACAAAACAACTGAGAACAGACAAACATGAAATTGTAACATTGTGTGGGCAAGTCCAGCACGGAACTAGATTACATGTCAAGATCAAAGGAACATCACTCCTCTCTTTTAAACCTTGTAAGGTGCAAAGATACGATAAGACAATTGTGTATAAAATTCAAAAGAGTAATAGACATTGGCTGCAAACCATGATGTTCAAGGCACAAGTCAGAGTTAGTAGTAGTTCAAAGGCATGAGGATTAAGGACTTACAACAGCGGCTTTGACTGGTGTAGTCATGCCCTTCTTCTTGCTGGTGTGATAGTCCTTGAAGATTTCCACAACATTTGGTTCAGGTACTTTTTGGTCCTTGCGGGCTTTCCTCTGAATTTGGAATAAGTCAATATAGATATGATAATACGGTCCAGCGAAAAGAGTGAAACAACAGCTAATTACAAGAGCCTCGTAGTGTGCAATATAGCTACGAGATCCCGTCGTCTGTTGGAATTTCTCTTTCGTGCGGTCGGCCTTGTTCTTTGAACAATTCACAAACAAGAAGATAGATTTGTGTGGCACATGCGTAAATAGGACTTCAACATGTGATCTGATCACATATATATAATGTACCTGATACTTCGGATCGGACCAGTGTTTAACGAGGCCTCTCCAGTCTTCATCACATATATTTTCCACTGGAGATGTTTGGGCAAGTTCACTGTTAGCCTTGCCTTCAAAGTGAGTTTTCCTCAAGTTATACCGATAGTGTCGCAGAGCAGACTTGAAAACATGGGTGCAAGCTTGTCTGGTAGCATCATCTTGGCTATCCAACTTGAACCTCATATGTTGAAAATTATGGGAGTCTCATTATCAGCAACCTAGAAAGTATTGGACAGAGAAAGACGATATTACTAGTTTCCATACATAACCATACTTACAGATAAATGGTTGAGGAAGGTGTTGAACTAGGTTTCGTCTTTGTCATTCCTGTACTGAATCCATGTTGGGAGGATACGTACATGACACCTAACATCAACCGCTACCTCAGATACTAACTTGACTGACTCTGTAGCATCACGTGGCCTTTTTAAACCTGCCTCAAAACGGATCTCCATTCTTCCTCCTCTAGATTTAGTTAACCTATCGAGCATTATCCCTGATGTTTGTTTCCTCTTGCACCTAGGTGCTAGTCCAACAACAAACATAGGAAGTGTTAGTGTACATCAGACTATGAGACTACATATAAAGAAGCATGCAACTGTAACTTGACTCCAGCAACTACCTTCTTGCTGTTGAAGCTCACAAAGTTCATCTGATCTTGCCAACTCATCTTGTGTTAAGAGTGCTTCGGAAGTAGTGTCAGGTAGCAAGGGAGCTTGGGAGCGTGCTGCTAGCTGAGTTGACCAACGAGTAAATCGTGCAGCTGGTGGTACTGTGCAAGGTGTTGCAACAACTATGGTTGTCTCTGCTTGTTTGGTGGCAGCTATTTGTTTCTGTTTGGCTTGTTCTGCAGCTCGTGTAGCACGGGATACCCTGTCGGTACAATTTTCTGCTGGACTTTGACCTTCTATTGCACCATCAGTACCAGCAGAATCTGCAGGATTGTTTCGCTTCCGTTTCCCTGCCGTTCTGTCTTGCTTCCTCTTGCTCCGTGCCATGTTAAGTCAAGCTGACAAGAAAAACGAATATCGATTTAGTTCCTCAGAACAAATGTACTTTGATGTAAGAACATGGTGTGATAGACAATATTGTATGTTCTAGAAACAGGAACATGTGTCTTAGTCACAAGTATAATGTGTAAAGTAAGCAGATGAAATTCAACAAAATTAGAAGCAATACAAGCTAGACATCATACATAACATGCAACCACATATAACAGTGCCAAGTTAGAGGGAGCACATGTGATGGTGCACTAGGGGAGACGTGCTCATCACCAACACAGCTACGTTGAGTGTTTATGCATGTGTTGTCTTGGAAATCATCTTGGGGGGATGGGGGAGTAGAATCTGTAGAGGCCCTCCATTTGGAATGAGCACCTTCATCCGCTGCCTTGCTAACTTCCTTCTGCTTTATTGATTTTGAATTGTCAAGTAAAACCGACAAGAAAAAGCAATAAAATTCACTCTTCAGAACTCATTCGTGCATGATACTGACAATCACTACTTTGATGTAAGGCAAACACTTGATTCCAGGATGGAATAGTATGAAAAATAGGACGACATGGCATATTCACAACTGTTTGTGAAGACTAAGCAGAAAACATTTCACCAAATAAGAAGCAATGCAAGCTAGACACCACGTGAAAGATGCAACCAATATGACTCTGCCAAGTTAAAAGTGTCCCATCATAAATGGCATTTCAACAAATTAGAAGCAAGGCATGCTATCAATGATATCAAAGATGCAACTAATATCGCACTGCATATACTAAAGGTGTCTCGTCATATTGATTTATGCGGGATACAAAAAAACAATAGTTTTATGTGAGGACATGCTTAATAGACAGAGGTACTATGTACTAAAGACAGGAAGGCATGTCACATTAACAGGTATAATGTATAAGCTAAGCAGAATATAACATGTAGTTTAACCAGATTGGAAAAAAATTACAATCTAGACACCATATGCAACATGCAACCACATATCATGCTGCCAAGTTAGAGCAAGCACCTGTGATGCTAGTGTAGGGGAAATGTGGTAGTCAACTATAGAGCTACATTCACTATCTTCATCTAGCCTTGCTGTTTCTTGAGAATCATGTCGGGAGGCTGACGCTACATTCTTTAAATGAGGAGTAATCGACTTGCCTGACTGCCTCATCATAAGTGATTGATGAGGGATACACAAGATCATTAGTTTGATGCAAGAACATGGTTAATACACAGATGTACTAGTATGTACCAAAAACAGAAAGGCATGTCATATTTAAAGGTATAATGTGTAAGCTAAGCAGATGCAATTTAACCAAATTGGAAGCAATACAAGCTAGACATCCGACTGGAGTGGTCAGCATAATCATCTAGGACCTAAGAGCCTGGTGGGAGGCGGGCTGCTTCGCCACCATCGTGGCTTTTTAGTTGGCTTCCAGGTGATGCCTATCTTTGCTGGGCTTGTCACTGGCTCGGCCAGTGCCCTGACTAGCTATTTGTCTTCTGGTGCTCACGGGATGGTGGTTCATGTAAAAAATATCTTTTCTTATCTTATTAAAGACCGACTTCGGCCTTTCGAAAACAAGCTAGACACCATATGGAACATGCAACCACATAGGACACCGCGAAGTTAAAGCAAGGACCTGGGAAGGTGGTTCATTACGAGCGAGGTCATCAACTTCAGAGCTACGTTTACCATCTCCATCTGCTGACACTTCACATTTTATAAGGCTGAAACATGTCTGGCCTATCCTCCTATGACGTTGGAGCGACTTCTCTCTTTTCTTTGTTGCTTCTCTCATAGCAGCAGAGTCTGAAATAGCCCTGCATAAAAACACAATAGTGCGAGTATGGGTGAAGTGTGTGCAGAACTAGTGCACTGTAAAAGTAGCAGATAGCAGGTGGCTGAAAAATAAATGACAGGAGACATATGATAGCTCTACAACATTGCATGGCAAACCAAATTAGATTCTACTCCGTATGATTTTGTAATATATGAGCACAGGAAATGCAGGTACTCCTCCAGCACACCACCACATGTGGTCATATCAAGATAACAGTCGACTACAAATAAGTAGGTCAGTCGATTTTTTAATGAACCGTCCGATCTATAAGGAACGGGCAGATGGCCTTTGTCTACCTCCCGCCCGTCACCGTTGACGATCTTTCTTGAACCGTCAGCGACCACCGGCCCAGACCAGAGCCTCCGCCGCCCCACCCTCCCCTCGGCCTCACACCACCGCCGTGCTTGGCAGGGCCCCAGGCCATCCCTTTGATCTCGGCCGACCTCCAGATCGGGCGCCAGTAGCTCTAGGCCCCACACGCCCCTAAGATAAACACCGAGGCGCTGCTTCCCCGGCGTAATAGGCGGACTAG
This sequence comes from Secale cereale, assembly GCA_902687465.1. Taxonomy (NCBI): domain Eukaryota; kingdom Viridiplantae; phylum Streptophyta; class Magnoliopsida; order Poales; family Poaceae; genus Secale; species Secale cereale. The sequence goes on from LR738712.1 coordinate 497,849,050, forward strand.
CGCTTGTTACGCCGGGGAATGCTTCCGTTAATTCGGAATCAACTGACCGGGAATTAAAATTCAGGGGGGCGACGGACCTCTAGCTAAGGTGAAATAGTATATGAGGAGAAACATTGTGCATTGCGAGTTACTAGGAACATCTAGTATCAAGAAGAAGCGGTCAACTAGTGTCTTCTGAGGGATGAATACCGTGCAAGCAGACACGTAAGATTTGCACAAATAAGGGAAGAGGAGTACCATTTTCGGTTGCCGGTGTGGTCGCCTCCATATGTCGCGCCGATCTTCTTCTTTCTGCTGGGGAAACCGATGTTCTGGAGGAGGGCGCTGGCTTGGACGAACCCATGGCCAAATTGTTTACTGTGCTGCCGTGGCCGTATGTCGACGGAGGGGAAGAAGATCTGAGGCGGCAAAGGACGGCGTAGCACGAAAACTCCGGTGTGGTGGAGGGTGGCAAAATTGGAGCGGCAGCGGTGAGGCCCAGGACGGTGTGGTTGAACTGGCTCGAGTACGGACGGCTCGGCCTCGGCTTCAACTACTAGCCGTGGAGGGTGTTGCGGTTGAGGTTGCGGTGGACGACGACGTCGGGGTATCCGCTCCTGCGTGATGGAGGAGGGCGGCGGTTGGTGGGTGTAATGGGGTGGCGGACGGAGGACGTCGGGGTTTCGCGGCTGGTGGGGAGGTAGTTTTCGCGCCCACGAAGTACGAATGGGGAATCCGACGGGTGGGCAGGGGGGAGAACCATGTTTCGGGTCTGGGACGCGCTTGTTTTTGGCTTTTTTGAACAGAAGATGGGACGCGCTTGTTTGAAATTTGGGGAAATTACAAACTTTGCCCCCTCTTAAGTTTCAGACCTACTGCGGGTCGGGGGTAGGATGGTAATCCCATGTGTCCCAAATAGTGGGCGAGAGCGATTTCGGCCGCGCGCATGTGTGCTCAGGCGGCCATTGTGTATGATTGTTTTTCGGAGGCGGTTGTGTGGCGTCTAGATGAAGCTACGAACCTACCCCGGTTTAGACCTTTGGACGTCGGGCCAGTAGGTTTCACGGGTCAGATTTATTAGAAAAGTAATTTCCTTGTACTACCAAAGATTGGTCTCACACGGTTTCGGGCGAGTAGAGGTTCTTTTGGCGCTTCGTTCGAAATTTTGAAACACAAGCATTCACATTTAGAGTACTCTTGAACTTTGAGGATTGACCTAAATAAACAATGTTAAATTTGACCTTGTATGTTTGAAAACCTCATTAAATTATCCGCTTCTTTTTGTAATTTTGACACCTGAAAATCCTATAACTATGATTATTTTGCAATGGAGGAGCTAAATTGCAATCTATTTTGTACACGACTACATATGCTATTATGTACAAAATCAGAGCAAAGATTGGTGCCCCCATAATTTAGGTATGGTTTACAAATGCCATGATATCAAATTCAAATAATTGAATGGACTTCATGTTGAATTCGATTTTTTAAACCACCTTAAGTTGAATTCAAATGTATGCTAGTGCATAGGTAGCTATTTATAATGTTCATTGTGTAACTTTCGTATGTATAATGTGCTTTACACACACAACATGAACTGTACTCACGTTTATATTCGATTGCTAAAGCGATGCATTGTCTGGAGTTCAAAATACTAACTATGTGGATCAATTGTGTCGAATAATAACATAGACATGCTCAAATTCGATAGAATCTAGATGTCTGATGGATCAATGACCATTCCTTATGTGAATTGCAAATATCATGATCCCATCCTAATATTTGGATACAATTTATATCTTTAATTAATGTGTACAGCAGTCTTGTACGTGTAGTTTAACTCTCCATCGATGGTCTCTCACACATGCTCACACACTCTCTCCCGAGGTGTCTTTCTCGCACACATGCTCTCGATATAATCCTCCCTCCCTCTCATAACCATTTATGTAACTAACCTTTATCACAAGCACTCGCCCTCTCGCAAGCATACACACGCACAATCCCCATCGACCCTTTCTATATACATAGACCTGCCTACGTGTCTCCTGTACGCACATTATCTTTAGGCATGTCTCTCACTCATTGTCTCACACATCTCTTCCTGATCGACGAGTATGATTCTAGCAGAGCATTCTGTAGGATGCCCCTTAAAGTTAGGTTGGATGAATAGTAATATCAGAGATAAAGGGGTTACCTTAGTCTGAGAACCTAGGGTTACAAAACCTAGTCGGCTTTGTCAGTGGACATAGAGTCCTTCACAATTATGCTATCTTTGTCTTGTACGACTAGTCATCCATGGGTCTCCCTAAATGCGTCACGGGCCGACCAATGTGGCGCAGGACGAAACCAAACGAAGGGCCTCACCTCGACCCATCGGACCTCACGCGGTGACACACCCTCTGCCCCCACGTCTCGTTATCTTCTCACACCCATACACCAACACAGACACCACACAAAAAAATGCTCCTAGTGCCTCTATCCACTCCCCCCTTGCATATACACACTCAAGGGAATCTCTCGCGGTGACGTCATATTCATCTCTCTCTCTAGACCACTCTCATTTCTCGTGCTATCTCTCTCACGCCCCCCCTACCGGCCCCTCTATCCATGCCTCTCTCGAATATGTAATACACACACATACCCCTCTAGGCCCTACCCAATGCATCAACTACACATTCACACATGTTACATGACGTACCCCATTGATCTAAAAAGCCCTCTCTTCACGTCTATTTCGCATACAACATTCCTTTTGAATAAAGTGTGGCCAATTTTTTTATTTAGAATTCCTACATATGTACAACATTACAAAGTTATATGGAGGAGTATGAACGCTTGCATTACATGGTTCCCACAATCATATTTATTCCGCACTGTGAATTTGTATATTTTTATACTATATATAAAGTTAGTCATAATAAAGAGAATCTCTCTCTCCATCGCATACCCCCCCTCTACGCCCCTTTCACGTACGCACACAAACTATCTCCAGGTCCTCTAAAAGTAAGCCGCCAACACATTCACGCATGTTTCATCTTTCTCTTGCGATATATACAGTGACGATCATTGTATTTGAAGCGAAACCACGATACGTACATTGGACTTCAGAATCCACTCATTACGGTCACCATTTACGTTTTGTGGTTATTATACAGTCACGGGCTCACCGTACAACTCTGTATTTGCTCAAGACATGACTAGTTGACAAGTTAAACGCTCCACGTGGCACCTCTTGCATCACATTATCTCACTACCATCGGGCCCACCTGTCGGCTTGTATCTACTCTACATCTACACTCTTATAAAATAGTAGCAAGATGCCCATGTGTTGCACGAAACATCAAGATGCATTTGTATGAGTAGTTTATCTTGTGGGAAAAAAGGATGAACAAGGGAAGGGCTTATTTTCAAGTGTGGAGAGGGGTGTGGGTATCTTTTTGCAAAATTGCCATAGTATCCTTCCTATCCGTCAGATATAGATCGGGCGACCTATATTGCAGGATGGCAGGAACACGATCATCATCGACTATGCTTTTTATAAGAGTAGGGATAAAATACACTCTTATAAAAAACAGAGTTGGTGATGATGATGTGCCTGCCATCCTGCAATATAGGCCGTCCGGTTTATATCTGACGGATAGGAAAGAAACTATGACAATTTTTCAAAAAGGTAGCCACACACCTCTCCACATTTGCAAATAAGGCCTTCCCTCGTTCATCCTTTTCTCTCACAAGATAAACTAGTCATACAAATGCATCTTGATGTTACGTGCAACACACGGGCATCTTGCTAGTAAGAATGAAAACAAACGACAAAAAAATATTGGACGGTGGTTCGAAGTCATGACCGCGGGCACAACGGACAAGGTGGCCTTGTATTGGTATGCTGAGCCGTCTGTTTTAACACACATGAGCAGATGTGGTGATTATACACACACGCACGCATGCACATGAACTGCATGCACACAACACTCACACGGACACATGCACCCACGTACGTACGCAACACTCACACGTACACACGCAGCCACGCACGCACGCAACACTCACACACACATGCACGCATGCATGCAGACACTAGTACACAGCACGACCAACACACTCTCTCATGCTCAAGTGCTCAACCTACACGAGTACACGTGCATGTGCACACATCAGGCCGTGATAGACACATACACAATCAGGTGATTCCCGTGCACGGGGTGGAGTCTTGTCGCGCTTGCGTAAATTTGTGTTTATCTGACCTTTTCCCTATGCGAACTGACAGGTGGGACACACTAGGAACGTGTTCAATTTAACTAGTCAACATGGTGCCACGTAGACTATTTGGCCGGTCAACAGAGTGCAATCCGATGCCAAACCATGAGCAAGTGACTATATAATCACCGCAAAACGTATATAGTGACCGTAATCAGCTTATTCTGAAGTTCGGTGAACGTATTACACTTTTCTCTATGTAGGCCCTCCAAAACTACATCTCTACATGTTCTCGCATGTTACATATAACAACTATGCAATACAACACTACTACTACACTCTAACACAATAAATCATATGTGTTTTTAGTTTTACTAGATATCATATTGTTACTTAATTATTCAGTTTGCATACATTGAAATTGCCTTTGAAATATATGGCTAGTATCATATACCGCGCGGGAAAATCCCGCCCTTTCTTGTTTAATCGGGTTTGTATCGATGGTTCGTGCGAAACAGCAAAACTATAGTACTATATATACAGTACAAGTGACAGTTCAATGGGCCGTCGTGTCGTATACTCCTCAGTTGTAAGAGTGAAGCGCTCACTTTCATAAATCTTCTAGTCCCTTTCGCCAACATGTGGGGCATCAAGCTACCGATCTACGTGCCATATCGGAATACAGTGCAGAGCAGCCGGGGTGAAGCACCCAGTCATGGCGTCGGCGTAGTAATGAGAAATGAGGCATCAAATCACAAAACTGCACCTTTCCCGCAGTTAAGTTGGAGGGACGAAGTAATAATGCTAAAAAAGAAGAAGTTGGATGGACGAAGCAGCCATCATTTCACACGTTGGTGAATCTGCTTCTCCCTCATCATCTTCAAGTTAACCACGTGTTGCTTCTGCCGTTGTTCTGCCTCATGTGGGAAGCGGATCGGCTTGGTGAAGCACTGACACGTGGGACCGCATGTTAGCAAACCGCCAGGACAACGTCCTCTAGAAATAAGAAACCTCCCCTGCCATCCGCGCACCAAAATCACCTCCTTTTTACTAATCTTGATTCTATAATTTTTTAGATCAATATAATTGAGTTTTGTATAGATAGCACACATGAGCAAAACCAAGTGGTATGGTTAAGGGCATCAACAATGTGTAGCCAAATGTGAAAATAGCTTTTGGCATCATGGGAACCATTGTGAACGTGTTGCCAAAGCCAAAAGGATGGAACCGAAGCTCCCTGGTTGATTGATTGAAGGAACAGAAAAATGCAACGTCTCTCCTCTTTCTCCCGTGCTTGGACGCATGTACAGTATAGAGGACAGAGTCTACTCCACTATCCCTTCTATCACAAATCACAAAACAGTGAGGCGTCAAATCACAAAGCACGGACGAAGCAAGCATCATTTCATTCTTCGCTGGCTCCGCTTCTCCATCGTCTTCTTCGAGAACCATCTCACCGCACTAAGCTGGACAGACGATGCTATTGTGTACGAGTAGTACTAGTACATTTACGCATCCTTTGGTTCAACAGACTTCCTGGATGCAAATAAGGTGGTTGTCTCGGCTGGCAGGCGGCACTTGCAAACGACTTACCGTGGTCTCCCTCAATGGTGTTCTCCGTTGAACGCACTTCGCCAAACCACAACGTTCGAGATATCGTCGACGTCACCGCAATGGGGAAGGAAGTCAAATATAGTTACTAACTCCATTTTTTTGTACACAAGGCCAGTATATCAAAATTACAATTTGCAAAAGGCCACTAACACTAATCGAGGCAAAATTGATGGGGTTTGCCTCGTACTAGCAACCAAGGACATTAATATCCCCTGCATGCATGCGGAAGTGAGAAGGTTGGTTTGCATGGCGCTGCATTAATCAAGCGATGAGGAGTAAGATGGTTAGCTCTTTGGGCTTTGGAGAAACAAATACGCATTAATTGACACGTGAAACGAGGATTTGTATCGATTAATCCCGCGAAGGAAAACCCGCCTTTTTTTTAACACTAGTACTACTAGTACATAGTACTACCTCCGTCCTGGTTTATTGGTCCTCATCGTATTTCGTGCCAAATTTTGACCATAAATTTAACTAACAAAATGTTCATGCATGTCACAAAAAAATATAATTAGAAACTATGTTCAAATACAAATCTAACGATGCAATTTTTGTTAACATGCATTACTATTTTGTTAGTTAAATATTTAGTCAAATTTGGGCACACATTTCAAGGAGGACCAATAAACCAGGACGGAGGTAGTACTACGTACTTATCCTGTTTGGGTCTAGGCCTTGCATTGCTATACTTCGCCACACATTTTTGCCAAGCTTGCCTAATGTTTTCAAAATGAAAAGGAGGTACACTTGCGCACGGCTATCGCAGTCGCACCGCACCCTCACAGGGTCGCTCCTGCATGCCGCGGTCGCACCGCACCCTCACATGCACAGTCGCTCCTGCATGCCGCAAAGCCAACCGAGGGAACGCACCCTCACTGACACGTGCTGTCGCATGTGAACAAACCAAACTCAGCCATCCTATTGCTGACACATAATTTTCGTTCATAGAGTATGTTTATCCAACCGCATGTTGGGGAGTATCCGTATTGCCCGTGCGGTGGTCTGTTGGGGAAGAAGAAGAGTTAAGGAAGAAGGGTTAGGAGACGTAGGATATTCATCCAACCGCCTGAAATGGTAGACTGACCCAAGTCAGGCGACTTGCATAACAATATATGTTTTTACATAGCAAAAAATTCATAAAACAACAACATAAAGAAAAACTATCACTCCTCGCAAAACGAGACAGCCTCGTCGTCTTTGGCTGCCGGCGCGGACCAGCCGTAGCTGCCGACGTGTGTCTCCGCACCGTGGTTCTCCTCGGCCTCCAGCTACTCATTCACGCAGAGCGTGCGGGTGCTCTGCACGGATGAGAGCACCGCCCGGTTCAAGTCGAGGACATCCGGTTCCTCCTGCAGGAGGGCCTCGATGGTAGCGGCATCCGCGCGCTCCGCATCGAGTCAAGCCTCCGCCGCCCAGTTCAAGTCCAGGACGTCCGGTTCCGCCTGCATGAGGGCCTCGATGAGAGCGGCATCCACGTGCTCCGCGTCGAGTTGAGCCTCTGCCGCCCAGTTCAAGTCCAGGACGTCCGGTTCCGCCTGCAGGAGGGCCTCGATGGCAGCGGCATCCGTGCGCTCCGCCTCAAGTTGAGCCTCCGCCGCCCGGTTCACATCCACGACATCCGGTTCCGCCTGCAGGAGAGCCTCGATGGCAGCGGTACGCGCGCGCTCCGCGTCGAGTTGAGCCTGTGCCTCCCGGTCCTCCTTTATTATCGCCAGGTTGAACCACTGGTCCGCCTGCACCATCGGGGACTCGAACGCCGGCACGAAGTCGACGTCCATCGTCTCATACCCATCGGGGGCCTTCTGCGCCATGACCTCTGCCATGAACATTGGATCGACTTCCTCCTCCTTGTAGCTTGGCTCCAGAGAATTCGGGGATTGGCCCGCCTCAAAGCGAGCTTGGGAACGGAGGTCTCTGGCGCCGACCGCCGTCGCAATTTCTGCGCGGCGCTCCGGCATCAGCATCTTGTAGTACGTGATCTTGCGGCACACCATGGCTTTCCGGTGAACTAGGGGATGCTTGATGCGGGCTAGGGGATCGAAAGGTGGGGGAAGGGGTTGGAGATTAGGTGTGGTTTTAGGGCAGTGGCTGGCATAGGTCGAGCACCGAAGGTTCTGGTGTGAATAGTGGTTCCGTTGACGACCGGTCAATCGGTTTTGACTGGACATCGCTCTTGTCGCGTTCGTGTTGCAGCCCGGCATGCTGGACCCTCCACGTCGCTCACCGAATGGAACGCGCTTCGTCTTGCGTTTCTCTCGCCGTAGTTGAGAGCAAACGAACGTCCCTCCCCCTCCCTCGCCCGCATCATTTTATGCGGAGTAAATAAAAACAAAGGGAGTATACTACGAATGAGGATCCCCTGACATGGCTGAACCCATTGAGTAACTGACATGCGGGGCCTAGCAAGCATGGGGTCCGCGAGTAAGTGACCGAAAGGGAGGGTAAGGCAGGGATACATATGTGAAAGGAGCTTCCAATGATATAATTTTCACATTATACATCTCATGTACTATTAATCTTGTCAATAGTCAAATGCGGTTTTGAAAAACGCATTAGAGCATGGTTAATAATATAGCCAGTCAATGGCTATCAGGAACTGCCATGTCATCTATCGATCTCGTCAACATGTGTCGGGGCATGAACCGAATGGGATGTCAAAACTAAGACGCGAAGCGACACGTAATGGAGGCAAAGTGAAACTTCAAACGAACCGTTTGTTTGTATGCATGTTGGACAAATTACAAATAAACATTGTAAATACAAGCATGGTCTAGGCCCACATGCGAATGATACTCGGCGGAATGTTCAAATGAGGCATGCGGGAGGATGGACTCGACCGGAGGGCGACATGATCGATGGAGAGGAATGAGAAATAAGCAAACGCCACATGATTATACTTTAACGGCTCAAATAAAAAATAAGTTGTCTCGCTTGGCCTACATAGTGAAAGGCCTAATGCACAACGCGGAGCACTGACGCTCGAAGATGTCCGGGAAAACAGGGAAACCGACATGTGGGGCACACCTGTCGGGACGACGTAGCGCAAACTAGTCCAATGCAGGATCTGGCCCACGACCTCCTCGCCACTGGCAACCATTCATGTAGGTCGTGGGGGCCAACAACGTGGCGCAGCTCCAGCACCACCTCTGGACATGGCAACCACGCTTAGCGACACGCTCATCGTCGCTAGACACGATCGGTTTCGGTGTGCCGAGGGTGGCGTTCTTGTTGTGGCACGACCAATAGTATGTTTGATTTGTGCCCATGGTTTCCCCATCAAAGCATTGTGTAGCGACCAGACCTCAAATAGTCTGATCTCTGTGCATCAGTGTCATCCCTGGATCAGTAATGCTGACACGCACAGTACTTGAAGGATTTATAACAAAGTAGCAATCACACACTTATTACATCGATAGTTCCAACGATGAACTTATTACAATAAAAATGGTTGAAGGCCATCTAACATGATAACAGCGGAAGGCTTGGAAGATAAGTGAGTCCATCAACTCCAACAGCATCACTGAGTATAGAACCACGACCTAAAAAGGCACCTTACTCGTCGTCTAAAAAGTCTGCAACATGAACGTTCCAGCCCGGAAACGGGTCAGCACATGGAATATGCTGGCAAAGTAACACAAGAGAGCAAAATGCAAGCAAAGCTATATATATGCAATATGGCTGGTGGAAAGCTCTATGGTTATAGTTTTTGCGTAAATCCAATTTTTCCCTACTTCAAAGGAATAGATTTTAATTAACTATCATGGTAGTTGAAACATCGTTGAGAAGATAGACATCCTCTCAACCCCAATTAAAGTTCATCATTAAACCCAACAATATTAATTTACAGTAACATGATGAGATGCACATGATATCCAAGTACTAGATACTCAAGACGTCCGTAAGCGGGGACACGGCTAATGATGATCAGTTTGTACACTTTGTAGAGGTTTGTGCACTTTTCCCCACAAGACCCGATCTCCTCCGTTTGATTTCTCGCACTGCATGATGTTTGAGAAACGGATGACCGAGACACAATCTTCCAGAAGCACTAGCACCTACGACCGGGTGAACCGTACCAACCTACATCCCCTACATCTGCTAGTCCACCACTGTAGATGTTCGCACGACTTACTCATACTATGCTAGAGCCCATAATAGCTTGTGGCTGCACACGGAAGTTTCTAGTATGAATAATCTCATGATCCCTTTGAGCCTGGGTGGCGGTCCGAAGAAAAACAGGCAATCCCTGGAATACCCAGATGCCTCAATCCACCCAGATGTGTGTTAAAGTTGCCACCTTAAGTTGAACCGTTAATTAACAAACTCACATATGTCATGGATTTCACTCAAACCCAAACCACGTCTACGAGCATAGCAAGTCCTAACAGCAAACGTAGAAGTAACTCCCAAAGGTTTGAATGTAATGCAGGTAATAGGTACTACCTCAATCTACTTCCCAATCCTACAAGTTAATTGATCCTACTCATGCAATGTGTGAGGGTTTGGACTAATGTAATGAAAACTGGGAAATTGGAAAGTATGATCAAAGTGTTACTTGCCTTGCTGATGACCCGCAAAACCTAGAGATTCAAAGTAGCAAGCGGCGCACTCTGGGTACTCTATCGCAAACAAACAAGCACACAATTAGTACTTAACTAAAGCACGGGTAAAACTCAAATAAGAGATCTAACCAGAAATTTCAACTTAAGAACTCCGGTTTGCAAAAGAACCAACAAAAGAAAGCAACAAAAGACGAACGGCGAAAGAGAAAACAACTACCGAATCAATCTGGACCTAAGTCCAAATTTAACAGAGGCAACGCTTGAGTGACTAGGTTAAACGGAAAGAGAATTTTGATATGAAACTCCAGGCGCTTGAATCACCTGATTCCGATAAACGAGCGAAAAGTTAAACTAAAACGAAGATCGGATCAGAGATCGCGATCAGAAAATAACTGCGAAAAAGAAAACTAAAACAACTTAACGAACGAACGTTCGTCAGCTGAGACTAAATGACGAATTCATTCGTTAGAATGAACGAACGGGTGAACGTTTACTACTTAACTAAACCAGAGAATAAAAACCGAAAACCGATCTAATAAAACCGATCTAATACAAACAAAACGACTAGGGTTTCTTAAGAAAAACAACGGTCTTCTAAAGAAAACAGGCGGCGGCTACCTCGTCGGAACAGCCGGCGGCGGCGGCTGGCGTTGCGGCGGCGGGCGAGGGCGGCGGCTCCGGGGTGGCGGCAGGCAGCGGCGGCGAGGGCGGCGGCGTCGCGGCATGCGGTTGCGAGGGCGTCGCGGCGGCGGTGGCTGGCGTCGCGGCGGGCGGTGGTGTGCGGCGGCGGGCTGCGGTGGTTGGAGGGGGTGGCTATATATATAGGAGGGGGGTGGCTGGCTTGGGGGAGGGACAAGCCATGGCGGCGGCGGTGGCAGAGTCCGATGTGGCCACGGGCGACGGCGCAGGGAAGGCGGCGTGGCGGCGATGGGCCTGCTTGGCTGGGCTTCGGCCCAGTCGGGTCGGGTCCCCCTATATATATATATTTTTTTTAAATACGCCGGCGCTAAAATAACTCTAGAAAATAAAATAAAATCTGGAAATTGCCAAAACAAATTTTCACCGTCTAAATAACATATTTAGAACGAGATGAACATTTTCTTGGCACTAAAATGCATTTTTGAAAACATGCATTTTTTCCTAATTCAAATAAAATCCTGAAAAAACTTCCAAATAAAACTTGTTTGATCTTTTTATTAAATCTTCCGTATTTCTTTATTTTGGGAGAGTCATTTTACTCCCTCTCTCTTATATTTGTGATAGAAATACTTGAAGATAAAATAAATAAAATCAAACGATCCTATTTTCAAAATTTGAGAAACTTCAAATATGAAAATTTAGAAATCCCCAACTCTCTCGGAGGGTCCTGGAGTAGCTTAGGATTTTCTTGGATCACCAAAAGTAAGAAAATATGATATGCATGATGATCTAATGTATAACATTCTAAATTGAAAATTTGGGATGTTACAAACCTACCCCCCTTAAGATGAATCTCGCCCTCGAGATTCGGGTTGCCTAGAAAATAGGTGAGGGTGGTCCTTTCGTAGATCATCTTCTCGTTCCCAGGTGGCTTCTTCCTCGGTGTGGTGACTCCACTGAACTTTGCAAAACTTGATAACCTTGCTGCGGGTAACTCTGCTCGAAAATTCGAGGATCTTAACAGGCTTCTCCTCGTAGGTCAGATCACTGTCCAACTGAATTGCTTTCAGGGGTACTGTGTCTCTAAGCGGTATATCGGCCATCTCCGCATGGCACTTCTTAAGCTGCGAAACGTGAAACACGTCGTGCACTCCTGACAATCGTTTGGGCAATTCCAACTTGTAGGCAACCTCTCCCATGCATTCCAAAACACGGTAAGGTCCCACAAATCTAGGGGCTAGCTTTCCTTTAACTCCGAAACATTTGACTCCTCGCAGAGGCGATATTCTAAAGTACGCTCTATCTCCAATCTCATAAGTTATTTCCTTGCGCTTTGAGTCTGCATAACTTTTCTTTCTGGACTGAGCTACCTTCAGTCGGTCTCGAATCAACTTCACATTCTCCTCAGACTCTTTGATCAGATCTGGTTCAAACAACTGTCGGTCTCCAAATTCGTCCCACGACAACGGAGTCCTACATCTCCTTCCGTATAACGCTTCGAAAGGGGCCATCTTCAAATTGGATTGATAACTGTTGTTGTAAGAAAATTCGGCATACGGCAAATTGTCGTCCCAACTAGATCCATAATCTAGTGCACAGGCTCACAGCATGTCCTCCAAAATCTGATTGACTCTTTCAGTCTGTCCATTTGTCTGCGGGTGAAAAGCTGTGCTAAACTCTAGCCTGGTACCCAAAGTTTCATGTAACTGATTCCAGAACTTTGAGGTAAACTGGGTTCCTCTATCTGATATGATGCTCCTCGGAACTCCATGCAGACATACAATTCAGGTCATGTATATCTTTGCCAACTTTGCACTGGTATAGGTAGTCTTTACGGGGATGACATGAGCTACCTTTGTTAATTGATCGACTACGACCCAAATTGAGTCATAGCCAGAATGAGTTCTGGGTAGTCCCGTAATAAAATCCATACCTAGCTTATCCCACTTCCATTCAGGTATTGGCAATGGTTGTAACAATCCTGCCGGCTTCTGATGTTCTGCCTTCACTCTCTGACATACATCACAAACTGCTACATACTCCGCAATATCATTCTTCATACCGGTCCGCCAGAAAATGTCCTTCAAATCCAAGTACATCTTAGTATTTCCTGGGTGAATTGAGTATGGTGAATCATGGCCCTCCTGTTGAATCAACTTCCTGATTCCCGGGTCATTAGGCACATAAATGTGGTCCTCAAACCATAAGGTGTCGTGTTCATCCTCACGAAATCCTTTGGCCTTTCCTTCGCTCATCCTCTCCTTTATAGAGGCAACCTCCTCGTCAGTTTTCTGAGCTTCTCTGATTTTATCCATCAGGGTAGACTAGATCTCTAGCGTTGCTACATAGCCTCTCGGAACAATCTCCAAGCGTAGTTCTCGTAAGTCCTCGTCTAACTCCTTTGGAAATTCTTCCGTCATTAGGGTATTGACATGGCTCTTGTGGCTTAGAGCATCGGCTACTACGTTAGCCTTTCCGGGATGATAATGCAATCTCATGTAGTCCTTAATGAGTTCCAGCCATCTCCTTTGCCTGAGATTCAACTCCTTCTGAGTGAATATATACTTCAAACTCTTGTGATCCGTATATACTTCACAATGGTTTCCAATGAGAAAGTGTCTCCATGTCTTCAAGGCATGCACTACGGCTCCTAACTCCAAATCATGAGTGGCATAATTCAACTCATGAGGTTTAGGTTTTGGTGAAGCATACGAAACAACTCTTCCTTCCTGCATAAGAACTGCTCCAAGTCCTCGACGTGAAGCGTCGCAGTACACCTCATAATCTTTATGTTGATCTAGCAGAATCATCACAGGTGATGAGACCAAACGTTTCTTTAATTCCTGGAAACTGGCCTCACATTCTTCTGTCCAATTGAATTTAGTATCCTTCTTTAGCAACTCCGTCATTGGCTTTGCAATCCTTGAGAAATTCTCAATAAATCTCCGATAGTATCCTGCAAGTCCCACAAAACTCCGGATCTCTCCAACTGTTCTCGGTGTTTCCCAATGTGTCACAGTGTCCACCTTAGCGGGATCTACTGCTATTCCTTCTCCAGATATAACGTGTCCGAGGAATCCAACTTCATTCAACCAAAACTCGCATTTGCTGAACTTGGCATACAAACTGATGTTCTCTGAGCTTCTCCAATACCAAACGCAAATGCTCTGCATGCTCCTCTTCATCCTTCGAGAAGATCAATATATCATCTATGAACACTACGACGAACTTATCCAAATACTCCATAAACACTTTGTTCATCAGGTTCATAAAGTATGCCGGTGCGTTAGTCAGACCAAAAGACATAACGGTATACTCGTACAACCCGTACCTGGTGGTAAAGGCCGTCTTAGGTATATCCTGCTCTCGGATCTTCAATTGATGGTACCCTGATCGCAGATCGATCTTGGAAAATACCTTAGCTCCTTGCAATCTATCAAACAGATCATTGATCATCGGCAGTGGGTACTTGTTCTTGATCGTTACTTCATTCAATCCTCGGTAATCAACAACCATTCTTAAGGATCCATCCTTCTTCTCCACTAGAAGTACTAGCGAACCCCAAGGCGAAGAACTTGGGCGTATGAATCCTTTATCCAGTAACTCTTTAATCTGTTTCTTAATTTCCTCCAAATCCTTTGCGGGCATCCTATATGGTCTCTTAGAAATTGGCCCGGTGCCTGGCAAAAGCTCAATCAAAAACTCTATATCTCTGCCAGGTGGCATTCCTGGCAGTTCTTCTGGAAACACGTCAGGGAAATCTTTCACCACTGGTACTTCCTCCTGAACAACTCCTGATAAGGAATTTAATCTGTTCCTCTTCGGCTCATGCCGGGATACATACTTGATCCTTCTTCCTTCTGGCGTAGTAAGCAAAATGGACTTACTGGCGCATTCAATATTCCCTTCATACTTAGATAACCAATCCATGCCTAATATCACATCCAATCCTTGAGATTCCAATACTATTAGGTCCGAAGGGAAAATGTAGTTACCAATCCTTAATGGCAACTGATCACACCATAACTTAGCCATATACTCCGCTCCTGGTGAGGTTACTAACATGGGCGACCTAAGGGCTTAGGTTGGCAGCTTATACTTATCCACAAATCCCCTTGAAATGTATGAATGCGATGCACCAGTATCGAAAAGAACGAGTGCAGTAAAGGACTTAACTAAAAACTTACCTATTACTGCATCTGGCTGAGCTTCAAACTCCTCCACGCTAACGTGATTCACTTGTCCTTTGTTGAAGGGGTTGGGTTTCTTCGCGGCGCTTCCATTGCCGTTCCCATTCATAGCTTCTGGGCAGTCAGTGGCATAATGTCCATTCTTCCCGCACTTGAAACAAGTGACATGGCTGAAATCCTTCTTGGTGGGTGTGGACGGGGTAGGGCGGCTCTGGTTACCATTTGCTCCATTTCCAATTCCATTCTTGGTACCGTTGTGATTGTGCGAGCTACCTCCTCCTGGGTATGCTGAAACTGTCCTACCGTTTTAGGGGTAAAACGGGGCTTCTGCTGTGCTCCAGAATTATACTTTCCTTGCCCATACTTCCTCTTGCGACTTTCAATCTGTTGATGCTTCCTTTCAATCATTAGGGCGCGATCAACCAGCTCCTGGTAGTTATTGAAAGTTGCTACCATCAACTGTACACTCATCTCATCATTCAGCCCTTCCATGAATCTCTCCTGCTTAGCGGCATCTGTGGCCACATCATCTGCGGCATAACGAGATAGGGTACTAAACTCATCCACGTACTGAGCCACAATACGGCTGCCTTGGCGAATTGCGAAACTCCTGCTTCTTCATACTCATAGCTCCAGTTGAGACATGGGCGGTATGAAAAGCTTGCTGAAACTGATCCCAAGTCACATTGGCTATGGGAAAAGTGGCTGTGTAATTCTCCCACCATGCTGCAGCTGGTCCAGACAACTGGTGTGCGACAAATCGCACCTTCTCAGTATCCGAGCAATTGGCGGTGGTCAAATCCCTTCCAATCTTGCGTAGCCAGTCATCAACCACTATTGGTTCGATGCTGCAAACACTGGTGGTTGCAACCTTAAGAAACATGTCAGGTTGTCCACGGGTGGTGGTGGTGGAGGGTTGTTGTTGTTGTTGTTCTGGTTGTTCTGAGTATTCTGGACAAGTAGTTGCATCAGGGTGTTCTGCTGCTGGATCAACTGGGTGAGCTCAAGGGGAAACTCAAATCCGGGCTCACGTCTTGGAGGCATCTGATAGGTGTAGAGGGAAGAGATTAGAATAGAAAAGAGGTCTAAGGGAAAATCACTACCCATATGCTTATGAGGCAAACACACAATTCATCACACCAAAATCAATTTCAAACAAGGGCTTACACGGATCTAATCATTACAAAAGTGCTCTAAGTCTACTAAATGGAAAAACTACTAGTCAAGGGAAGGTCTTCTAGAAATTTTGATCGACAGAGGATTCCATGATGTCTGCTCCAGCTTCATCTTCATAGTCTTTATATTTTCTATCATCGGGTTCCGAATCCGTGTCGTTGATGATAATGTAGTCTTCCGGTGGAATCTCCTTGGGTTCTTCTTCCTCGTCTTCTTCTCCCATGAGTATCCCTAACTTCTGTGTCAAGTCATCATTCTTCTCCACAAGTATTTGCATGTCCTCCTCCTATCCGTCGCGTGTAGACTTGAGTTCTTCCTCTAGCTCCAAATTCCTATTTAGGCCTTTCTTCAAATCTATCATCCCTGCACACATCTGGTGCTCCTGGCGACGAATGTGATGGTTCAACTCCTGGATGAAGGCTGCAATGGATCTATCCTTCTGGGTGCTGATCATATTCCAATTCTCATCTCGGCGTCCACAAATATGGTAGATGGTGTCCTTTAGCTCCTGCTTGTAGACTTCTCCAATCCTTCCCATAGCGATGTGGGCTGCCATGCTCCTGCCTAGGTTCCATGTAGGCGCATTAAAGGAAAATGCTATGTGTGCGGTGACGGGCTTGAACGACCTTCCTGGAACTTGAGCTTGAATCAACCAACGCTCCTCCTCAGGTAGAGTGGCATTGTAGGTTCCGGTGAAACTTGGTAGTCCAATGTTTAGATATCTGGTGACTTCCTTCAGGTGTCGTTCAAATGGTGTATCTTCATCCGGTTGCGTGAACTTGTTCTTCGCATCCACCATCCTAAAAGAGTAGAAAAGAGAAGAGTGAAAAGTGCTCTAGGGCTTTAACTTAGTGGTCGTGTCCTACAGTCAGCGTGTGCTCTGATACCATCTTGTAGCGACCAGACCTCAAACAGTCTGATCTCTGTGCATCAGTGTCATCCCTGGATCAGTAATGCTGACACACACAGTACTTGAAGGATTTATAACAGAGTAGCAATCACACACTTATTACATCGATAGTTGCAACGATGAACTTATTACAATAAAAATGGCTGAAGGCCATCTAACACGATAACAGCGGAAGGATTGGAAGATAAGTGAGTCCATCAACTCCAACGGCATCACCGAGTACAGAACCACGACCTAAAAAGGCACCTTACTCATCGTCTGAAAAGTCTGCAACATGAACGTTGCAGCCCGGAAACGGGTCAGCACATGGAATATGCTGGCAAAGTAACACAAGAGAGCAAAATGCAAGTAAAGCTATACTATATGCAATATGGCTGGTGGAAAGCTCTATGGTTATAGTTTTTGCGTAAAGCCAATTTTCCCTACTTTAAATGAATAGATTTTAATTAACTATCATGGTAGTTGAAACATCGTTGAGAAGATAGACATCCTCTCAACCCCAATTAAAGTTCATCATTAAACCCAACAATATTAATTTACAGTAACATGATGAGAGTCACATGACATCCAAGTACTAGATACTCAAGACGTCCGTAAGTGGGGACACGGCTAATCATGATCAGTTTGTACACTCTGCAGAGGTTTGTGCACTTTTCCCCACAAGACCCGATCTCCTCCGTTTGATTTCTCGCACTGCATGATGTTTGAGAAACGGATGACCGAGACACAGTCTTTCAGAAGCACTAGCACCTACGACTGGGTGAACCGTACCAACCTACATCCCCTACATCTGCTAGTGCACCACTGTAGATGTTCGCACGACTTACTCATACTATGCTAGAGCCCATAATAGCTTGTGGCTGCACACGGAAGTTTCTAATATGAATAATCTCATGATCCCTTTGAGCCTGGGTGGCGGTCCGAAGAAAAACAGGCAATCCTTGGAATACCCAGATGCCTCAATCCACCCAGATGTGTGTTAAAGTTGCCAGCTTAAGTTGAACCATTAATTAACAAACTCACACCGGTCATGGATTTCACTCAAACCCAAACCACGTCTACGAGCATAGCAAGTCCTAACAGCAAACGTAGAAGTAACTCCCAAAGATTTGAATGTAATGCAGGTAATAGGTACTTCCTCAATCTACTTCCCAATCCCACAAGTTAATTGATCCTACTCATGCAATGTGTGAGGGTTTGGACTAATGCAATGAAAACTGGGTAATTGGAAAGTATGATCAAAGTGTTACTTGCCTTGCTGATGATACGCAAAACCTAGAGATTCAAAGTAGCAAGCGGCGCACTCCGGGTACTCTATTGCAAACAAACAAGCACACAATAACTACTTAACTAAAGCACAGGTATAACTCGAATAAGAGATCTAACCAGAAAGTTCAACTCAAGAACTCCGGTTTGCAAAAGAACCAACAAAAGACGAAACGACGAAAGAGAAAACAACTACCGAATCAATCTGGACCTAAGTCCAAATTTAACAGAGGCAACGCTTGAGCGACTAGGTTAAACGGAAAGAGAATTTTGATACGAAACTTTAAGCGCTTGAATCACCTGATTCCGATAAATGAGCGAAAAGTTAAACTAAAACGAAGATCGGATCAGAGATCGCGATCAGAAAATAACAGCGAAAAAGAAAACTAAAACAGCTTAACGAACGGGCGTTCGTCTGCTGAGACTAAACGAAGAATTCGTTCGTTAGAACGAACGAACGGTTGAACGTTTACTACTTAACTAAACCAGAGAATAAAAACCGAAAACCGATCTAATACAAAAAACGACTAGGGCTTCTAAAGAAAAACAACGGTCTTCTAAAGAAAATCGGCGGCGGCTACCTCATCGGAACAGCCGGGGGCGGCTGGCGTCGCGGCGGCTGCAGGGTGGCGGCGGGCAGCGGCGGCGAGGGCGGCAGCTGGCGTCGGCGTGGGCGGCGGCGTCGCGGCGTGCGTTGGCGAAGGCGTCGCGGCGGGCGGTGGTGTGCGGCGGCGGGCTGCGATGGTTGGAGGGGGGGTGGCTATATATATAGGAGGGGGTGGCTGGCTTGGGGGAGGGGCAAGCCATGGCGGTGGCGGTGGCAGAGTCCGACGCGGCCACGGGCGACGGCGCGGGGAAGGCGGCGCGGCGGCGGTGGCAGACTCCGACGCGGCCACGGGCGACGGCGCGGGGAAGGCGGCGCGGCGACGATGGGCCTGCTCGGCTGGGCCTCGGCCCAGTCGGGTCGGGTCCCCTATATTTTTTATTATTATTTTTAAATACGCCGGCGCTAAAATAACTCTAGAAAATAAAATAAAATCTAGAAATTGCCAAAACAAATTTTCGCCGTCTAAATAAAATATTTAGAACGAGATGAACATTTTCTTGGCACTAAAATGCATTTTTGAAACATGCAATTTTTCCTAATTCAAATAAAATCCGAAAAAAACTTCCAAATAAAACTTGTTTGATCTTTTTATTAAATATTCCGTATTTCTTTATTTTGGGAGAGTCATTTTACTCCCTCTCTCTTATATTTGTGATAGAAATACTTGAAGATAAAATAAATAAAATCAAACGATCCTATTTTCAAAATTTGAGAAACCTCAAATATGAAAATTTAGAAATCCCCAACTCTCTCCGAGGGTCCTTGAGTTGCTTAGGATTTTCATGGATCACCAAAAGCAAGAAAATATGATATGCATGATGATCTAATGTATAACATTCCAAATTGAAAATTTGGGATGTTACACATTGGGTAGCCAAAATTTTGGTTGAGGTTTTGGTTGCCCATGATTTGGCCGAAATCGGCAAGAAAATTGAACTAGAGTTGGCTAGAGTTCATTGGCATGCCCAAAAAAATGGCAACCATCCAAACAAAGACCAATCTTTGGGTCATGACCAAAATTTTGGTAAGGTGCACTTTGGCCACAATCCAAACACACGCCAACACCCGGCTCGTCGAGGATGCACGGGGCGCCAAGACGCGTCCGCGGAGTGGTATAGCACGGCCAACTGCATCGTTAGGACCGGAGACCATGCCGGGCCGTCTTGCTTTTTCAATGGCATGCGTCGTTCGTATGTGAGCAAAGGGCATCTCCAACGTTGCCACGACCGCAGCTGACTGCGCTGGCACACCAAAAACCCTCATCCCTCACACCGTCACGCGGTGCATTCCCAACCGGCGCCAGGAGCCCGCATTCATGCCGTCCATTCCTATGCCGTTACTATGAGGCTCGGTGCCCGAGGAACCAACTCCGGCGACTTAATGACGCACCAGGACGCTTGGCCTCACCGGAATGCGCTACTTAAAGCGGCAACGCGCAGCTAACCTCCACACCATAGCGCACCATCCTCCTACCTGGCACCACATCTGCCATGAGCGCAAGCGCGAACGCTCTGCGAGAGAGGCTTGTCTTCGGGGATGGAACTCGAGGTCGCCGCCCTCGCTCAAGTCGCCGCACAAGCGGTGGCCACGCTGGCGGACGACGATGGGAGCACCGTCATCCATGCGTCCTACCTGCCGCCGTCCAACGTCCGGCACCGCCGAGGTCGGGGACTATTCCGAGGATGAGTAGGGCATGGGAGGCGGCAGGGCATGGTGTGCCAACTGGCCGATCCGTCTCCCGTGTTCTACTTTTCCTTGCCGGAGACCGCACCTTCACTTCACGGGTCTTGAACCCCGCCCCCGTACATGGAGATCATAGATGGAGGACGTCGGTCGCCGCCGTAGAATAGGTTTGGGGTCGGGTTTCTTTTATTTTTCTATCCTATAAAAGTTCGAAATGTTAAGAAAATATGCCGTGTTTGCATTAATCTCGGCTGGTGTATATGAACTTTCACAATAATGTAGTATATTGTAGGAGTACTAGCAAGATGCCCGTGCGTTGCACGGAAGATCAAGATCTTGTGGGAGAAAAGGATGGACGAGGGAATGCCTTATCTGCAAATGCACATTCACATATTTCACATCTACGAGAACCTACGAAAGGGTTAACGTAAATCGCCTCTCTCTCTCCTCCCCTGAATTTCATGGTGGTGGGCCCCTCCCCCCAATCTACAATCAATAGCTCGCACATTTCACATTATGTTAATTACGTAACTGGGACTATGCAGGTGTAGCATTACTCGTCCTAAAAACCCAACTAATCCAACCTCCCAGCATATCACGCGGGAAAAGACCCGGCCGCGCCGTTTTAGTCGGGATTACTGGATTACTAGTAGTAGTATCGATGGATCGCGCGAAGCAACAAGTTTTTTTAGGGGGCGAAGCACCTAGTTTAAAAGGAAAAAAGGCGGTACACTCACAGCACCCCTGTCGCGGTCGCATTGCACCCCACATATGTTCGGTCCTGCACATGGCTCACGCAAATGGAACGCGTTTCGGCTTGTCTCTTCACGGACACGTGGGACTGCACTTGGAGAAACAGACCATGCGCCAAACTCCCCCCGCCCACCGCGCGAAAATCCTCCCCCACCCAGAAATTCCCCCAAATCTTAGATTCAACCACCCTTCGGCCAACTAGCCAATAATATTCCCCAAACCCCCCCCCTC